>CAKMRK010000970.1:0-357064 GCA_928213465.1 Penicillium sclerotigenum | reverse complement strand
ATAGACAACACACTTGAAAACTCTGGAGCAGATTTTTAAGAGGAGCTCCAGACATTTTGGCACCTGATAGCATGACTTGGGTGGGGGTTTGGTAGGCGGTAGGGCCAAGCTACGGGCGGTGGGATAGTGGGTCTCAAGGGGTGTTAATACTTTTGCGTAGTCACTGTATGCTACTGGTATGCCCTCTATACCGATTATTACTGAATCATGCAGAGCCCCACATTTCAGTAAGCAGAATAGACTCAAATCATATAGAACATTATTCAATAGTCAATTCAAATTACTATTCACATATGAGATTCGAATCTAGAATATATTTGGATTGTGGGTACTCTCTAAAATCTCCACAAGTACATAATACATAGTGTATCGAGTAGTACATGTAACTTACACATTCATGTACCGACCTGTACAATCTGGTTTGTTGCCTCACCGCCTTCGGACAAACATCCTCGATTGTTATTGACCAACCCTATCGCTGCTATCACCGCACTCCAATTCAAACCCATCTTCTTGGGAGAGCTGTCTTCTCCCTTTCTTTGTCTCTTTCTCTCCTCTTGGACCTTACCTCAACATTGCAGAGTGAATCGGACCCCCAAGGGTGAGCAATCTTTGAAGCTTTCGTCGGCTAGCGTGTTCGCGACTACAGGTTGCGTACATATTGAAAATGTTCGTCCCTAAAGCCGGTGGTCGCAATACTCGTCGACGCCAACGAACAAGCTCAGATGACTCGGTAAAACCACCCAAGGCCAAGAGACAGCGCTCCGTCCTGCGACGCCCAGATGAGTCCCCTTCCGATACCAACTTGGGTCGTGAGCTCGCAAAATTAGCAACACCCACTGCGCCAAATGGTGACATTATCCCTACGGATCAGATGAACAACTTGCATCTATCAACCCGTGTTGTGAAACAAGGCGATGGATCTGGAAACAAGAACGAGGGAACAATCGTTCTGGTGGGTTAATTTCATATCTTTGCGCAATCCTTCAGACACCTAAGTCCAAAGTGCTAACTTGCTGTGTTTGAAGTCAAGCACCGATTTTTACACTGTTGATCAACTGCCGTCCTTGCCAGATCAAATTCGTGGCTTGCAATCAGGTATCTCAAATTCTATAGCTTTTCCTCACCTTGGGTTGGGGTTTGCTAACACTCATCCTTTGAACGCAGAACCCCTTAAGTGCTTTTTCGGACCTGGTCATGATCATGCATTAGCTTTGACCCGTTCGCATGCCATCGTGTGGCCCTATTCTACGCCCACTTCGTCCCCATCCCCGTCGGAGACATTCACGGTATCAATTCCGGAGTCTTGCAGAGATCCCAAAGGTGCCGTCCCACTCGGAGTTTTATTATCCACAGCTACAGGAGACCACCCCGGTCTTTTGGTGATCATCCCTTCTACAGGAAAAGTCATTTACTGGGAGACTGTGTCCAGTGCCGCGTCACTGGGTTTATCCCGACAAAAGCAGAATGGCATCCAAGGATCCACCCCTGGCATGCTTTCTGGTGAGTATGCCACAGAAATACTCAATGGAGAGCCTTCTGGAATCATTGTCACGTTCTCGTCCGGACGAGTAGCACATATCACCCTGAGGGACCCCCAAGGAAAGCCTTCAGTGCTCGTGAATTTCCTCAGAAGCACTGCTGGGAGTGGAGGCGGTGGGATTTTCGGGGGCATCAAGAGCGTCTTCGCGGGCGGGTCATGGAGAAAAGAGGTCACCGCCGTTCGCGCCGGTGGTTCTCACCAACGCGGCCAACGAGATGTCATTATTGCAACTTCGACCGGAGTTGTTGAAGTATGGGACACGCATTGGAACCACGGCAACACCCTCAAAAGACGATACGATCTCAAGGATAAAGTTCTGGACGCCCTCCCTGAACATCATGCGCAACCGACAAATGATACAGAGCTTAAAGTCGTGGACTTTGCGTTCTCTGTCCTACAGTCTTCCGACGATGCCGTTCAACTTTTCGATGGGTCCTGGCGCCTCTTTCTGGTTGTCAGGTCGCCACAATGGTTAGAAACTAGAGCGCTATTCGTGGTTCAAGTTCACCTATCAGGAAATGAATCTCGTGTTATGTCAACGCATGCCGTAGATCTTCGCCATATTCCTGTTTCCCAGCTCGAAACCTCGAAACCGAAGATATTTATGCCGAAGCCCGAAGAAACGGCATTCATCCTTATTGGCCAGTCTCTTGTTATCTTGTCGTTGACAATTGTCGAAGAGAGTCCATCTTCACAACTGCTCCTCGATTCCAATAAGTTGCCTCTGCCTTTCCAAGACACCATCCACTTGCGCTCCGGCACAGACCATGAAATCCTGGGATCCATCTCAGAGGACCAATCGAACAATTCACCTTACGCGGCATGTGTACTCATGCTTCGGAATTTCGGTGTAATTCGTGTGACGGTACTCCCTCGTCCTGGCATAGAACAAGATGTCGATGAGCCTCAGGTCACAGCAAAGCATAAGCTTGAGCAGGCGGTTTTCTTTGGGACCATGGCAAAGAATCCGTTGAATTTATCCAGTGAAGGAGACTTGAACTTTCCTCCATTGGAGATGGAGCAAGCGTCTTTGGAAATCTGCAGAGAGCTGCTCCAATCAGAGACTCGCTTCATTCCCACCACTGCTATTTCACTAGAGCAAAATCTTCGCCTAAGAGCAAAAGCATTGGATGATCTTGCCTCATTACTATCACGCCAAGGCAATCCTTTGAATCGACCAGCAAGGTGGGAGTTGCTGTGGGCTGCGGAAAAAATTGCAGCACAAAGAGCTATGTGGGAGATTCAAGAGGCCTATAAGATCAAGAATGGAGATGAGGAAACCTTCCTCAGTCATGTAATTGGGTCCATGCACGATAAATTCAAGACTCCAATCAACCCTCAGCATGGAGAGACCGATCCGGTGCGTCAGTGGTTCCTGAGAGACTCTTACCGCATGGAACATATCATCCCATGGATCAAGAATGCAATCAAACTTGGTCGGGGCAACAATTCCAACCCTGCGCGCGCATTGTCAGAGAAGATCTTGGCGGCCAGTGAGCTGTTTCTAGCAGTCACGGAAACTGCTTTCCGATATCGCGATGAGCACGTTGCACTTTATGGTCTTACTGGAGACTTCCTGGAGGATGGTGTGCTTTCTGATGGATATGAAGACCTTCCCGAGTTCTGGACATCGAGGAGTGTTGGTTACTCTGAAGCAGGGCATTTACTCGATTTGGAACTGGATAGTTGCCGGTCATGGAAAACACCCTTGTCGGCTGCAGATACCCCTGACACGCATGTCTTGAATCAAGTCGCGAAAAACAGTTATCGACACCTTCGCGTGATCGGCCAAATGCATCTCGAACGAACTCGATGGCTTTCTGCGCAAGGAGATCCCAAACTAATGGACGAGAGTGTCTCGATTGAGTTAGCCCATGTCGAAGACCGCAAATGGCAACTCTTCAAGCTGGCTGGTATCGACCATCTTGCCGATGCCATCGAGCTAGCAGAAAGCTTCCGAGACATGGGAGCGTTGGTCGAGTTGATCATCGAGCTTCAAGACCAGAAAGCAAATCAACATCCGCGTACAGAACCCCAGAATGATGCTTTCACAAACCAAACTGAGATCGATGCCGACCAATTGATAGCCAAGTATTTCGACAAGTTTGGGGACCTATGGGCGGATGCATATTTCTCACGGCAGATCGCGATGGGTTATCCAGGAACACTGTTTACAATGCGAAAATACCAACCTGCCGTCACTCGATTCCTCCGAAGTAACCCAGCATATTCTCGCCTGAGCTGGATCAACGATGTCACCGGTGAAGACGACTATAACACTGCCGCTACCTCATTGGAGAATCTAGCAATTAGCAGTGAGAAAGACTTGTGGAGCCACCGTGTAGAAATCTCCCTAGCCAAGCTAGGCAAACTAGCGACGCAAGAGCGAATGGATTCTCCCGTTGTGACTTCCACTTTGCAAGAGGATGTGAAGCGTCTTGAGGATTACGTCGAGATCGATGGGATCCAAGACATTCTCTATATGCACATTGAGCATATCCTGCAGGGCGCTATTGACCGAAAGGCAGAACTTGAGCTAGCTCTTGGTCAGTATGGAGAACATATCTTCGAAGATCGACCATCGCTTCATGAAATCTTGAGCGACGCTCTCTCTACCTTGATCGACAGGCAGGTTGTCGGTGCCGATGGCCTCATTGATATCTTGACGTTGATGGGCCCTACTCAGCTTGCAGATGATAGCGAGAGTGAGCTTGTACGGAGCGAGTTCCATCTCGCCTTGCAGGTTCTTGATTATGGACGCTACGGCCAGCGAGACCCATCCTACCTCATGGCTTTGCAAAGGTTGATCTGGCGACGGTGCTTGATCAAAGATGATTGGGTAGCCCGGGGCAAAGCCGCCGAGGGTCCCAACGGCAATGAATACAGCTCAGTTGCCGACACGACCCTCTACCGATCACTAACTGCATGCTTGGAAGGTAAGTTTGTTCCAAATACCAAATATAACACTTGGACTATCAAGCTAACCAACACTGTCTAGAACCTCGAAATGCTGGTCTGCACTCTGTTTACAAACCTCTCTCACCCGCGGAGGCTCTGATGACTGATTCCGATTCCGATATTCTTGTGTCACGGTTCCGCCCAGAGCAAAAATCTCGTGTGGCGTCCGATCTTCAGACCGAAAATGATATTTTGCGCCAGTGCATTGAGGTCGGAAAACTTGATTTCTGGTTCCAAAACCTCCGGGAAACTGCTGAGGTCCACATATTACCCCCCAAATAGAGCACCTATGATTGACGGTGAAGTTGCTGGAGCAAACGATAGAATTTTCTCTACAGTTGACGCAGGTTGGGGTTGAAATGGCGGCGTTTTCGACATCCTTACTCGGTTATCCAATGGCCCAATGGGTCATAATATGTTGTATGTATGAAATCTCAAGAGATATTTCAAGGTTGTATTTGTATTGTTCAGGCCTTCAGTAAACACCAAAGCTACGTCGTACTTGATCACAGACCCTCATTCTTGTAGTGAGATATGAATGTTCTTTTTGATTTAGGTTGTTTTCTCAGACTCCCATACACTAAATATTGGTTCCTGGGTTACCGAGTCTGACTCTTGGAAATTACGCTTGTTCATCTTCCGGCCAACTTGACATCCAGATGTTGGAAAGCTCAAGTCGCCACAGCGAGAACCGAGACTCCCTAATACTTCCTTCCATCACGATCCGCCTCGCTATCGTTGCTATTAGCACTCTCGACCTTGGTCACAGTATTATCATTCGCTGCCGCCATGTCGGCGTCACCAAAGGCCTCTTCCTCGAACACAGGCTCTGGTTCAAAAGCCTCGAACTTGGTGTTGAAGTCAGCCAGGCCCTGGGTGCTACTGTTGGAACGACGTCTAGCATTGGCGAACGAGTAGTCAGTGTCCTGCATTTCCTCGCCGGATCGGCCCCTGTGACAGTGCAAAAATTAGCTGGATGAACCACGCATGGTTATGACGTGCATTGATTACCAATTGCCTTTGCCACCCCCGTCCTTCTTTGTCTTGCGAGGATCAGCGTCAGTTGGGCCGGACTTTGCAAAATAGCGTGGTATATTGTCACGGGTACCCATCGTGCCTTCAGCCTGGTATTCACGGTCGGTAGATTTGTGTGAACGAGTCACTAGGAGTTGGTTTATCATGTCAGTAGAATGGCCACTAGTGGGATTGAGATGGCAAGTGTATATGGTTCGATGCCAAGGAATGGAAGTATATCAACATGAGATGGATTCTTACTTGGTCTCACTGTGGGTGTTCGATGTGATGGATGATGAATTGGTCCAAGAAAGAGATGAGAACGTAGAGAACCAAGCAGGAGAGACAAGATATCATGCAATCCAGGAGGGGGTAGGACTCGTGACCTCATACCCCCTACAAACTGCGGGGGTTGGACTAATGCGGGCTCCACCAACCTTATTTCCTCTTATGGCATCACCTAGATATAAACATATATATTCGAGATATAATAACAGTATTGGGTGAATGAAGAAGAGACACGCCCTTCATTTTCTTTTCTTTAGGAATTGTAAACACTCACGACCGAGTAATTGTGGAATCAATGCCATATAAGAGCAGTCCTACTTCCTACTTTGAGGGTAAGCTAGCATGTCAATTCGACAAAGTGTATAAAAGAAGTAATAACAAGGCATAATAAATAGTTGCTTAACCTGTCAGAACCTATTTGTCGCTGCATTTCCCTCATGTAGAATTATATATTCTGTCCACTCGAACCAGGGATCGATTATATATCGTTCACGACTGACCTCGAGACGCTTGATTATGCATACTGTAAGGAAAGCTTGATCAGCACTATATATGTTAATTTAAATATTTGAGAACTATATCATTTTCTTTTCCCCAGTGTCATATGATATCTGTAGCTGATAGAAAGAAAGATGCCCAAGCTTGAGCGAATATATATTCTCAAAGATAGCCATGATCTTCTCAATTCATACTTGGCACATCCATAGCTACTGTATAAGTAGTTGCACTCCGCAATATTTATTAGCCCTGAAAATATAGAACACCGACTACAACCCCCTAGGGCTGTAAATATTTCAGGACTGCGTCTGATCACCTCCCGGGACTAGGTTTCTTTGAGTCTAGCGGGAAATGTCACGGCTTAGAAGAGAGAAAGCGGAGTAAGCTAGGTGACACTCATCCTATCAAACGTATTTACATACAATCATTGTGATCTAAGACCACCAATGAATAGCTTCAATAATACACCCACTTTAATATATTTTCTCATTCTTCAGGTCTAAGATCTAGGATGATTCCTTATGATAGATGCCATGCTGCGGTTCTAAGGTTATGTGTAGCATATCTATCTCTATCATAAGTTTGAAACATAGCACATATGACGGTGATCCTTTATTTGAAAAATTAATTAGACCCACGACCGGGCTAGAACTGACCTGTGGTTGCTCTCCACATTTGGTACTAGACGCACGGAAGATGAACCGAGTATGTGTTATGGGGGTAAATGAGGTGCAACGGCCAAGCAGATGAAAATTGACACCTAGCTGGACCGAGCATCACGCTCTAGAACAAGCAGGTGTGGGATTACAAAATGCACCTTACTATACAGTAGCAGACGGAACAGGATTGAACATAAATGAACTACTACCCTTGAATTTTTGGGATCATGTCTTAAGACTGGCAACGCGTAGCTAAACGCCAGTTCAAATCTGTCATACACGTTTGAACTGTTTTCTTTTGCTATGACCAGAAGACAATGATTTGCCCCGGCTGACCAGTACGTGACACCACTTCATTGACATAACCTTTAAACATTCTCGAGGACGGTCTCCTTGAACTCCCGCTCAACCTTCTGTCCCTTGTCATCAGTCGCAGACTCTCCGTGCAGAGCGAGGAGAGCACCGAGATCGAACTTGGGAGACTTGAGGAGCTTAACCTTGCGAATGTGGACCTGTAGACATGCATGTTAGAAATCTGTATATATAAATCTCCGGTATTGGGGTGAAAAACGAACATTCTGCAGGGGGTAGATGCCCTGGGTGGCCTTCTCGATCTCACGTCCAATAACCTCGGGGATGAGCTTGTGGGTGAGCTGGGAGAGAGTGCAGGTGGAGGCCTCGCGCTGGATGATCTCGGTCATCTTCTTGCGAATGGCACGGATCTGAGAAGAACGGGCGTAGGTGGTCTTCTTGATCTGGTTGGGGCGTCTCTTGGTGAAGGCAATGGCGAACAGGCGGAGGAGGTAGTCGTCAGTGGTCTTCACGGTGATGTTGGCCTCGATCAGGGACTGCCACTTGCGGACAAGGGAACGGAGCTTGTCGGTGGTGAAGTCGAGACCGTGGAAGTTGGTCAGGCAGTTCTTGCCCTGGATCTCGTCGACGCGGAGCTTGACCTTGCGGAAGGAGTGGTCCTCATCGTTCTGAAGGTCGGCGAGGGAGACCTCGAAGATACGGCCCTTGAGGGAGTCGTTGGCGTTCTTCAGACCGCTGGTGCGGTTGACCAGAGTCTTGCCGACACTGATAATTCCGTTAGTCAATCTAACTCAAAATTCGCCATATTCGATTCGGGTGGTTTGCATACTCGCGGGTCTGGAAGGTGGAAGGAGCCTGTCGAGACGATTAGCATTGCATCTGGGATAGTGCAAGGAATCGAACATACCTTCACAGAGTACTCATCCTTGCGGGTGAAGGGGTCGACTGTGCGCTTCTTGATACCCTTCTTACCCTTAGATAGGCGCTTGTTCCTGAACGAAGAGGATTAGTCGTGTGTTCGTGGATTCAATGGATGTCGTAGATGCGCAAGTAATTCGATAAATTGAAAGCAAGAAAAGGATGAAGAACAGGGCGCTTACTTTCCAACAGCCATGATTGCGAGTTATCTGTGTGTTGTTGGAAGACAGACAAAGGTATCGCACCGCGCGCTCAGAGGGTTTCGACACTCGACTGGGAGGGTTGAAAACCCACAGAAAACTCGGCTAAGCGAGGCGCGGGCCCTAGCTGATTATGTCATCCACCAATATCATGTGATCGAACATTAAAAAAAAGGCCCACCGGATTATCATTATGTCATCATCTTATGTCATCACCATTCAGCTCTGGAGTCAACTGTCAGATCATTTTGCGTCCACTTGTATGAAATAGAGTGTGGTAGATCATATTGGCTCTTACAAAGGCCTTAAGCTATTGGCGCTAAAACTTTCCTTCTGAATATTATTGTACACTGACATATGTATATTTGTGTGTACTTGCATACTTATGTATTGGATTAGTCCTATACCATTTGCCAAAATCAATACTCTTTCCTTGATAATCCGCATTGAATCCTCCCAAGTTTAAATTAGCCCAACAAAGACCCTTTCCATACAATATTCTAGTGTATTGTACAATGTAGATCGCTCTGTGGGAATCGCCACCAACTGACATCACATGTCGGAAACTGGAGGCTTGTTATTCCGATTCCTAATTAAGGAAGTCGCCTTGGCATCCATGCCGCGAGCCTACTCCTGCGCTGCGCAAGTCGACACTCCTCATTGCTTCACCTTTCCTCTCATCCCTTTCTCTATTTCAGATCCTGTGTCGCAGGTCACCTTAAGTATGGTATGTGCTATCGCTTTCTCTACCCGACCGTCCCGACCCCCGACCGTGGATAGATGTTGATTATTACAGGGCAAGCGCAAGAAGTCAAGCTCGAAGCCCCAAGGGCCCCGAAAGGTAATCAAGTCGCAAGTCACAAGTCACCAAGTTTTGCACTCAGTACTGACTGTGAAACATAGAGGGAGCCTCTTGCTACCACCTTTTCCTGTCTCTTTTGCAACCATGAGAACTCTGTGATCGTCAAGTTAGACAAGAAGCTCGGCCTAGGCGATCTATCTTGCAAAGTTTGTGGGCAGAAGTTCCAAACTGGTATTAATTGTGAGTTGAGAATCACCCTAAGGCATCAGTCCTAACTACTCTAACTAACAAACCCCTCAAAGATCTCTCCGCCCCCGTGGATGTATATTCGGATTGGGTAGACGCATGTGATGCAGTTGCGAAGGACACCGCCAACCAATATGACGCACCGAACCCGAGCCAACAGAGAGGAATCAGCAAGCAGGGTATTTCAGAAGAGACTGGGCAGGGTGATGGCTATGACGATGACTACTGATCATGGGATGACGGCGAACGGCGCATTAAGGCATGATATAAACAATAATCGAGTTGTGGAATTCTTGTATGTACATGGGATTTGATATTCTTGCTGCATATTCTGGCTTCATATGCTTATCATATTTCCCAAACCCCAAGAAGTGTCTCACCCATCTAGACCTCTACCTCACTACCGGGCATCAAGTCAACTTTGAATAGGCGACTTGCATGGCGAAGTGGAAGTGCCTTATGGCATCTGGAACAGACCAAGAAATGGATGGATAATGGAATACTGAATTACTCAGAATTCCCAGGTGACCTTTTGACCGCTGATGGTTCTTTCAATGTGGTATGAAACAGCACTTTTACATAGAGTAATATCTGTCGCCGAAATCTCCCAGGCCGGGGATAATATACCTATCAATCAGTCAGCATGGTAATTGCAACATCCAAGGGGTGTGATATTCTCACTTCTTCTCATCCAATCCTTGATCAATGAAAGAGGTCACGACCCGGAGTTTAGGGAATCTCTCCGCAAACTCAGCAACACCGGATGGGCTGGCAATGAGGTTGAGGAATAAGATCCGGTGTTCAGGAACGCCTCTATCGATCAGTGTCTCAACAGCCAGAGTTGCAGAACCACCTGGGGAAGAATTAGCTGGGCGGTCATGGGCATTGTAGAACAAGTTCAACTCACCAGTTGCAAACATGGGGTCAAGGAGAAGGACCCATCGATCAGCAATGTCAGTAGGGAGCTTATCGTAAAACAGTTTGGGCATACAAGTCTCCTCGTCCCGCTGGATGAGAATCTTTCCAATGCGAACAGATCGGCAGCAGTCGCGCAATCCTTGTTCCATGGCCTCGCCCGCACGCATAATAGAGACACCACAGATCTTTCCTTCAAATTTGACACCGAGGTATGACCGTCCAACGGGGGTTGTGATGGACTGCTCCACAACGGGGAGGTGATTCAAGCCTTCCTCCACCAGCAACCGAATGATGCGGTTAGAATAGAAGATGAAATCGGCACGACTGGTTCTCTTGTCTCTGATCATCCTATTTGTGGTACAACATATGAGTCCATCATTACTTTCCATGCAGGGAATGAATGGGTCCTCACGTCAAGAGAGCAATCAATTGGGGTGTTTGAGGTAGCACGTGGACATTGTCGTAAGAGACTTCCTTTGAGACTGTCGCAGTGGGCTTCTCACCATCGGGCTGATACAGAGGACCAACTCCCTGCGCAGGAGAAGGACCGCTCTCTGATTTGCTAGCCATGATGTTGCTGTGTCCAAAGATGTCTGTGTGTGGGTTGTAGCACTAGAGCAGGAAAGAAAAAGGGATGTTAGAATACGGAAGCACCGGAATTTCACCCGAGATAGTGAAGTACCTTTCAAGGACAAGAGTCTAGAGAGGGATATATAAGGACAGTGAGGGGACCTTTTGATGTCAATCACCAAAAGCGGGGAAGTATGTAGGTTTTTCTCTTATCTTTTTCTCTATATCTGGAAGCTATACCGCAGTGGGTGATTCTGCCCCATCTCACCCTCCGCCTCTTATCACTTGCATCATCTCCCCAATCAGACCAGTGGACCTCGGATACTGTCAATTATTTCGTTAATCTTCTCAAAGGTTATTGCCTAGGTAATCTACGCACCTCATTGACAGGGGTCACTCCTTTGATGACTGCGCCACACCCTTTGAGCGTGTGTAAGCTCCATTGAACACCGCAAGGACATGGCTTCATCTCAAGAAACAACTACATTTTACTCAATCCATTAATTCAATTGCTCCCCAGCATACCTTGATTGCCATTTGAGACCAGATTTCCCTGTCGAATTCATCAAAGAACGCGTGCGCATCTACTTTTGTCCACTTGTGAACCAAAGATGGATAACTCACACCCTCGGAATCGACGACTCGTAACCTATGGCTCTGCTGCCAAAAGTCAACCTCCACTGAATACCGAAAAACCCGTGCGATCATCTACCACCAGAATCAATACTAAAGAAATGCCTTTGCCAAGCTCATCTCGTCTCTCACGGCCATTCCACACTAGGTTACAGCGTGACAAGAATGGCGATAAACAACCGTCTGGATCGGTGGAACCAACCGCGTCTCGAGGGTTTTCACAACCAAAACCCATCACAGAATCTAATGTGTATGACTTTCCCTCTTCGGGCGATGAGCATATGTCCATAGTTCAGAGAAAGAGAAGGCGATATAGCCCCGATGGGAACAAGGCCGTCCCTGCGACTAAGCGGTCAAGCAAGACAGAGGATGGAGATCGTAATGTGTCACCGCCAGTGAGGAAGAGGATGCTCGTGCCCAGTGGAAACAAGGTTGTTCCTGCGAATAGGCGATCCGTGAAGCCAAGCGAGGCAGAGAGTGGAGATCGTGAAGTGTCACCACAAATGAGGAAGAGGGTGTTTGATGATCGGAGGCCATTGGCTAAAGAGCCAGAAGCCGATCGGCAGACAAGCTCCATGAGGTCGACATCATATTCAAGGACTGCGAGATCTGTGCGGGGCCAGACTAAGGTATCTACTCCCGAGCATGAAATGGCACTATCAGCCAAGGAGAGCCTCAGGGATGCAGAGCCCTCACGAAAGAGCTCACCAGACATCAACCAGGGCTATGCCGCTAAAGCGAATATCACCCCTGGTCGAAGGAGACTGATCGACTCGCTCGGGATCATAGAACACCCGGTTGAAACATTCCCAGAGAGTCCCGATTGTAGTCAGCCGTCCCCAAATTCAATCCCCTCCGACCGAGCTTCGCCAAGTGCGGCTGTGAATGAATGTCCTGCCGAAAGCCACATTCAAGGCTCTCCTGCCTCAGTTCCATCTCATTTACGAGGCTCTCGCGTCACCTATGCACGCCAGCGTTCTTTTTTGGATGACTTGATTTTATCAGAGGAAGCTTCGACGTACAATTCTTCCTCTAGTCTAAAGCATCGCTCTCAATCTGTCCAACGTCAGTTGAATTACGAGGCTACTCCCACTGCTCGTTTAATCGTGCCAAATGAAGATACCAATGAGGATGGATCTGTCCGAAGTATTCATGAACTCAGACAAGCTGGGGGAAACGCTCGTTACCGTGGTGCTGTCGAATCTATCTTTGAGGATATCGAAGATCCGCAAAACTCGTTGTCGGGTCGATGCAATGCCTTTCTTCAACTGTGTGGCAAACTTCTGGATACTGGGCTCAGACGGCGGTTCGTCGAATGCAATTTTGACAAAAGGCTTGTGGATTGTCTGTCCATGGACCTTCAGGTGGTCCCTAATATTCTGGCTTTCTGTGCCTACGCACTGGGATCATCGGATGGACATATGTCTTATGTTCTTGCGACTTCTGCGTGGCCTAAGCTTCTAGATGCATCACCTGCCTTATTGGGTATGCAAGACGATATACCAGTGGCGGCAAGAGCTCAAACCAGCGGCCTTCCCCGGCCCTTGCAGAAGACACTTCAGAACACCATTCCACAGATAGCTGCTATGCTGTTTCCTGATACTGCGTTGTCGAAACTATCCCCATGCACTCTGGCGTTGTGTTGCCTGAAGTCGACGATTTCCATGATGCAAACCAAAGGCGAGAATCCTAGCCTCTCCACGTCTCTTCTAAAACCATTGGTTCAAGCGCTCGTGACCGAAAGCCAACGTTGTGTTTCATTGGAAAAAATACACCCAGAGAGCTCTCAGATACTGTGCATGGGCTTTTCAATCTTGGAGGCTTCCACTGCATCGGCCGAGTCGCTCACAAAAGAGCATTGGGATATCCTAGACCCGCTCTCTGAGCTTCACGGGCTGCTCTGTTTGGAGTCAGGCACTGTCAGCCAAATACAGCCCCTCTACATTCGACTTATCCTGAATATCACCAACAGCAACCCCTCTCTCTGTGATAGATTCGCAACCCCGGAGATGGTTGGAGGACTGGTCCACATTGTCTCTGCAAACTTCGGTGATTTGACCGAAGATACGCTTGGACAAGCAAATAATTCTCTGGACAGCGTGATATTGGCGCTCGGTGCACTTATCAATCTGACTGAACAGAGTGAAGCATCAAGATCGATTTTTCTTCACTATGCTAGTGCCTCAAAACCTTTCCTTGATCAGCTCTTGCATTTGTTCATGGCTCATGTTGATTCCATCTCTACGGTAAGTTTTCGCCCTTTTTTTGGTTTCCTTTTTCGCCGACGCATTGAACTAACTGGATCTGCTTAGGCTCATTCGGTCTTGGAAGTACACCACAACGTTGCTGTAGGATATTTGGCCGTCCTTTTACTAACACTCAGTTTGAATCTTGAGACTCGATCCAAAATCAAGAGCTCACTCGCTCCCAACGGATTAATAGCAGTGATATCTACCGTTGATGAATTCCTGCAATACCATCAGAAGATTGAACAGGAAATCTCCACTTTCCCAACCCAGGGACAACCAGCGAGTGGGTTCCTCTCCAGATTACAAGAACTTATCACTCGGATTCGACTGGCAGAGCAATAATGAGCGTTCCGTGCTATACATGTGTCGTTTGACGGCAGATAAGTTTGCGTTTGACTTTTTCTACCGGCATTTTTCTAGACTCGATGACATGAATTTCTTGGTCTGTTGGCAGCTTTTGATACCCCATTTTGTCGTCACTTTTAATTGAACCATTTACGCTGGAATGTTCTACATTCATATCCACCTAGGCAGATATCCACCACTGATCCAGATCGTCATAAAAAAAAATAATGACCTACGGTCAAACCAGACTTCAATTCTCTGAAAAGTGAGGTGAATTTCTGTAATACAGTGCATTTTATAAAGAATAACAAATTGATGATCATAGAACGTGGCAAACATAGACGATTTATTCATAGAGCGTCTAGCCCTGGAGTTGGAGAAACCGCCGTTTGCATTGTTTGCAGGTTACAAGGAGTTGGAGCTCCGCATGCTTCGAGGGATTTGCCACCCCCCGACGACCTTGCTTCTGAACGGGCACCATTTTTGTCTCTGAATATCTTATTGATTCAGTTTTATCAATCAAAAGACACCACCTACCCGAATATATTATCATCATTATCTCCTATTCACATTGGTGGTCTAGCTGAGTCTTACCGCGCTGCACAAGATGCCTTCCGCGCCTAAGCAGAGAAAGATCGCAATCGTTGGCAGTCGCTCCGTGGGTAAGAGTCCCTTTCACAATCCGAAACGTTATAATTACGAAGAACTAACACCTATCTTTTAATAGGTAAATCATCTCTCACGGTTCGCTTTGTCGAGCACCACTTCGTGGAAAGCTATTACCCTACAATTGAGAACACATTCAGCCGGATTATCAAACACAATGGCCAGGACTTTGCCACTGAGATAGTCGACACTGCGGGACAGGTAGATGATCACTGTATGAGATTACTAGTTGGTTACTGAGACCATTCTACAGGACGAATATAGTATCTTGAACTCCAAGCATTTCATTGGAATTCATGGATATATCATTGTCTATTCAGTGACATCGCGCCAGTCATTTGACATGGTGCGGGTGATTCGCGACAAGATCCTGAACCACCTTGTCGGTCACCGCCCTTCCCATAACTAGTACTCATGAACCGGTATCTAATCTTTGTTCCAGGGAGCGGATGATGTACCTCTTGTTATAGTAGGAAACAAGAGTGATCTCAAGCCTGATCATCGCCAAGTCACCCTCGATGACGGACGGCAATTAGCGGAGGAGCTCAACTGCGCTTTCACTGAGGCTAGCGCCTTCCTTGATTTCAATGTCTCGAAAGCCTTTGATCTCATGATAGGAGAAGTTGAGAAGTCTCAAAATCCATCACAACCAGCTGGGAACAACAAGTGCGCTGTGATGTAATATGGAACCTCTACTGGAACGCGCGTGTTTCTATCTTAGGGATGGTAAGCGAAGCCATCTCTGGATCTCTGGATCTCCAAGTCAAGAAACATGAAAGATCTCTTTCATTGGAGCCGACAACACTATACCTTGCTCTTTTGATGTCCACTCAATTCAAATCTACGGATGTCTTGTTTGCTGACTCGATTGACTTAGAGAGCATCAACGCCAATTTGATGACACCAACTTGATGGCTTCTTAAGGCCTTCTTGTTGGCTCTATTTCTATTGTGTCTTTCTGGTGGAACCATTGGGGTTATTGCATGAATAATGAGTTTTAGGGTCGAATTCGGGAACATGGATCGGTACCATGCATAGAGTAATGAATTTCAATCTAAACAGGCTTCTATAAGTATCTAAAAGTATTAAATTAGATCTATATAAACATCCACGGCCATAACTACATAGTCTATTTGGGAAGTAAAGACTTGGAGCTACCTTATCGATTAAGTAATGCAGACCCCAAGTGCGTGTCTCCACGCACTGATTTTCCTCGTTTTTACCCCTCCACAATTTGAGTCAACCCTCTACCACTTTGGATTCCCCTGAACCTTTGAACTCCAATCGTTAATATGCTGGACCTCGCAGACTTTGTTACCGAGCGCGGTGGTGATCTCAAGAAGATCAAGGAGAGCCAGCAGAAGCGATTTGCTCCAGAGGAGACCGTCGATGAAGTTGTCGCGCTCTATGAAGAGGCACGCCGCGGTATGGGTTTTTTTCTTTCAAAGTTGACAACATCTTACTGACAGGTATAGCCCGATATGAGGTCACACAGATGGGCTCTCAGATCAATGCAGTCCAGAAGGCAATTGGAATGAAGAAGAAGGTAGGCACTTCCTGGATAGCCTAGTTGTATGGGAAGATCCTTATCCGTTCTCAGAACAAGGAAGACGCAACCGAATTGCTCGCACAAAAGACAGAACTCGAGACAAAGAAGAAGGAGCTTGAGGAAGCTGCTGTCGCCAAGGAGGTTCAACGCGACCGAAAGATTCGCACGATTGGAAACTACGTTCACGAATCCGTGCCCGTGAGCAACGATGAGGTATGGGTTATTAAGTCGCCTGGGGATCGAATGCGCCGTGAGACTAACAAGTGGATTTCCGGCTATAGGCAGATAACCAGCTGATCAGGTCATGGACCCCCGAGAACGCCGAAATGCAGAAGCCAGGTTGCCTCTCCCACCACGAGGTGTTGACTCGTCTCGATGGATATGACCCAGAGCGAGGTGTCAAGATTGTTGGCCACCGTGGATACTGCTTGACTGGCTACGGTCTTTTCCTCAACTTGGCTCTGGTCAACTATGGTCTGGAGTTCCTCTTCAACAAGGGCTACACACCTAATCAGCCCCCTCAATTCATGCTCAAGGATCTCATGGCAAAGACTGCGCAGCTCGAGCAATTCGATGAGGAGTTGTATAAGGTCACTGAGAGCGAGGATAAGTCGACCGACAAGTATCTCATTGCTACCTCCGAGCAACCATTGTCTGCCCTCCACGACAGCGAGTGGCTCCAGGATAAGGATCTTCCGATCAAGTCAGTCTCCCTTGTCATCCAGGACTAAGTTGTTTTGCTGATAAGAGAAATAGGTATGCCGGTTATAGCACATGCTACCGTAAGGAGGCTGGATCTCACGGTAAAGATGCCTGGGGCATCTTCCGTGTTCACCAGTTCGAAAAGGTGAGCATAGATCTGAATGCACTGAATTTTCACGTTCTAACCCCATGCAGATCGAGCAGTTTGTTCTTACCAAGCCCGAGGATTCATGGCAAGCCTTTGAGGACATGATTAGCACTTCGGAAGAATTCTATCAGTCCCTAAAACTCCCTTACAATATTGTCGCCATTGTCTCCGGCGCCTTGAACAATGCCGCATCTAAGAAGTACGACTTGGAGGCCTGGTTCCCATTCCAGCAGGAGTACAAGGAGCTCGTGTCTTGCTCCAACTGTACCGATTACCAGTCCCGAGCTCTGGAGATCCGGTACGGCGCGAAGAAGGCCACCGATCTGAAGAAGACTTATGTTCACGCGCTCAACTCCACTCTGTGCGCAACGGAACGAACCCTCTGCTGTCTGCTTGAGAACTACCAGAAAGAAGATGTAAGTGTCAAAAGTTCATCGGTGATTCTGACAGTAGCTAACTACTATTTAGGGTATCGAGGTCCCGGAGGTCTTGCGGAAATACATTCCTGGTGCTCCTGAGTTCCTTCCTTACACCAAGGAGCTCCCCAAGGATAGCACATCCACCAAGGCCAAGGGGAAGGCCCAGAAAGGCGCCGATGACGCCACCAAAAAGATGCAAAATCTTCAGGTTTAAGGAGATATCCCACGATGTACCTTGAGATACAAATTACAAACTACGATTGTTAGTTCATGATGTCTATAGGCAGATGTACAAAAGAATAGTCGGCCGCTTATACGGCCCCTGTCCTTGACGATGTAGGACTTGAATGGTCTGATTTATTTGGCCCCAGATATATTGGGGACGTTTTAAGATAACACTCCGATGTCTTCTTCGGATGTCCTTCTTAGATATTTTGCCTCCATTCTTAGTGTTTTAGCTACTCTGTAGAAGTATTCCTGGTTGATATGTAGAAGGACGTGCTTCCTATTGAGAATCTATTGAGACTGGCGTCTGTATGTTGTAGATATTGTTCTTGAAACGTTGGAAGGAACCGTTTGTTTACTGGCCTAAAAGGGAAGGCACCAGTCCCCTTTAACTTTCCCCCTCTCTTCTCTCTTCTCCCTCTTTTCTTCCTTCTCTTTTTGCTTTTCTTCACCTTCAAATTTCCCTTACTAGTCACTCAAAATGTCTATCTAAAGCTGCAGCTGCAACAATTGGGTTACGGATCTTCAGGATCTGCAAAAGACTGTTCGTCTTTTTTTAATCCTTTACATCCCATACCTCGTGGGAAAGATTATGATTGGTTACGTGAGACACAAGCAGAAGCTCAAACAGATACAAGCAGAGTAAGATTTGTTTCTCCCTCCCCTACATTGGCGGTTAGAAGGATATTGCTTAGACCCGCTGATACTTCATGAATGCTAATAGCCACTATAGGAAGGAGGCCAAGCGCATTAAGTGCACAGAGGCTGAAACCCGATCTCGGGAGTTTGAGCTACGCGCTCAGATTGCTGAAGTCGCAGTGCGAGAAGCCAATTCTCAGCGCGGAACAATATGCGCTGGAACTGAGAGGCAATTCAGCGAGCCGAAGAGTTTTGGCGCGCTGTTGAGACTCGGGACCAGAGGAACGAGCTTTGTCTTCTCTTACAGGAACGGCTGGCTTTTGCTTGGCCTGTTCCTGATGAATTGACAAGGTTGGCCTATTCTTGAAGGAACGGCTGGCTGGCTGCGGGGACGGCTTGGCCTGTTCCTAAGAGAATGGCCAATACGATTGCGTGTTTCGGTTAATCTGCCTATGCTTACAGGAATGGCTGGCTTTGGGGTCGGCCTAGCCTATTCTTGATGGATTGACAAGTCATTTCCGGCCCTCCCTTGGCCGGGGTCTTCTAGGACGACTAGGAAAGTCTATCCTAGAAGATCCAAGGCGGTATATTCTTCCCTGAAAGGTGTCAGGTGATCAATATAGCCCTAATCCATCAATCAGCGGCTGGACGGTGAGATTGAACAGTACACAGGGTAATATAGGCCACTTTTTCCTGCTAATTGACAGTTGAGCGTGGTGCAAGAAATAAATTAACGTGTAGATGACGGCGAATATCAAATACACGTTCTTTATGGGCAGTAGAGTATTTCAATCCGACCACGGCAAGCCCTCTATATGCTCCATTGCAGAGGAATCACACATGCGTCGGGCGAAGAACGAGCTAAAAGATCGGATTGACAGTGGCTCCTAGTGTTGATGACCACCAATTTTGAAACCGATCAAGAAGCCTGAATAGAGGTATAATCTTACACTGCAGTGTAACATGCTTTGCAAATCCTTTCGAGACTCCATATATTCTTCGTCAACTTCTTCGAATCGATAAAGGTCCAGTGGATCACCCAAAAATAGGTTCATGCTCTTCAAATTGCTTTTAAATTTTGACTCTGGTTCTGGGACAATATTATAACTCGAAAGCAAGCCAATTTATCAAGGCGCGAATTCACCAACACCAAGCAATCGTAGGACTTGGCTAGGTAAAGCAATCTTTACCACTTCGCAACTCGTTTCCACTGCCAAAAAGATCCTTTCTTCCAATACCATGCTAGTGATCTCACTATTGACATTTTTCCAAGCCCAAAGATACCCGGTTTAGAGAAATAGGCCTCTGTCAATGCTAAAAGATAGGAGGGGTTTTTGTTCAGAAGCCTATCGAGATTGTTTATCACCAAATCCCACTCCTCATCAGTTATTGAATAACCACGATTAACTTCACAGTACCAACAAGCCACCGTACAGTGTCCGACGCCCTTCTCCTTACTAGCTAGACAGCGCTTTTCGCAACAGCCACAGGTTCGACCACAGCAGCCACCACTCTCCACACAATCGTTAATAAGCTCCTTTCGGAGATACCAAGTAGGGTTCTGTCGGATCTTACCATAGATTTCTTTTAATGGCCTTTGGGGAAGTAGAATCTCCGCATTGTGTAAACATTCTGTTACCTCCCAAATCATCCCTTTAACGCTCTCAATCTCTCTCTTATATTCGTGACGTCTATTTGCTTCATCCTTGGTAGACTCTTTTAGTGCTCTGATATCGATTTCAATATGTTCCTTCCGCTGCCTGAGAGCCCGTAAAGAATGTTCGACTCTGATGATCGTCGCAAAGATTTCCGAATGTATTTGAAGGCCCCCGCCGTACTCAAAGAGTCTCCTGTTCTTCCGTTGGTAGCCCTGAACGGGCTTGAAGTTTCTAAAGGAATCAAACATTTGGTAAAGGATCTAATTCCAGCAACGGAGTTTCCAGTAAGGAACTGTAGTCGGGTAACATGTTCTGAGCCATGCTGGTATGATTTGTCCGTAGCTAAGGGCACCGCGTGTGAATAAGGGGAAATACCCACAAAAACTAGGATTTGAATAGTTGCAGAATAGTTTTGAGTTGTAGCGAACATTGGATTATAAACTGGTAAGCTTGGTGGAAGTCAGTCGAAATTACCTTCCAAGGCCGCCGCCAGAAAGGGCTCTTGAGTTTGTCCCAACCTTGGAAGTGCGCAATCTACCTGTAAATATCACCCCAATAGGTGTAAGTTATTAATCAAAAGTAAATTCATCAGTTCAGCACTCCCCTTGCTAAAAGCTTAAGAAAACTCCTTATTAGTGATATTATTGACCTTAACGTTCCTCCACAATGATATTATGATATTAGGGATATTCTATTAGTCGTTAAGATACGCCTCCCATTCCGGATCGTTATCGTCTAAATCCCACTAGTTACAATCGTGGTAGCGGTGTATTTCGAAATTCAAGAAAGAAAATGAAGGCTCTATATAATGATTGGTTTTGCCTGAGCTAGGACTACCCCGATATCCTCGTTAGGCCGTTGTAGGTCACCTTTATTGTGACCTTAATCTCTTTCCCCTAGATTATCTCAGATAGGCCTTCTAGAGAGACGCTAAGATAAGATGTTCTAGGGCTATAATAAAAGTTAATAAGGGAATAGATGTAGAATGCGAGAATATAGCTTTTCGTATATCTTACTTATATTCGCTTAGATTTTATAATATGCTCCGCCTGCGAGTTTCATGCAGGTCTTGGACTTACTCACAAGCTTTAAGATCTTTAGGTAATATTGGATGGCGATATTTAGCTTGGGTTTATCAAACCTGCAAAGTTAATTTACGTCTCAGAATGCTCGAATCTTGTTTGTACAAGGAAAAAGATACAAGGAGCTGTTGATTTCGATGGCAGACTCAAGACATCATCATGGACGACAGAATATTCCACTTATATCTCGTTCAACCCTGCATATCATACACAGCCAATATGCGTACAGGAACAAGGTCAACTAAGGCTTATATGAACAGTTCTGTAGGACATTGTCAGGGACGTGATATCATGATGTGTTGGTACAGTGTATACTCACAAATCTACCATCCCACCACGTTGGGAGAGAGCATAGCCATGGATATGGAAATGAAGAATTGACTTGAGGACATGAACCCGTGCTAGGTCCGAATATACACGCATACGGTGGATAGTAGTGGTCGATAGTGACGGTGGTATTGCTTTGCTGACAGCACATATAGAACTGGTTTGCGTAGAGCTGGTTTGCGTTGGAGTCGTGATCAGAAGATCCCCTAACTTCATTCAAGTCTCTGGCAACCTGAGCCTGGGGTTCATCCCTTGATAAAGTGGATATTGGTGTGTCGATTTGGATATCTATCCCATCAAATTGGCCAGGCAAAGAGCCGGATGCTGCGCTATTATGTAGTCTGGGAGGCATATCATTAGGATTGTCTACAGGTGCTGTAGAAAAGGCAGCTTTTGCCACACCAGACATGGTGGTAAGAATAATCAGACGCATTGGAGTACACGGAGGCAGTCAACAACAAGAGAGCGAGATCTGGTGTCAAGGTCTTGCTTGGACGGTTGGGGTCTTTTCATGTATTAGATTTATAGTACCAGCACGTTACACCGTTAGGTTTCAACCACAGAGGTTGTTATAAGCTTGCATAGGACATCATGAAACGTCGTACTAACAATATGTAACCTTGAAGTGTTACGGCACTCTAAAGACAATACTCATGGGCTTTAGTCTCACTGACTCAACCTGATCTCGGCGTAAATTGCAGCAAAAAGCGAAAGAAGAATCAAATCTCAACCTTACAGTGATTCCAAACCTAGCAGTTTCGTAGCTATTGAGAAGTTTTCCCGATATTGATTTCGGTTGAAAATGTGTCAATTGGAATCACCCCGGGACGATGTAGGCGATATAATAAAGAAAAGTAAATCAGTATTAGAAATTGCAAAACTGGAACACCAGGAAGATCTAGAACTACTTCGTCTATGCGTCAGTGGTCAGCAGCTTCTCTATAGGGTTCTGACAATATGTTCGGT
This sequence comes from Penicillium sclerotigenum, assembly GCA_928213465.1. Taxonomy (NCBI): domain Eukaryota; kingdom Fungi; phylum Ascomycota; class Eurotiomycetes; order Eurotiales; family Aspergillaceae; genus Penicillium; species Penicillium sclerotigenum. The sequence goes on along the minus strand of CAKMRK010000970.1, from coordinate 334,530 downwards.
AGGTTCTATGATCAATACAACAATCAAACAGGGTAGAAAATAGTGCGAAAGCCCTAAACTCTCCAGATTAATAATGAGAATACGTCAATTCTGAGACGGCTAGGAACAGACTACTAGCATTGTATAACCGGCCTAACTATCCCTGTTGAAGGGTTCTTGAAGTGTTTGCCAAGCTGTGAAACAATTAGCCCAGCCTGTTGCGACGCTAGGCAGGTTCATAATCATCAGGCGTTATGCAGACGCAACAAAAAGAAGCTCCGCATTACACATACTGCCCGTCTGTGACGAAGTTCCTTTTCTCTACTCTCTCGATCTCCACCCTCCAACTAGATCGTCTACTACCTACAGGTGATAGGTGTGTGTTTGAGTTCCGTTAGTGCCACCGCTGTTCTGTACCGCTACTGAGATAGGACCGCTGCCTCTAACGGTAGGCGCTACGGCCGTAATGGTGGTATCGCTTTGAGAGGTGAATCTCCTTAAGCTTGGAGCTATACCACACTCAGCCGGTGTATAGTGGCTATTTAGGCTCGTAGAGGAAAATGTTCACCTGATGATATTCTTACTCTACATTGGTCGAGGTATCATTCCCATCTCATCTTCTCAGAGATGGGTTTGCTAAGGTACTCTCCTTGGTACGATTCCTTTATGTTCTTGTCTTCTTGCTCTGTAGTAGCTCCCTCCTAGTATCCTGGGCTTCCCTACTAGGAAGCCGTCTTAAATCATATCTTAGCTCGTCTTCCTCTCGGTATTACTAACAAAATCATAGAGACAGCTCCAGGGCCCTAGGCTATTCATGTCGGAGGTGCTACATGCGAATGGCTAATCTATGTTCCTAAAGTATGGTATGGTGTAAGTGCAAATTTGCACACTGGAGATAAGCATTTGGAAAGAAGACTGGACTTTTGACTCAATTTCTTAGCTTTGCTACGTTGTTAAAACGTTTGCTCGCCCCAAGATCAAAGTTCAGCGTGTTGTACGCTTAAACTACCGCAAAACACGCCTATGAAATACGCCAGTTGAGAAACCAGCTAAGGTGGCAGATAAAATGAATCATTTCCTTTCAGCAGCAGAATCTCGTTGAGACACCCAGTAGAACATCCCTCACACCTACCCAGTCCTTGATTCCCTGCTTATCCCGGGTTGTCTTCGATAATCAGATGTAGGTGTAGGTCTGGGCACCGCTAGTGCCGCCTGGGCCCGTGACCGTCACAGGCACGCCGCCGGTCCCGATGTGTACAGGTGCAACAGCATTGATAGTGCCGTCATCTCCAATGGTGAATTGGGCTCCAGAGGTATCAAACGTCACTGCGGTGGCGTGAGAGAATCCGGACCCGGTTAGGGTTACGTTGTTGCCTCCAAGGCGAGATCCTGAGATAGGAGATAGTCCTGACAGAGTCGGAGCGCCCAGATAAGTGAAAGCCGCAGCATCACTAAAAGCAGCATCAGTCACGACGGTCACAGGACTCAGTCCGGCGGTTCCAGCTGGGGAAATTGTTGTCAGCTGGTTGTCCCCAACGATCGTAAGGCTCGTAGCAGGCGTGGCCCCAAACAGAACGTCATTTGTATTCGATAAGCCTGCGCCGCTGACGGAAACTGAAGTTCCCCCGGCAGTGGTACCATAGTCTGGGGTGAGTGAAGAGATAATCGGTGGAGCCTCGAAGCTGAAGCTCAGTGAGCTGTTGCTCCCTCCAGGAGAAGTCACCGTAAGTGGTACTGTCCCAATCGCATGTGAAGGTGTAGTCACATCCACTTCAGAGTCAGACACAACATTGATTGCAGTACCAGAGGCGGCTCCAAAAAGCACACTCGTAGTACCTGTCAGACCGCTTCCTGTGATCGCAACCGGTGTACCTCCAGTTATGAGATCTGCCCTTGGTGATACGCCCGTGAGTACAGGGGGACTAATATAAGTATATTGGTCTCCTGCGTTGGTTGGACTAGTCCCATAAGGTGTTGTGACAACCACATCAACTGTACCGGCGACAGTCGCCGCGGGGACTGTCACATTGACTGTAGAGCTTGACAAGACAATAAAGAAGGGCGCTAGAACAGTACCAAATGTGACCGATTGTGTGCCAGTGAGATTTGTTCCAGTGATCGTAACGACATTAGTGCCGTTCAATGGTCCAGTGGTTGGGGACAAACTTGTGACAGTCGGGGTTGGACTAGCATCCCAGGTCCAAAGATTGCCAGCTCCAGCCGAGCTTGTACCGCCTGGGGTAGTCACGAGGACATTGGCTGTGCCAGTTCCGGGTGGAGAAACTGCATGGATCAAAGTGCTCGAAACAATCGTGTATGATAGAGCCGCAGTTGTGCCGAAAGCTACTGCCGTGGCGTTTAAAAACCCACTTCCTGTCACCGAAACTAATGTTGAGCCTAGGGCAGGGCCGTGAGTAGGACTCAAACTCGTGACGGTGGGTGCTGATATGCTAGTGTATGTATAAGCCCCAGTCAGAGTGCTGCTGTTGGCAGCTGCATCATTGACTGTGACGTTTACAGGTCCAATTATACTGGCTGGGGGAGCGATCGCCGATACTGAAGTGCCGGAAAGTACCGCCACGCTCGTCGAAGGCGTGGAGCCGAATGTGACAGAGGTAACATACGAGAGGTTCGTTCCTGCCAATAGGACCGTGGTCCCTCCAGCAACTGACCCGCTGGCTGGCAACACCGAGGTGAGACTCGGCAAAGGAGCAACCACATAGGTGAAGTTAACAGGGGAAGTGCTGGTACCGCCGGCAGTGGTAACGCTGACTCGTACAGTGCCAGCCACATTAGCTGGCACTATGACGGAGACAGTGGTTGCAGTGCTCGAAGTGGGAACGGCAGTCGCAGTCCCAAATGAGACTGTAGAGGCTCCAGTCAGATTAGTCCCTATGATTATAGCTGATATACCACCGGTAGTGGGCCCTGAAGTGGGGTTGATCCTGGAGATTGTAGGCAGGGACATTTCGCGTCGATGATATCGGTGCTGGCTTTCAAAGACTGAGTGATAGAAAAGTCACTTGTTGTTTGACTCGAGCAAGTTTCAGAATTGGAGAATCAGCCATGCTTTAAGTATGGCTGTTCTCAACTCAAATCGCATTATTGAGGCCATTGTCACAAGAGATGGCGTTTGATAGTCACAAGGTAGCATCAATTGTGGTGGTCGCACGATTGCGACTTGCATGGACACAGATGTGCGAGTTCCTAGTCCTCGTCTGTTCCGCTAGAGCACCTCCGGAGTCTTTTTTTCGGCAGAGTATCTCCGAGGGTGCACTATGGCTACTAACTTAAATCATGAGATCTTTCTGTCTCTCACCTTTGGTAGCTATTGGAGCCTGTTCCGTACCGTTTGACAGCAAAACGACAACAAATCAGATTGTGTATTTAGGCTCGGGGAAAGTCACACAGCTGCTAATACAAAAGCTCCGGTGTAGACCCGCAGATCCTTATGCTATACATCTAGTTATATGACGCTATTGCGATGGCTTCGCTCCAGGAAACATCGCATTCTCGAGCTTGGCTTGATTGTAGATAATACGCTCGAGCTATGGCTTCATCACAATCATAACACTGCAATCATCTAGCTTATAGAGGTACATTCTACGGCGGTTAGGGCTTTGGGTTTTATGACATCTGACATCTAGCCCGGAACTGATAATTAAGTATCTCAGATGATCGTCTGGGCAAAAAGTAGGTGACTTCAAGTAATTCAAATAGCTTGACTGTTATACAGCCAAGATATATAAAATGAACGTTGGCGGTACTTCCAGTCAAAGAATAGTATGTCTACCTACCATCGTCTATTTAGGTGAGAAATGCGCAATATCATTATCCGATATCATGCTTCCAGATTATACTCGGAGGGAAATATCAGGTTACACTTGAATTTGGTCGAAGTCCGGCTATGTAGGTACCCGTGTAGCCTGTGGCGGAGGGAGGGTGCGGAGTACTGCGGAGGGTTATGCGCATATGCTCGTAAATTAAGCTTAAGGTTCTCTTCCCTGTCAAGCCTCTGTGCGACAGGGCGACAGGGTGCTCACTTGATCAAGTGAGATTTTCGGTGCTATAATCATAGTTATGGACTAAGACAATTTCATGTGATGATCAGGGCTCTTTTGGAGTAATTTATTTACTGTGATTATTGTTTAACGCGGCATAAGTCATCATCGCCTCAGACACAGCACACCATACCATGTGTAACGGAGTACTATTTTTCAGGTTAGTGGGGAGTCAATGAGTTGAAGCAACAATGAAAGTAATTGATTCGATTTAGCAGGCTCTGTCAATCTGTTGCGAGATTGATTCTTAAAAAAATTAAGCTTCATGTAAGTGGGTAGTGGATATCAAAGCTGAGATAGAATTGACTAGTATAACTAGTATACATAGTAACGAGATATCAGGCGGAACTAACAATATGAGATGATTGAACTAAGGAAATCCCGTGCGTCCGAGCACAAGTTGAATTGTTCTCGGTAAGTAAGTGAGACTCTGGGTTACAATAACGAAGTTCGCTAGAAATCTAAATTTACATACAAATTTACATACAAACTCACATAGCGAAGTGGATCGGTAACGAGCTAATCGTTTACTGCGGTGGGTTGAGTATCCACTTTGCTTAATCAACACCACTAACATAACTACATCTTGCCTCGATGGCTTGAATACAACGACTCCTCATTCTATCTTCCCTTGGGCGGATCCCGTCATAGGTAGTCTTCAGGATCCTTAAAGTTGCTTCAGGTCTGTGCAAGGTGGTTCAAGAATTGATCAGGCGGAGGCATTCAGAGAGGTGTAGGTTCCTCAGCATCAACTATTCTATCTAGGCCCATTTCGACTTGTCTAGGTTTGTTGGCACAGGATTTGTGCAGCGGACATTGTGATGACGCCTATTATCCTATAGTTCTCCCTTCCACAGACACCACCATAGCCACAGGGTATCTTCTTCGGCTCTTTTCCCACGCATGTTAACCCCAGAATGGGCTCAATACTCTCCGTTCCTTTCGTCTTATTCCCCACGTGTTTGTCGAACAATATTGACTAAGATCAGCTGAGGATGAAGAAGGCAATCGCTCGAGCCCTCCTTAGGGCCCATTGGGCAAGATATGCTTCCCACTAGGTCACAGGTTCTGACTCGTCTACAGCCTGCGAAGAGTACGCAGATACGATATCACTTCTCCAACGCAAAGCTAATATGTTTGCCGCTTTTCTAATACGTTCGGTGAACGCCTCGGGTGGTTCTGGGAACTAAATGGATCCTAGGAGGTCCAATGCTTCCTTGACTATTGAAACGTACTAGAGCGGTATTTTGCCTCAAAACATTCTTATACATATAGGGGGAAACTTCATCATATTGCCCCCACAGCACTTGAGAAATGTGTCTTTTAGCAAAAAGAGAACCCCATTGCATATTTTGACCTTACGCCGTGGGATTGCATGTAATTCATGTAACATATGGTTGAAGGCTTTGCCTCTTCAGTTTCTTCACTCAATCTGATATTGTTCGCACGTAAAGACAATACTTGAGAATGGCGAAATATATGCGCAGCTACATCACGTCTTTCACCACGGCTGGATACAAGATTTGCATACGTTATCTCATTCTCTTCCTCGCCCTTCCTTGGCTGCCTATATTCAGCTTCAGCTCAGCGCTCGCACACTTTGCGGTCGTTCTGCGAGATCACACGAGATTCGACTATAGCAAGAACTCAATGCTTTCCGTCACGTTTGAAAATGTGAAGACCGATGTATTCGAAAGCATAGTAATTTTGGCCCTTCCTTCAGCTTTATTCTCTATAGTTGGGGCGCTATTCCTTATTAAAGATAAGGTAGGATGTGGGGAAACTAATTGCATAGTATTAAAGATGTTTAATAATTATAAGATAATCCTTGAGTGAATGAACCGGATGGAAGAGAATAAAAGAGTCGGGAATGGTTTTGAAAGGGCAGTTGAGTCTCAGTTGTCTCTGCCAATTTCCTCATACTCTTATTCAAGTTTTTTGTAGCAACAATGAGCCCGCTCATATGGCTTGCCATGTGGTCATGATAGCCTTTCAAGTCATCCACCAGTTGGATGTAAAAATTACATTTGCCCATCGTATGTGTGCCTTGTCTCCGTTTCTTTCTTTTACTGCAGAATGGTTGGGTTTACTAATGCTAGATACTGATACTCGTTTATAGTCCCTGGACGTTTAAAGTACAATAGTTCAGTTTATAATAGGCTATGCATATGATATGGTAAGGTAAGATAGCACTCAATACTAAAGTAACTGCCCATTGCCTAAAGCAGATAAGCTCAGTGGAGAAATATGTGGTCTGCGTGTGATTGGTCAGAAATTTGGGGGATTTTTTTTTTTTAAAAAAGAATCAGAAAAAAAAGTGAAAAAAAAAGGCGTTACCCCGCGATACCCCTCCATGTCCTATACGTACATATGTAGAGTACTATATTTCAAGATATATCTAGGTATTTAATTATAATGCTAAATAGAATCAATTAACATATCTAATTACTAAAGTTATATATGTTAGTACGTATATGGTAATTGCAAATCCCGGAACCAGAATCACCCAAGTCCGATTCCGGAGACCTTGGGGGGGCTTACTTAAGTTCTATTAAGAGTCATACATGTGGACCACCAACTCATCTACATCTTCCCCTGACTGTTTCTCTTCAATCTGCTTCAATACCCTACACACATCAATCATGTCAATCGCAAGAGATATCCGTCCTCGTCAGGACGACCTCGCCTTCCTCGCTACCTCCCCCGGCGCCTCCTTCAACTCCCCATCCAGCCACAGCTCTGTTCTGAACCGCACAGTTCCAGTCAATGCTAAGCCCTTGAAGCCATTTGTCACAGAAGATATCAAGGTCCTGCTCCTGGAGAATGTCAACCAGGCCGGTCGTGAAATCCTTTCCCAGCAAGGCTACCAGGTCGAATTCCTGAAGTCTTCCCTTCCAGAAGATCAGCTCATTGAGAAGATTCGGTGGGTCCCAATCCAATTCCCTCTCGGTGACTCACGGAGCTAATGGATTGTATTGTATTGCAGTGATGTCCACGTCATCGGTATTCGCTCCAAGACCAAGCTCACCGCACGAGTCCTGAAGGAGGCAAAGAACCTTATCGTCATCGGTTGCTTCTGTATCGGTACCAACCAGGTCGACCTCCAATATGCCGCTGACCAGGGTATTGCCGTCTTCAACTCCCCCTTCAGCAACTCTCGCAGTGTTGCCGAGTTGGTCATTGGTGAGATGGTCATGCTTGCCCGTCAATTGGGCGATCGCTCCAACGAGATGCACGCTGGTACCTGGAACAAAGTGAGCAACGGTTGCTGGGAGATTCGCGGAAAGACCATCGGTATGTGATGTCGTTCTGTTTTTTTCCCCCCACGGGGTTTGTGCTGACCTCTCAGGTATCATTGGATACGGCCACATCGGTGCCCAGCTGTCCGTATTGGCTGAGGCAATGGGAATGTCCGTCGTCTACTACGACGTGCTCAACATTATGTCTCTGGGTACTGCTCGCCAGATGAAGACTTTGGATGATCTCTTGGCCGAAGCCGATTTCGTTACATGCCACGTTCCTGAGATTGCTGAGACCAAGGGCATGATTGGACAGAAGCAGTTCGAGAAGATGAAGCAGGGAAGCTACCTGATCAACGCCAGCCGAGGAACCGTCGTGGATATTCCAGCACTTATCGACGCCATGCGCAGCGGTAAGGTTGCTGGTGCCGCTTTGGATGTGTACCCCAATGAGCCCGCCGGAAACGGTGACTACTTCAACAACGATCTCAACACCTTCGCAGCTGACCTGCGCTCGCTCAAAAACCTTATCATTACCCCCCATATCGGAGGAAGTACCGAAGAGGCTCAGAAGGCTATTGGTGTCGAAGTTGCCCAGGCTCTCGTCCGATATGCTAACGAGGGTTCCACCGAGGGTGCTGTCAACTTGCCCGAGGTTGTCCTCCGTTCTTTGACAATAGATGAGCCTAACCACGCTCGTGTAAGTTCTCCTATCCAGTCGTCTTGGATTGTAATGATACTGATTTTACCTAGGTGATTTACATCCACAAGAACATTCCTGGAGTGTTGAGAAAAGGTAGAGTACATTTGATTCAAATTACGCGATCTCTCAACTGACAATGCCACAGTCAACGAGATTATTGGTGACCACAACGTCGACAAGCAGATGACCGATAGCAGAGGCGATGTAGGTTTATCCATGCTTCTTATACAAAAAAAGAAACACAGCAGAAACTAACTGTCAATAGGTTGCCTACCTGATGGCCGATATCAGCAACGTGGACGCTGCCACCATCAAGGATTTGTATACCAGACTCGAGAGCCTTCCTTGTAAGACAATATCCTTTCTCTTTTCGTGTGAACTCCAAACTAACATCGCTCCAGCTCGCATCATGACCCGCGTGTTGTACTAAACAACCAATCCAAAAACAAGCTAGCCTCCGGGCTATGATGCTTTAATCAACTTAAAAATAGGTGAGCCCTCACACGGCTCAATCTCAATTGCAATAGGACACTCTCAACGAGGTCCTAGGAGATTACAAGATTGCAATTGCCAACTCACACAAGTATATTGAGTTGGATACGACTGATGTAAAAGCGGTTGAGTGTATATTTTGTGAATACCATGCACCATCTACTAGAGAAAAGCTATGACATGAATGTTTTCGTTTTCATTTTCATTCGCTATGTCATTCACACTGATCGACTGGCTAAGTAGAATACATTAAGTGAGAACATTGCTAAATATAGTTATCCTAACCTCGGCTCCCGTCTCTGAACGCTGGACTGCGACTCCTCCTTCTTGATGGAGGATCCCGACGGTAATCACGTCGACTTGTCGAGCGCCAATCGGCACTTGAATGCGCGCCATGCTCGCCAGAATCTCGCGAGCGATCGTTGCCGCGGTCACTGCCGCGGTCATTACTGTTGTAATTCGGAACATAAGAGTCCAGGTTCCCCGATCTAGGTGCTGGGCGACCTTGCCCGAATTGATTTCGCCGATCGTCTCTCCCGTCAGTTCTGTTGGATTGCGATCCATCCCATGGCGGGTTGGTTGGTACCGGAGGACGCGGGGGTAACCCGGTATCTCTTTGTGTAGATGGGAAAGGCCCGCGGCGTTGCGGGTTTCCGTGAATTGCGTGGTGTCCATGGCCACCGTGGGTCCCTGGTGCATTTGGTCTGCCTCCGCGGGCGGCGCCGGGGACGCGGCTATGTCGGGAGTCTGGTCCGCGAGAACCAGAGGTTGGCCAACCGCCATTGCTGGTGTCGGAGGCGGCTGGGGGCACTGGGGGCATTGGCACCCGCTGACTGCGGAACTTCTTTCGGTCGAGTTCGTGGGAATCTGCGAATTGGGGGATTTCGCCGGGTCGTGCTGGGAGCGGGGGAGTGGTGAAGTATGGGTGCTTCAATGCATCCATGGCGTTGATGCGTTTCCTCCAGTCTAGTCGGAGGAACTCACTTAATAGAGAGATAGCTACCGGGTTTAGACTGTTGAAAGGTTAGTGAAGGGTCCAAGTCTTCCAAGTAAAAACAAGGAACATACTCCTTGAAGAATGCGTGGAGGTTCCCGCGCTTGAAGGCGAAGCTTTTCACACCCTCGCAGCCCGGCAGTTGACTCCATCCGGGCATATTCTCCTCAGTGGGTGTGCCCACAAGATTAAATATCAGTTCTGCTTGGTTAAGATCGCTGTTTCCAGCGAGAATGGGCTTGCCCTTGAACATTTCACCGAATACACAGCTGTAAGACATTAGAAGCCGGTAAACCTGACTGACGGGGATGGAGAACTCACCCAACTCCCCACAAGTCGATGGCCGTAGTGTATTTCCGTAGCTGTAGCAACAGCTCTGGAGGACGGTACCATCTTGTAACAACAAGTGCGGTATATTCTCTTTTAGAATCTCCTCCTCCTTTTCCGGGGAGTGGAGGGGCATCATCGTAAGGCCGAGCAAGACCAAAATCAGCGATTTGGAGAATTCCCCCATTACTAATTAACAGGTTGGCCGCTATTCACTTTGTCAGCTTAGAACCGTGGTATATCAGCATTCGACACTTACCTTTCATATCACGATGTAGGATGCGGTTCTGCGAAGTTGTTAGACAAATGATTCAAGGATGGGTGTTTCAAGACGATCGTACTGCATGCATAAACTTGAGTCCTTCGAGCAGTTGCATTAAGTAGCATTTAATCTGTGGTTCAGTGAATTGAACTGCCGGGTTTTCCAGGAGTCCTGACAAGTCATGTTCCATGTATGGGAAAACCATGTACATGCTCGGCTTTTTCCGTCCTTCGCCTTTGCCTCGCTCAATTGACATCTCCTTGAGCTGCAGAATGTTTGGGTGGGAGAGCGCTTTCATGAGTTTTATCTCTCGGATGGCGGTAATGGGGAACTAGAACCAAAGGTCAGTTTATGGCAAACAAACAAAAAAGGGCTAGTGGACTTGCGCCTTCTTTCTCGTGGTGCATTAGGATCTTTTTCAAAGCCACAATTTTGCTGTCCTTCTTGGACCTTGCTTTGTAGACCTCGCTACCAACCAGTCAGTCGGTTTCTTTGGGTGATACCGCTGCCGGACTCACCCAAATGTTCCTTCTCCAAGCTTGTCGAGGAATTCATATTCACGGATATTTGAACAACCATGGAAGCGGGCCTGGCCATTCTCGTCCTTTTCCAGGGATTTGATCTCCATGCTGGCTTGTGGCTTGCGCCGGTCGGCCACGCTGATGGAGGAAGAAGGTCGACTGTGATAGTCGGTAATTAGGTCGAAATGTCAACCACGGTCAAGGTGTTCGGTCTGCTTTGGTTTGATGTTGCGTCAAGATACACGGAGGAAGGTTCGAGAGGTCTTTGGAGACAGAGGGTCGTAGGAGATTATGAAGGTGAAATAGCTGATATCGTCTCAGGGAAAACCAAGACCGTTGGATGTGTTAGAAGGCAAGTCGATATCATAGAGCATGTGTGACGATTTCGCATTGTTCAAAGCCCTCGTGTATGGAGCTCGGGCACGCAATAGGCTCAATATGGACCTGAATAGGAACCAGCCCAATCAAGACACAAGTGAAATAAAAGTCAGACGGCTGTCCAAAACGAAACAATGATTGTTCTGCCTATTGTCCTGCCGAACAATCCAAACACTGTGCAGTGGTGGAATTCGAGTGCCGTCACAGGTCACGTGCGATCAACCTCTCCGTCTCCGTTGAACCGCAGAGACCTCCGTCTTCAGATCCGATTTGAGATTGGCGTTCTGTGATCTAACAACACCATTTTCGGCACACAGTACGTCTTGCATGCACCTTTCTCTGCTCACACTAATTCCGTGGAAACTAATTGCTTTCCAATCTGTACAGTCATGGCGGGCAACTCCTCCCACCCTATCCACATCCACCCGGTCCGACCGCTCTACCGCTTCACTGCGACTGCATTGGGCGCTAGCATGTGGTTCTTCGTAAGGATTGCCTTATTTTGATATTGAGAACGTGTACTGACAGGGCTTTTCTGGGTAGCTCATGTACCGGGCCAAGAAGGATGGTGCCGCTCTGCTGGGCTGGAAGCACCCCTGGGACCACTGATCCGATTACAATCGTCGATTTCTTTTTTCTTGTGCAGCCGCTTCGTCTCTCGGGGAAGTTTTGATGGTTTGGCCACATTGCGTACTATTTACTTGGAGTGGAAAGAGAGAAACAGAGAGCCGGGTGTTGCCGAGCGCATGTCAAAGACCACAAGTGTCAGGTTCACAATAGCCATTTACCAGCCGAATTGTATCATACCCTTTCTTTTTCAATTTTCTAAAACGGTAATTCTGTGGCCCGGGTGCCTGAGCCGGAGCCTCTTTAGACGAATGACTAGGTCATAATATCCAAAGCCTATGACAATCTACAGGTCTATGTGTATAAACGTACAATGTGAGTGCTTTGATAGCGTATCTCATAGGCGCAGTGCCTCTGATAACACTTTGTACATCTTGCGCTTCTTGCGGTAGTGTGGCTGTAAGCGGGCACGAGCATGTCCAAGCATCTGTGCCACACGTGGGAATATGTTCTTCTCTGCTGTCCATGACAGAACGAAGATCCCCAATGCCAGCGCGAGTAACCAAAGTTTGAAAACATCGGACATGAAAGTTAGTTCCATCACCTCCGACACCCACTTGGATGGTCTATAGAGCATATAGCTCGAGATCATGATGTTAACGACGATCGTACATAAGTACGGCGCTAAACAGTCACAGTCAGTATCCAGATGAGCAAGAAAGTGACGCAGGTGGAGCAAGTCTTACCATTCTGAGTCATTGGTTTCCGGAATGGCGGACCGGCGCTCAGAACAACACTGATGAAGATGTACTGGAAACAGGAGAACAAGAACAAGGCTGTGTTCTCCGAGTTGACAATGTTGCTCTTTTCCAGGTCCAGTTGTGGCGGCAAAAACCTGCATCGTTTGTTAGAATTATTTTGATAGTATATTGTGCGGTTACTAACCATGGCTGTAATTGAACGGTCTCGAAAACTGCGAACTGTGACAGCACAACTAGCAAGATCTGCCCGAGCAAAGGCGTCAATACCTTGCGCGAGACGAGATCAGCAGTTGGCCGTTTCCGAGACAGCGTAGGAGAAGGATCAGCCCAGCCCACTAGAAGAAAATTAGCCCAGTGACTCAAATTTAGTAAAGATAGACCACGCACTGAAGACTGCAATGGGCATAATGAGCACAAGATCAATAAAAAGGAACTTAAAACCGTTAGCGATCCCTCAAAGCTTTCGGTAATATGGCCCACTTACCTGGAAATCACCAAGATTTGACCCCGATGTATACAGGAAGCTGACCGAGCAGAACTGAATGGCAGAATAAAGACTCATGAACTTGAAACAGGAGAAGCTTGTCACTAGAGCAGCTCGGCCCTCCCTGATCACCGTCGGGACACAAGATATTTCGAACAGGCGGCTAGTAAAGGGCGCAGCAACGGACGCTTCGGCGTCTGACAATGAGATACCAACGTCTGCAGCCTTCAAAGCGCCACAATCATTGGCGCCATCGCCGCAAAAGCCACAGCAGTAATCAATGGACTGGAGTTTCTCAACCAGTTCGTGCTTCTCATCTGGGGACATACGGGCAAACACTTTGCCGCATACAAGTACCTATACAGCACGTATTAGTTCGAGACATGGTGAAAAAATAGAAATAGTTAGCACAACGGCTGCTTACCTTATTGAGTACATCTTCATTCCCGAAGTCAACCAACCACCTAAATACATCACCCGTGACAGCGACAGAGTATTCACGCTCGGCGAAAGTGTTTCCTGGAATTGACAAGTCGGTCTCCGCGGTGTTTATGGGCTGCAATTGCATTAGCTACTAGTAATTGGATATAGGGAAAAGATGTTTTACCAGGAGTGTTCTCGGATCCAACTGGAGATTGGAATTGTCCACGCTTTCCCAAATGAGAGAAGTTTTGGGTGACAGACCAGGCACTGTATATCGTTAATACTGAATCATGGCCTGGATGCAGTAAACAAACCTTCGACAAAGTGCGGGATAAAACATGGTTCATCGCGTCCTAGCATGTTGCATTCACGAGCAACACTAATGGCAGTCAAGATGTTATCGCCGGTGCACATTACATTGCGAATTCCTGCCTCGTTCAACTCGGAGATCACACCAGCAGTACTGGGTTTCAACTTGTTTTCGAATATGATGAAGCCCAGGAATTCCAGGTTAGATTCGGCGTCCGTCCGTGACATTTTTTGGACTTTCATCCAACTCAACTTCCGTTCATATTTGGAAGCGCAGGCAATCACACGGTATCCTTTGTGGGTGTAATAATTCAGCAGATCTTCATAATCCTCAGGAACTGCAAAAGAAGCACATCAGCAACGTATGGTTATGTAGATTAGCGGGGGAAGCACTGACGTGTTCCAGGAATACATATGTCCTTAATGCTTTCTGGGGCACCCTTGACAAAGAAACTTGCTCCATTGTCACCAAACTTCCTGACGACAACACTTGCGCGGCGAAGAGTGGAGACGAATTCGAAACTCCGCAGTACCCCAAGCTCAAGGGGATCCTGGATACTGTTAGATATGACGCTGAGGTTCGAATAAAAATCAACTCACATTTACATCCTGTTCATCATCGGTCTGACGTTGAGGGGGCTTGGCAACTGATGGCGCTATCATGTCGTATTTGGGGTTCGTCTGGTCGGAAACATGATGTCCTCCCTCCTCGAACGTCCAGTTGGTGAATTGAAACATCTTCACATCGAGAGGATCCCCCAACAGCTCATCATCCACTACCCTGAGGGAATGACACGTGGCCATGGCGTACATGATCTTACTTTGCTTTTCGATGTCGTATGCGGAGCTAGCATTTGCGGAAGAACGAAGGAACCCGTCACTCGTCTCGGAGAGCAACTCCGAAAACCTAGAAATTCTTCTTCAGTGCCAGGTTAAAAATCATACTTGGAAACAGACGAACCTTTTGTCACGGGTAACTATACGCGCGCCTAGCACATCCAACCCATCTTCTGTGAGGGTCCCAGTTTTATCGAAACAAACAATGTCCAGCTTTCCTCCCACGTTGACCCTGGTCTCATGTATTAGTGTTGAAGTTAAGACATGATTCAGCTTCAGTCACTCACTTCTGTGGGCTGATACAGAATATGTTCTGTTTTTTCAGCCGTGAAAGTGCAAAATTGGTTCCGATGGTAAGTGTGGCTGGGAGAGCTGGCGGTACAACAATCGTGATCAGATCGAGGGCTCGAATTATAATCAAATTCCAAGCGAGCTGTATGTCATTAGGTCAGCTACCCAGATAAGCTGGGGGGAAATTGTCTGTCCGAGCATTGACTTACACCCAGTCGAACAAAGTTAATGAATGAAGCAACGAATCCGAGAAGAGCGACCACCCCCATCACGGCGATATAACGGAAGGAGTCCCGGTAGAATTTGAATGCAGAAGGCTTGGGGAAAAGCATTGATCGAACTAGAGCCCCCTTGGTTGTCAAAAAGCCAGTTCTCATGACAATTGCCAATGCTACTGCTTCATCGTCGTCAACATTCTGGGGTCGTCTAGCCCGGATGACTTTGGTTCCGCTGAAAAGGAAGTGTTTAGCAACCTGAGGGTGGATAGAAGGGGTACTGAGATCGAGATATTTGAGGGCATCATCGGTGAGTGGCGTTTTAGATACGGGAACAGATTCACCTATTCATGTTAGATGTATATATAAATATCAAGAGTTTGGACGAACCAGTGAGCATGCTCTCATTCACAATGCAGTCCCCTGACAACAAAATGCAGTCACACGGGACTTGGTTAAGCGATGGGTCGGAGAATTCATACACATCACCAGGAACCAGCTCTTGGGAGGAAACGGACCGCCCTGTAGATACGATCAGTTTGCATCGACCAGTAATATGATACATCGACGAACTCACAGAATCCATTTCTTAGAACGCGAACATCACACTCGAAGAGAGATATCTCCCTGAGCCGAGTCATTGTCTATCGTAGCATTAGTTTCTGGAGATAGGTCCAATTCTTGGGCTTTACGCACTGATTTTGTCTCTAGCACAGTCGTTGCTATGCTGAAAAATGATATGAAAAATATACAGATGGCGTAGTAGTAGTACTCATCCATGGACCACAGAACGAGACTTGCGATCTGGAAGATATAAAAAGGATGAAAGGCCTATACACTGTCAGATATATTGATAAAACAGCCAGAAGGAAAACCGACCTCGTCAATGAGAAGCTGAGGAATTGTCTTTTGGTCAATTTCAATGGCGTTACTTCCAAATATCTGTTCCCTGCTGTCTCGTTCGTCGGCATCCAATCCACTTCGCATGACCTTGGCGTTGATCCACGAGGGGTCTTTCCAGCCATTTATCAAAGAAAATTTATCCTCGATTGGATGATAGAAGAACTTCAGATATCGATAGTCGATGAAATGTAGAGAGGTAATATTCGGGTCATTATCTTCATCATATATATGATTTGGTGAATCGGCGAAGACAGTGGAAAGCGGACGTCCATAAGGTTGGGTGCCAACTTCATGGATGGTAAATTGGTTCCATTGGTCCTATCATGGGTCAGACGGTTGTTGTGTGGAATAGAAAGTTCACAATCTCACTTCTATGGCCACCCATTGACATTTCCCTATAGGGGTTGCTTTCCCAATCAACTTTACCCGCCATCGAGGCAGCCATCGGAGGAGAAGCCAGGCAAATCCACCAGTCAAGATGCAAAGGGCGATATAGACAGCAAACCCTCCCGAACTCGTGGAGAAGCCAGCAAAGACAGCCGTCAAATCCTCTGATGCAATATAGACTTTTTGGTTCAACCGACTGCCGGTTCGTCGGTCTCGACCATACGAGCTGGCGGACATGTAGCGAGAAAGAAGTGGATGTTCAACCGAGTCACGAGAGGTAGACATCCGCTTAGACACAAAGGATACCCTGGCTGACTCGAGATCTGCATCCTCGGCCCCATGTAAAGATTCCTCGTCAATCTCGCTTTGATCATCCACTGCATCTTCATTCGACCATTCCGCAAAGTCTTCCCCGTCCTGGAAGTATGTAAAGCTCACTGTAGATCCTGCTCGATCACGGTGGTGCACAAACGAGACGACGCTTGAAGGAATGCTTTCCGAGATCGGGCCATCGAAGACCTAGTACGAGTCAGCTGTTGCGCTGAAGCCTGCACATGAGAATAAAGATTTGACATACTTCATTACGCGCCATTTCCACATCCGACACGACGCTCATACTAGAGAATTGTCAGCAGGTATTCAACAGTCGAGTTAAGTAGGAAGGGAGCGTAGCAACCTGCTTCGCATGGAATCGCGTCGCAGTCCATGTCGAGGCACGGAAAGGTCCACGGGACCAGTCCCCGATGGAGACTGCGGACGGCTTCCCATGTTTAAGAGAGAGGTCAGCTCGGCCGATTCCCCAACAGCCTCTCTGAGTGTCGTATTATGGGGGCTTGGTAAAGTTGTGTTTCACCAACACAGGACCGAAGGAGAGCATTTATCGCGAAGAGTTCCCACAAAAGCAGGGTGTGTGATCTGGAGCTTATCAATGTTCCACAGCGGAGAGCGACTTATCTCCATGTGACTACCCGATGTACGTAGCTTCCAACCTTGGAAGGTTCCGAGGTTGGGATTACATAAGTGGAAATCCCCATGCAAAGGAATCCTTGTATGCAATAATTGCTTCTATATGCCATGGTATGTATTCTGACGAGATTCCATAGCAATCTAGAAGACTGTATGATTCTTGGCATCTTGTTTCTTGGCTTCAACAAACATCTCATTGGCTACTAAATCATTTACGGGGTTTCGATCTGAGATACGGGAAGATCTACATGATGCGACTCAAAAGGCCCGAAGGCTCTCAGTCTCTTGTGCATTTACCCAGGTAAGTATTTAGGGTTGTGAGAATAGTCGGCCGCTTATACAGCCTTGTCATGTCTTCTTGGTAGTCTTTGTAGATGTCTCTTCTTATCTAGATGTTCCCCTCCCTTCTTGGTTTCAAATTTCACAGATAGACTGCGGGAAAAGGCTTAATTTGTGAGAGGAACTCTTCTATGTATAACCAGGGCTACTTGCTATCCTTAAACAATGTACTTTGTACATCATATTAGCCGAATCTTGAACGTCATCAAATGTCATCAAATGTCATGCAGCTTAGGCACAAGCAACCTGTTGGGTGTAAAAATACCTAGTTCTATATATATCTCCTTTTATCCGTGGTGGCAAATCTCATTCTAAAACTACTCGTTTTTCTCTCCAAGCAATTCCAAAAAGCTACTTATATCAAAAGAAAAAAAAACCACAAGACTCACGATTATATAGGAATAATTGTCAGCTCTATAGGATATTGGAATTGGAGAGAGGGGTAATGGTCCAAGATGCACGCCACCGGGAGCGATCAGATCGAAAATGATTATAGAAGTAAGACATTCAAGAGATCAAGAACATCAAGAATATCCAGAACATGAAGAACATTAAGATAAAGAAAGAGAGAAAAGAATTATAATTATAATTATACAAAAGTAGAAAGATCATATCAAAAGTGTATCAAAAGGTATTATTGTTGGGAGAATTTGCAGCTTTTGCTCAACCACAACCGTCCCGCCAAGCCCCTCGGCCACAGGGCGCTAAGGATCCCACCATCTTCCAGACTCTCTCCCCCCCAAAACTAAACGGCGTATCAAATTCTTCCTTCTTTCTCTCTCCTCACCTCATTCCTCCCCACCCCTTTTCACTACCCATTCATCATGTCTGAGCCCATCAGAAACAAGAAGGCGGACTTCCCGGTCGCACCGTAAGGATCCCCCCGTTTTAATTTTTTTTTTCAACCCTTATCAAAAGCAAAAAAAATATACTGACTTGCAGAAGGACCCCGCAAAACACGCCGGCCAACAATGCTCCCATCTCGTCTCACGCTCAGCAGCCTGGTGTATCCAGCATCGAGGAGGGTAAGTTATCTCTTCTCTTGTCTTCACCGACATCTCTTTGACTGTGGTTTCCTTTTTCCTAGAATCCCTTGACAAAGCCACCGCTGCCTCGCTCTTCGCCCGTAACCCTGCTCTGGTCTCCATGATCCAAGGCAAGCTAGGTCAACTCGTCGGTCGCTCATCAGGCTATATCGAATCTCTCCCCCCCTCCGTCCGCCGCCGTGTTGCTGGTTTGAAGGGTATCCAGAAGGAGCACTCCAAGCTCGAGGCTCAGTTCCAAGAGGAGGTTCTGGAACTTGAGAAGAAGTACTTCGGCAAGTTCACACCGCTATACGAGCGTCGCTCTAATATCGTCAACGGCGATGTCGAGCCGACCGAGGCCGAAATTGATGCCGGAAAGGAGGTTGAGGAGAGTGATGAGGAGGAGGAGGAGATCAAGGAGGAGCCCAAGAAGGAGGACGGTGAGGCCGCGAACGGCATCCCCGAGTTCTGGCTTTCTGCTATGAAGAACCAGATCTCGCTTGCTGAGATGATCACCGATCGTGATGAGGAGGCTCTCAAGCACCTCACCGACATTCGCATGGAGTACCTTGACCGCCCCGGATTCCGCCTCATTTTCGAGTTCTCTGAGAACGAGTTCTTCACCAACAAAACTATCTCCAAGTCATACTTCTACAAGGATGAGAGTGGATACGGTGGCGATTTCATTTACGACCACGCCGATGGATCCAAGATTGACTGGAAGGAGGACAAAGACCTGACCCTCCGCCTTGAGAGCAAGAAGCAGCGCAACAAGAGTAAGTGCACTCGATTATTGGGTTGCTACGTTTTAACTGACAATTCTCACTCTTCTAGACACCAAGCAAACTCGCATTGTTAAGATCAGTGTGCCTACCGAGTCCTTCTTCAACTTCTTCTCCCCCCCACAGCCACCCGCTGAGGATGACGATTCAGTCGCCAGCGACATTGAAGAGCGTCTGGAGCTCGATTACCAGCTAGGCGAGGATATCAAGGAGAAGCTCATTCCCCGTGCCATCGACTGGTTCACCGGTGAAGCTCTCCAGTTCGAGGAGCTCGGCGAGGATTTGGATGGCGATGAGTTTGATGATGAGGATGAGGAGGACGAAGATGAGGACGAGGAGGATCTCGGGTCGGACCGTGATGTGGACGAGGACACAGACGAAGAGGTATGGCATACAACACTCGCTGATCTTAGATCCACCTGCTAACTTGATCCCAGGATGGTACTTCCAAGCCTAAGAAGGAGGCCGCCGAGTGTAAGCAAAACTAAACGAAAAAAAGTTGCCAGTGGTGAATGCCCAACATGAGACTATTCGTACTCTCTGATATTTTGCTTTGCTTTCTGCCTTTTTGTAACCTCTCTGCGTGACCTCTCTATCTTCTAATACTCAATCAATACTTGACATAATCGGTGTGTAATTCTTGCGTCCAACCCTGTAAGGACTTGCACCCATAGCTGAGACACTTGGACTGTCTTATAAGACGTGGGTAGTCTACGGGTATGTGGCTATTTTGGTATCTATGTATACTTGATATTCAAATAACCAGGAAGTAATACCAGAGACCATATATATCTACATGCATGTATTAAACCAAGTCTCAGGTGAAGCAAGACTTACCTTTTTTTATTCTATTTATTTATTTATTTTTTTTATAAATGATAAGTAATAGAATAAATGCATATGCCCTATGTAGCAAATAGTAAATAATACAATGCCCATAGTAAACATAAGATAGAACGATGCAGACCAAGTAGGATGGCGGTGACAGGTTGTGGGGTGTGGCGCCCCCCAGTATATTCCCCTAAGCTCCTTCAGGGGCTCTCTCGCTAAATGGCCAACTGTTAGTCTCATTCAAGGGTTTTCTTTCCACCTCCATCTATTTCTTATCTTCAATATTTTTCTTCTATTCTTTTGAAATATGAGATGAGGGGTTGATAAGTCCCCCTTGTCTTTGGACTGCCTGAATATCCTTTTCCCTTCGATACCCTACCTCCGAAAACACCCATCATCCCCGGAGCTTCTGCAAATATCCTGCTTTTATTGCATCAAAAACGATTAACGACTTGAATACCCTATGGCGCACATCTATGAGGTCGGCACACGGGCCTGGCAGCCTGACCCGACAGAAGGATGGCTGGCATCTGAGGTGAAGGAGAAGCTAGAGGATGGAGAGAAAGTGCAGCTTATCTTCGAGTTGGAAAATGGAGAGGTAGGTGCCTGGGAAATTTATCACTGCGGTTGGTCGACTAACATTGTTTTGATCGGGGCAGACAAGAACCGTGGAGACCACGCAGTCCGAGTTGCGGGTTGATAACAACCCCAAACTACCTCCACTCATGAACCCTGCTATGCTTGAAGCAAGCGAGGATTTGACGAATTTGTCGCACTTGAATGAGCCCGCTGGTTTGTCTTATTCATACCTGTTTAGTGTCACCCTCCTAGCTGACGGCATCTGAAGTTCTCCAGGCTATAAAACTCCGCTACGCCCAGAAGGAGATATACACCTACAGTGGTATTGTCTTGATCGCAACCAACCCGTTTGCCCGAGTCGATTCTCTGTACGTGCCGCAGATGGTACAGGTTTATGCTGGGAAACAACGTGCCTCGCAGGCGCCTCACCTGTTCGCAATTGCGGAGGAAGCTTTCGCGTAAGAATCGTCCACCTTTTGCCTCTTTGGGGTTGATTTCGCTCACACTTGTTACAGTGACATGCTTCGCGATGGAAAGAATCAGACGATTGTGGTCTCTGGTGAATCTGGAGCCGGCAAGACCGTAAGCGCCAAATATATCATGCGGTACTTTGCGACTCGCGAGTCTTCTGATCAGCCTGGAAAATACACCACCAGCCGCGCAGAGGCAATCAGTGAAACCGAGGAGCAGATCCTAGCTACCAACCCGGTCATGGAAGCGTTCGGTAACGCCAAAACCACTCGTAACGACAACTCCTCCCGTTTCGGCAAATATATCGAGATCATGTTCGATGCTCGAACGAATATTATTGGAGCTAAGATCAGGACGTATCTTCTTGAGCGGTCGAGACTCGTCTTCCAGCCTCTCAAAGAGCGCAATTACCACATCTTCTACCAGTTGGTAGCTGGTGCTTCCGACGCGGAGAAACAGGAGCTGGGTCTCTTGGCCACCGAAGACTTTGAGTATCTGAACCAGGGTAACACTCCAGTGATCGACGGTGTTGACGACAAGGCAGAATTTGAGGCGACCAGGAAGTCGCTGGCTGTGATTGGTGTGCCGCAGGAAGACCAGACAGGCATCTTCCGCGTTCTCGCCGCTTTGCTACACCTTGGTAATGTCAAGATCACGGCTACTCGCACGGATTCGTCAGTCTCGTCGACCGAGCCTGCACTTGTCCGCGCGTGTGAGATGCTTGGAATCGACGCTACTGAGTTTGCGAAATGGATTGTGAAGAAGCAACTTATCACACGTGGCGAGAAAATCACCTCCAACTTGACACAGCAACAAGCTTTGGTTGTCCGAGACTCCGTCGCCAAGTTTATCTATTCCAGTTTATTTGATTGGCTAGTGGACAAGATCAACCGCCGTCTCGCTACCGATGAAGTTCTTGAGCAGTTCAAATGCTTCATTGGTGTTCTTGATATTTACGGGTTTGAACATTTCGCCAAGAACTCTTTCGAACAATTCTGCATCAATTATGCCAACGAGAAGTTGCAACAAGAATTCAACCAGCATGTGTTCAAGCTTGAGCAGGAAGAATATGTCCGAGAGGAGATTGACTGGACATTCATTGACTTTTCGGACAACCAACCTTGTATCGATCTTATCGAAGCGAAGCTTGGCGTCCTGGCCCTTTTGGACGAAGAGTCTCGACTTCCTATGGGTTCGGATGAGCAGTTTGTCACCAAGCTCCACCATCACTTTGCGGCTGACAAGCAGAAGTTCTACAAGAAACCCCGCTTCGGGAAATCTGCATTCACTGTCTGTCACTATGCAGTTGACGTCACTTATGAATCTGATGGATTTATTGAAAAGAATCGTGACACTGTGCCCGATGAGCATTTGGAGGTGTTGCGAAATTCCTCCAATTCTTTCATCAAGGAGATTCTAGAGACTGCTGCGGCCGTTCGTGAGAAGGACTCTGCTTCTATGTCGTCTAAGCCAGTTGCAGCAGCCCCAGGGCGTCGGATTGGCGTTGCAGTCAATCGGAAACCCACGCTTGGAGGAATCTTCAAGTCTTCGCTGATTGAATTGATGCACACCATCAACAGTACAGAAGTTCATTACATCCGTTGCATCAAACCTAATGAGGCTAAGGAGGCTTGGAAATTCGAAGGTCCCATGGTTCTCAGTCAGCTGAGGGCTTGTGGTGTCCTGGAAACTGTCCGAATCAGTACCGCTGGCTACCCAACCCGATGGACTTACGAGGAATTTGCCGTTCGTTACTACATGTTATGCCATTCCTCGCAATGGACATCGGAGATTCGGGATATGTGCCATGCAATCCTGCGAAAGGCTCTGGGAGATGAAAAGCAAGATAAGTATCAGCTTGGTCTTACTAAAATCTTCTTCCGAGCTGGTATGCTTGCATTCCTGGAGAATCTCCGAACATCCAGATTGAATGAATGCGCCATCATGATCCAGAAGAACTTGCGTGCCAAGTATTACCGCCGCCGCTATCTCGATGCTCGTGACTCAATTCTCACCACTCAGGCCTTCATTCGTGGTTTCTTGGCTCGGCAGCATGCCCATGAGATTCGCCGGACCAAGGCTGCTACTACAATCCAACGTGTCTGGCGTGGCCAGAAGGAGAAGAAACGTTACACTGAAATCCGCAAGAACTTCATCCTGTTCGAGTCCGTTGCCAAGGGATTCCTGTGCCGACGCAACATCATGGACTCCATCAATGGAAATGCGGCTAAGGTTATTCAACGTGCTTTCCGCACCTGGCGTCAACTCCGGGCCTGGAGACAGTATCGCCGCCAGGTTATCACTATCCAAAACCTCTGGAGAGGTAAAGAGGCAAGAAATGCCTATAAGAGACTCCGCGAGGATGCTCGTGATCTCAAGCAGATTTCTTACAAGCTGGAGAATAAGGTGGTTGAATTGACTCAGTACCTGCAATCACTCAAGCTTGAAAATAAAACCTTGGTCTCACAGCTGGAGAACTACGATGCTCAATTGAAGGCATGGAGAACCCGACACAACGCCTTGGAGGCTCGGACAAAGGAGCTCCAGGTTGAAGCGAACCAGGCTGGTATCACCGCAGCCCGGTTAGAGGCGATCGAAGAGGAGATGACTAAGCTTCAACAAAGCCACACTGAAGCTCAGGCTACCATCAAGCGACTCCAAGAAGAGGAGAGAATCTCCCGTGAGGCTCTTCAAACCGCCAACGAAGAGTTGGAGCGCCTCAAGCTCTTGGATGCTGAGCATGAGAAAGATAAGACTTCTCTCCGGCAGCGGATTTCCGACCTCGAGGAACAGCTCGAGGTTGCCAAGAGATCTGTGCCTTTGAACGGTGTGAACGGCGATGGTCTACCCAACGGTGGCGCAGTCCAGGCCCCTGCCCCAGGCTTGATCAATCTGGTATCCTCGAAGAAACCTAAGCCCAAGAGACGCAGTGTCGGCGCTGAAAGGATCGAGACGGATCGCTTCAGTGGTGCATACAGCCCTCGGCCTGTTTCGATGGCGGTCACCCCTGGATCTATTGCTGGTCGTCAACATGCCGCCATGTCTCCTGGTATAGAGTCGGTCGAGGTGGAGCTCGAGAACTTGCTTTCTGAAGAGGAGGACTTGAACGAGGAAGTTACCATGGGTCTTATCCGCAACTTGAAGATTCCGCTCCCAACTTCGACACCGCCACCAACTGAAAAGGAAGTCCTGTTCCCGGCATACCTGATCAACCTTGTTACGTCGGAGATGTGGAACAACGGATTTGTCAAGGAGTCGGAGCGGTTCTTGGCCAACGTTATGCAGTCTATTCAGCAAGAAGTTATGCAACATGATGGCGATGACGCGATCAACCCCGGTGCCTTCTGGTTATCTAACGTGCACGAGATGCTATCCTTCGTCTTCCTGGCCGAGGATTGGTATGAAGCACAAAAGACAGAGAACTATGAGTATGACCGCCTGTTGGAAATTGTCAAGCACGACCTTGAGAGTTTGGAATTCAACATCTATCACACTTGGATGAAGGTCTTGAAGAAGAAATTGTACAAGATGATCGTTCCAGCCATCATTGAGTCTCAATCACTTCCCGGCTTTGTCACCAGTGAAACGAATCGCTTCCTTGGAAAGCTTCTGCCCTCCAACAATAACCCAGCTTACAGCATGGACAACCTCCTCAGTCTGTTGAACGGTGTTTACAAGGCAATGAAGGCCTTCTACCTTGAGGATGCCATCATCCTCCAGACTGTCACGGAGCTCTTGCGCCTAGTTGGTGTCACTGCTTTCAATGACCTCCTCATGCGACGTAACTTCCTGTCGTGGAAGCGTGGTCTGCAAATTAACTACAACATCACCCGTATCGAGGAGTGGTGCAAGAGCCATGATATGCCAGAGGGGACGTTGAAGCTAGAACATTTGATGGTAATGTGTTCTTTGTTTGATATTCATCTGGTCATTGTACTAACATCTAAACAGCAAGCGACCAAGCTTCTGCAGCTGAAGAAGGCCACTCTGAATGATATTGAGATCATCCAAGATATTTGCTGGATGTAAGTGAACCCTACCAGTGTCTTCTCCCGCGAGTTCACATAAACTAATTGTGTACAGGCTGTCTCCGAACCAAATCCAGAAACTTCTGAATCAGTACCTGGTGGCAGATTACGAACAGCCCATCAATGGCGAGATCATGAAGGCCGTCGCTTCTCGCGTCACAGAGAAGAGTGATGTGCTCCTCCTGGCTCCGGTAGACATGGAGGACAGCGGCCCGTACGAGATCGCGGAGCCGCGTGTTATCACTGCTCTGGAGACCTATACCCCATCCTGGCTACAAACACCGCGGTTGAAACGACTTGCTGAGATTGTGTCCGCGCAAGCGATGGCACAGCAAGAGAAGCTCGAATGGGATAACGGGATGGTTGAGGAATAGATCTTTACTGTTGTATATTAGACTTTGGGATTTCCTGTGAGCTACGGATTACGACTTGCCTGGATTATCCACGGCCTTTGCGATACAGTGATGCGCATGATTTTCATTTGTTTCAATTGCATATGACGTCTTGGCTTATAGAAGAGATGAAGAGAATTCCTGTAAATGAAACGACCAATCCAATGCCTGAAGGGTTCACTACAGCCGTATCACCACGCTCACCGTTCTCGGCTTTCGCTTTTTCTTGACTCCTGTATTGTTTGTGAAAAATATCACCCTTACAGGGTCTACTTGGCTATTTTTCATCTTTATTTCCACTGCTATTTCCTCTCATTGTTGGTCACGGTATCTGCCAGCTCCATAGTCTTTTTAGAGCTTCATATCAGCCAACGTTATAAGCAGACGGTGAATAGCTGGAAAGGTGGAATTTTCACTTTAGTGGATTGTTAGGGTACTGCGAGTGATCATATTCTAGTAGGATGTTTAGAGTATGGAGTTGTCAATATGCTTGTCTTTTAATTGAACCATCTACTTATATCAGAAAATTGCTGTTTTCAATTTCCACTCCCATCCTTGGAGCATTAGTACGCCAAAACACCAGTAATTCTATCCCAGCTGCAATATCGCCCTATAGTTTTTTTTCTTTATAATCAACTCATGTTCAGATAAAACATGAGAGCAAAAACAGCAAACGAAGCGGCTAATTTAGCCGTACAGCAAGACAGTTCCGGCAAAGCAGCGACGCCAACGGCCCTGATATAGTTATTCCATGGTGGAGAAAATACGAAGAAATTCAACGCAAGAATTCCAAATACAACATAGGTCTGGGGCGTGTCAGAAAGTTTTTATCACTGGTTTTGCATGAACCCCCAGCACTTGGGGTTGATATATGCGGTCAGCGGTAACGCAGTGGGGGTCCCACACTCTTGATCTTCAAACTTCGCAACATCCAACCCATAACTACCTACACAGCCAAAATGACTCTCACTAAGCTCAACTTCATTACCGGGAACAAAAACAAGCTCCTCGAGGTGCGGGCTATCCTTGGTAAGGTCATCGAAGTGGACAACCAGGAGGTCGATGTCCCCGAGATCCAAGGCACAATCGAAGAAATCGCCAAAGAGAAGGCCAGACGTGCCGCCGAAGCGGTAATTTCTTCCTAGGCTCTCTTGTCAAGTTTATATCTGCTTACGAGGGAATAGATCAATGGACCGGCCTTGACCGAAGACACTGCGCTTGAGTTCCATGCGCTCAAGGGTCTCCCTGGGCCATACATGTATGTCTTTGCTATATTAAAGCTTTACTCTGTGATAGCCATACTGACGATTATAAAGCAAATCATTCATGGAAAATCTGGGTCATGAGGGCTTGAACAAGATGCTCGATGGCTTCGAGGACAGAACTGCCGAAGCTGTGTGTACCTTCGCCTTTTGCCGGGGCCCTGGTGAAGAGCCCATAATTTTCCAGGGGAGGACTGAGGTAAGGCAGATACATCTATTTCAAATCTATATAAATCTAACTGTCATGCACAGGGTGCTATTGTGCGACCCAGAGGCCCAGGAACGTTCGGTAAGTGAATATCCAACTGAGTTTTACAGAGAATCAAGGCCTGATATATGGCAGGCTGGGACGCTATCTTCGAATATGATGGCAAGGAGACATATGCTGAGATGGACAAGGAGGAGAAGGTAAGAACGATCTTGTTTCCCGTGAAAAAGTCATGTACTAAGCGCCCTGCGAACAGAACAAGATTTCGCACCGGTACAAGGCGCTGGTGAAGTTGCAGCAGTGGCTAGCCGAAGGCCAACAGTAAATCGCCATGGGTATATAACTCGGCCTGCAAAAGACCATAGAAGAATGAGAAACGAAGATCAAAAATTGTATATGGCCCCGACGAATCCCCTCAATCCGCATTCTCCGCGTGCGACTGCTTCCATGAATCGACCCATTGCGCGATTCTCTGACAGTTTGAGTCCACATCTGCATCCTGCTCGCTGTTCAATTCTACCACGATCTCTTCGTCGAATGCCTCCCGCGCTTCGTCTGATAGGACGCCGAAGATTTCCGCGTCAACGTTCTCTTCTAGCTTTTTGTCGTGGTAGCCCCTTGAAATATATATGTTAGTTTTAAGGCGTAGGTAAGTTTGCAAAGTCGATTGCCATACCGTGAGGAAAGTCGGTCGTATAGAATATCTGTAGTGGGGCAACGGAGGACAACGACGAGATCGATCCAAGACTTGGGGAAGAGGTCGCAGGCATGCCAGTCGATTAAGTAGCCACCATTAGGAACTTCGTCTTCGAGGGCATCGAGAAGCTGTGTCGCGCATGGATTAGCATGTGAATTTTTGGGTCTTGAGCCATAGCAGAAGGCGTCGTAATCCAGGTCAAGAAGGGAGCATTGCTGGAAACATTCTCACCTTATCCTCATCAACCACCCAGGTCTTCAATTCCTCATCATATTCATCAAAGCAATCACGATCCTTCGCGACCTGGTTAATGGACAGGTGCTTCAGGCCGATCTCTTGCGCGAGTTGCTCGCAGTGGACGGTCTTCCCCACTCCGGGGGTGCCGGTGATGATCACATTTGGAGAAGTGCGCATATTTCCTTAAGTAATAGAGATCTTAGAGTGGAATTATAGATTGTAGATTGATTTTGGTTTCCCCAGATGAAATAATTCTATCGGACTAATTTTCGTTCCGGCTATCTTATCGTGGAGGGGTAAGTTACCGCATTTGGAATGTATAAAAAGACATTTATAGTAACTTCACTTTGTTTTTAATGCTTACATTAATCGTAATACAAAAAAGATACATGTATGCAGTCTTAATTGAAGCAGACTAATTCTATCCGACTTCATGTTTCGGGCTGGTTGTACTTAACCTAGTATGTACCGATTAGCATTAGAATATCTAAAATTGAACAATCACTCACTTGAGAAGCTCGAATATCTTGTACTTTTGCAGATAAGGCGTTCCTCTGCGATATGATTTTAGAAGTCGAGTGGGATCTGAGGGCTTGACAAACGCCCCGGTCAGACGCTCCATTGCAGGAGAAGTCTTAAACGTGGGATCGAATACCAGCAGATTTGCGCTACCGTTGTCTCGTATTTCAAACCCGATAATTGTCATAGAATGACCTAATCCAAGTTAGACAGAGAGACATATATGTGCTAAAATTGCCAGGAAACTATACCTTGATGCTGAAAGTATATCGGAGGGAGCTCAGTCTGGACGATCCTCATCTCGTCTTCTGGTGAACACGCTGATCGGAAATAGTCGGCGACATCGATATAGAGAGCATCACAGGCCCGTAAATCGCTTTTCTCTGACAGGCTCCTGGCTTCACATCTACAGATCAGGGTCAGCGGGGTCAAAGCGAAGCAGGCTAGACAACTCACGGGATTCCTAGACTCATGAAGAGTGCTTGTGCCTGGGTAGTCGTTAACATGTTGAATCTAATCGATGCCAATTAAAATATTTACTTCAGGCGTCCCAATAAACTTGCGCGTGCCTTTAATACCACCTGTCTCGGCTCTACCAGAACTATTGAACCCCATATCCCAGGCCAATTCAATCATATCCTGCAGCTCAAGGATCGTCGGCCCCTTATTTGGGAAGTGCTCATGGCCAAAGCCACGAGACTTTTTCAGCCAAGAAACCATCATTTGAATATTGCGATAGCCACAAAACCCGCCTTCCCGACGCATCTTGCAGATATGGCGGACTTTGGGGCTACAGAAAAATGCCCGTTGGACGGATTTATCCTGTTCGCACAGCCGAGCAAGAACAGGAATCAAATGATCTGTCTCATTTTCTACTGTCTCGCGTCGTGTGAATTTGCCGTCCGATGTGATTTGTGTTTGTTTTGATGTGCTACCGCCCTTTTCCAGCATGTTCTTTAGCCATGATGGCATTTTCTTTTCGTGGGCATGAGGGCCCAATTCCGAGCGCTGAATACTTGTTAGTACTTATTTCATAAAAAAATACAAACCTGGGATAAATACCCCTAATCTCTTTATGCCATCGGCATTGGTCGTGCTTGGGGGACTGTGAGGTCGTGGTGGCTTGGCAGTGTTTACTCTCGAGGAGTCTCGTTGCACCCCACGCTTGCCTCCTTTGTGAGAGTGGAGAGCGTCGAGGGAATCTTCATCATCAAAGGATTCATCGTATTCATGGTCATGTACGTCTGCAATTGAGCGCGCCGGTGTGGCTCCGATATCATCCAATGCCATGTTCTCCGCAACATGCAGATCCAGGTGACTCTGGAGCCCAGCACTTTCGATTGTCTCACCACATCCATGTGGACAGTCGACATATTTGTCTGCGCCATCCTCGTCCACTGGTGGTGGAGCCGAGTTTTGGCCGGCAAATTCTTGCGGGTTATCCTGTAGAAAACCAGTTACCCCGCTTTCTGGGTGGCAGAATTCGATGTGTTGGGACACAAAATTAGCATCGGAGTCTGTGAAAGGACAAAAAGGGCATGAGGCGGTGTTGTTGTCGGCCATTATGAAGTTTTTCATCCAGTGCTGACGCAGGGGAAATTGTCGGGCTAATGCTTGGCAGACTCGGCCTGCGAGATGAGCAACACAAAATTATGTACAGAAGGAAGAGAAAAAAGGACAGTCGTTGATCAAACAATAAGAGGTAGAGTCAGAAGTATAGACAAAGGATTAACTTGATGCCTAAACGAGCAAGAACAGTGCCCATTTTCCGAGACCCACTACGGCGGAGTTTAGTGTCCAATTCATACACCTGAGCAACATTGTTATGACAACATATTGTCCTATTATTTCCATACATGAACCATTCTCTTATCCGAAATTTATATTGTCTTAAATATGCGGGACTTACAGACTTCCCATCATTCCCACACTACCCTAGCTAGAGATAGAGACGTGATGTGCTTGGCTCACTAACATCCTCTGAGGTAAATGAGCAATGCAAGAGACCAACCGACGTGGAATCATCTCTATCCAGCT
Source organism: Penicillium sclerotigenum (assembly GCA_928213465.1). Taxonomy (NCBI): domain Eukaryota; kingdom Fungi; phylum Ascomycota; class Eurotiomycetes; order Eurotiales; family Aspergillaceae; genus Penicillium; species Penicillium sclerotigenum. The sequence continues at coordinate 304,024 of CAKMRK010000970.1, read as the reverse complement.
CTGTAGCCAAAGATATCCGTTGCTCATCACTTCCAACACTCGATCGAGTTTCACACCCAACATCCGTCGTTATTGTGTTTGAAAACAAGCTATGTGACAAGACACTATCTCGCACCTCACCCCATTGCACCGGTTTCAGTGCATGGTCAACTACCGTAGTCATGGGATGGCATGCAGCACTGATTGCCGCACTACACTGTCCAGCCAGCGGCATGTGCGATCTGAAGCGACGCAAGCCCAGAAGTACCGCGACAATGGGTAGCAAGCCACCAACGGTTATTCCGAAAATTATGGCAACGGGCGAATAGCCGCAGGTAACGAGGACGTCTGGGGAGCTTCTTTGGGGGACTCCATGCCGATCGAATGGGATCACCTGGACGAAGAAAAAACTCTGGGATACGAGCCAGTGGAGAATAGCCGAGACTATCAAGAGCGGGATACTGTATCGGTATGGAAGGCTGAGGTAGTAGGTTGAACGCTGGGCACCGCGGGGCCAGGATACGCGGAGAGGCTTTTGATCTATGGCGTAGTTGTCGTACTCGACCGCGCCGAGCATGCAGGTCAGCAGGCCGTTGTAGAAGAAGTAAGCTAGGGAGACTAGTATCTGAGGTATGTTGGCCATAAAAATCATGGGAAATATCCCGCTTGCGGTAGCGGGAATGCTCAGACCCGCTAGGGTAGTTCCTGTGCTTGCGTCTCCCAGGCCAGAGTCCCATAGGTTCTTCGATTTGGAGGCTTTGTTATAATTGAGAATTCCCAGGCGAAGAACAATGACGGATGGGACCAGCATGCACACGAATCTAATTGGACTTAGTCAACTGCTCGCTGAGGTCATTACTGTGACAATGGAGTAATATCATACAAGAGAATCGTATACACCCAACGTGATATGCTTGCAGCTTGAAACCATCGCTTCCTGGAAGGTAAACGAAGCGGAGTCTCTTGTTTGGTTTCCAGAATATCCAAATATTTGCGTTCACGACCCTTGTACTTTCGCCATCCTTGTGTTCTCTTATTGATCAGAGACCCGGACAGCAGACAGACTCCCTCGGTGGTGGGGTCCGGTTTGGCAAGGAAAGATGCAATCGCGTCTCCGGTGGTGAGGAAGATATCTTTTCTGTTCTCGCGCGCTGCTAACAGCGTACAGATGAGCTTGACTATATTGCAGCCGATTACAATCAGGCAGATCGGTGGGCTGAAGAATAGTTGACAAGTCTCCTCAACTGGCAGCGTCATGCAGTGATCAATTGAATATGATCGCGGAGTCTGATTATCGTAGACTCTCGGGTACGTGCACTCGGGTTCACCTTTGCGTACTGTCACACTACCCGGGAATGAACTGTTAACCCATCCTGAAGGATTATCTAGCTCAGCTTGTAGCTCCTCCAGGGAAGGACATTTATCCAGAATATTATCAAGGTGGTTATAGTCCTCTGTGTCAGGAACACCGTAATGTCCGACATCCAACCATCCTCCACTCTCATAGAGTTCGCCTGGGATAGGCACCGACAGATGTATAGTGGGACGTGACCACGTTATTGCGTGAACAGTCCAATTCTGGGTGTTTTTCTCAGCTATATTTTTGGTGCAGGGATACTCTTCGTTGCACAGCCAGCTGAATTGAGAACTACCACCCTCAAAGTTTTGTCTGTTTCCAGTTCCTATCCAGGCCACGGACCCGTTTTGAGGCATCAAGTCTTTGGTTACCAGAACAATCGTTCCGTACCCGGATGCATAGTCTTGAGCAAAGATATCAACACATTCTTGCTTGGAAAGAGTGTTGAAACTTCCATCCCGGATTGCAGTATTGAATGACGCCAATTCCATTCCGACGTTTTCTGTGAAGCATTTTTCGAATTCCGTGGAGTTGCCATGTTCCTGAATAAGCTTATCCTGTGCTGCAACGACTGAATATTCCGTTGGTCCAATGGAGAAGTAGACGGCTGAATTGTAACTAGTAGAAGTTCATATCAGCCGGAGTGCATTATAATCTAGACATGTTTCACCACAAACATCAAATGAATAGGCAATGATGTGATCAGCAGGATCGACCCCAGAATGCGTCGCTTGCCTGTTTGATAGCGAATAAGGTCCATAATATTCGGGATGCCGATTCGAACCCATGTTTTTTGATTGTGGGCTTTATCTACCTGCTCTCGCGAAGGGGCTGCGAGGCATTGCATGCAGTAGTTGCTCGCCCCTAGAAGGGCAGTGCTGAGAATGTTGATCAGGAGGTGCAAGCCCGTGGTCCAATTCTTGGCAGTAGAGCACTTTCCCGTATAGAGTGAAGCAAAGGAGAAAATTTGGCCGCTATTCCCTGAATACGCCAGGCCAGCAGCGATGACGGTGAGGATGACGTTCAAGGCGAGGACTTCACCAATGATCCATGAACAAATCACAACACCTGTTATCCATTTGCGAACAGAATCAGGATCGGTCGTTATGTGTTGCGCATTTCCCTTGTGCTCCTTTGAATAATTTGGAAACCATGGCCATGACTTAAAAATCGATAGTGGCTGTGACTTCCTTATTGTGTCAGTATCGGGCTGTTGCCTTTCGGGAAGCATTTTGGGATCAAGCGCTGTAACACTGTCATTGAAAACGGGAAAGACAACCCTCACACCTCGATAGAGAGTGTCGAAATCTTTAATAGTAAAATCCAGGGAAATCAAACAGGTGACTCTGGCCATGTTATGTTAAAGCCAAGCGGCAGCATCTTGGCAACGACAATCATATTCCCGATATGGTACTAAGAAAGGGCTGTGCTGTCACTATTTTCTGCCTAAGATCAGCGGGTAGAAGGACCAAGTACAATATACTTTGTGGGGGCCGAGACAATGTAGACATTTATGCTGCGGTTGGAACTCATTTTTCGACAACGTTGGGGTGTTGTCAGGAAAAAAGAGGAAGGAAATGCACGGCAAATTGGGAAGTTCTTCGAATAGTTGATAAAGCCTAAACCTATATACTACATAGTATGAGGCAAGTAGAAACGATCAGGTCTTTCCTCCAATGTGAGAATAGAAACGATATATCTAACTAGTTTTCCTGGTCTTGAGTTAGAGGCATTTTATATCGAGTTTATTAGAGGATTCTTAACGACAGTTTCTCCATTTCTTAGTTCAACCTTCATTTGCGAGCTGTTTATATCGTAAGTGTAGCCTGATAATTCATGCTGCTTCCAACAAACATCATGGGCCTGTCACTGTAGTAACATCATTAGACGCTTCAAAGCCCTGAATTGCGAATGGCAGTACCGGGGACTAACTTTATAGACACACGTTCATCAGAGAGATATTAGATAGTGCTGATCAGTATAAACATGAAGGAGGCAGTACTTATAGTATTTAACTACAATTGAGACAGTCAATTCTTTTACTCAACCTTTTATTCCCAAACTAACAACCATACACCTCGGAAAGACCTTTGCACTCTTTAGCCTCAGCTTTGGCGCCCTTTCATTCAAAACTCGTGCCTTTTCTGGTAATGATTGCTCCGATGATGCTCAAAAAGCCAACATATGGGGAAATACTTGCCGGAACAGGCAAGCGCTAAAAACAAACTCTTTCCAAGTCCTACCCTATGGAGCTCATCGTCAGCGAGCTGCCTTTTATGGACATGGGGAGTGCATCGAGGACAAGTGTGGACCGGTTTCTGGCCGGATGGTGGAAGCGATAGAAGGATGCATGTATCACTTTGGAATTCAATATCTGGGCTATGGCTCTCGCTCATCCCAACTGCAGGCTTATAATTGCGAATGCTACTTGGGTTTGGTTTCAATTGCAAGGTAAAACCGAAGGAACCATCTAATGCTACTATTGTAGGAGTTAGGCCTGGACATCGCTTGAGATTCAGTGTCCGTGCGGAGGTTATGTTAATCAATCATCCACAGCTCGTAATTGAAATGAATGGGGTCGCTATCGTAATAATCCTCCGATAAACTCAATAAAACGTCTTTGAAATGTTGGGATGCAATGCAGATGTACCTAGGTATTTATATACTCCGGAATAAAATTTACCCCGATAAGGCCAATGAGGGGCCGTTCATATGAAAATGGCGTGATTGGTGGGGCCTCCGACATCGTTTAGTTCCTGGCTGGATCAGGCAGGCGGTCTCCACTTCCATAACTCTATTGCCAATTGAGTCACAAAAAAAAATATGCAGCCCGATGCGGCCCCAATAGTCTCCGCTTTCGCCGGTTCCCCCCTCCAAAACCACTTCTCACTCCCTTGCATTACATTGTACACTGTCTTTACTTATTCCTAGTTTGACATTATGGCTACCACCATTCTGGATTCAAATTTGCCAGTGACCGCGCCGGCCCACAGCAATTGGGTCGTACAGAAATTCGGCGGCACCAGTGTGGGCAAGTTCGCGCGGAATATCATTGAGCAGGTGGTCGAGTATGACGCATTTCCTTGATTTTCACTTGATCGATACTGACACTCTTACAGACCCAGCCTTGTGAACAACAGAGTCGCCGTTGTATGCTCTGCAAGAAGCAGCTCTACAAAAGCTGAAGGCACAACCAACCGGTGAGTCATCGTGATACTCTTCATAACATGATTGGGATACTAATACCAATTTCTTCGGAACAGGTTATTGCGGGCAGCGCGGGACGCTGAGAATCCTCGTTCGCGGCAATATCTGACATTGGTGGAAGCTGTTCGTTCGGAGCATGTTCAAGTCGCCCAGGAGGAATTGAAGTCGGTAGAAATAAGAGATCAAGTGATTGCGGACATCACCGCAGAATGCGAACGAGTGCTCAAGTTCCTTGAGGCCGCTCAGACCCTGGGAGAGATCAGTGCGCGCTGTGTGGACAAGGTGATGAGTACCGGCGAGAAGCTGAGCTGTTTGCTCATGGCCGCCCTACTACAAGACCGCGGGGTTGATTCGCAGTATGTGGATCTTGCAGAAATCATTGATTTCCCTATCGGTCCCAACGGCTTGGACCAGGAGTTTTATAATACCCTGGCAGCAGCTTTCGGCAGCAAAGTCGAGGCCTGTGGGCACCGAGTACCTGTGATGACTGGGTACTTTGGTACCATCCCCGGTGGTCTGCTCGATCAAATTGGTCGTGGGTATACTGATCTCTGTGCCGCCCTAGTCGCAGTCGGAACCGGCGCGCAGGAGTTGCAAGTATGGAAGGAGGTAGATGGTATCTTTACCGCGGACCCGCGTAAAGTGCCAACGGCTCATCTGCTACCGACTATCACCCCTGCTGAGGCCGCCGAATTGACTTTCTATGGTTCCGAAGTTATTCATCCGTTCACCATGGAGCAAGTTATTCGCGCAAGGATCCCTATTCGTATTAAGAATGTCATGAACCCAAAGAACGAAGGCACTATTATCTTCCCTGACTCTGTGGCCGAACTGGAAAGAACCACACCAGGGCATGATCCCCGTCTATTCCGGACCCGCAGTCCCAGTCTTGTGAATACCCCGAAGCGCCCGACGGCAGTCACTATCAAGCATAATATCCTGGTGATCAACGTGCATTCCAACAAGCGGTCACTCTCCCATGGCTTCTTTGCCGGCATTTTCTCCGTCTTGGACAAGTGGCGCCTATCCATTGATTTGATCTCGACCAGTGAGGTCCACGTATCCTTGGCACTTCACTCAGAGATGCCCCTTTTGAATGGACACGGAGATGAGTATCAGGTCATTGACGATGATCTCCAGGGGGCATTGAATGACCTGAAGAAGTACGGAACTGTTGACATCATCCCTGAGATGGCCATTCTCAGTCTGGTGGGCAAGCAGATGAAGAATATGATTGGGGTCGCAGGGCGTATGTTCACCACCCTCGGAGAGAACAGCGTGAATATTGAGATGATCTCGCAAGGTGAGTAAATAATTGCTGATCCCCACTCCCGGGCTCCCCCCTCGCTCTACCTTTTGTACCCTTGACTGGGGCTAACTGGATCTTTCTTTCCCCCTCACAGGTGCAAGCGAAATCAATATCTCCTGTGTCATTGAAGAACGAGACGCCGACCGTGCCCTGAATATCATCCATACGAGCATGTTCACCTTCTTGGACTAAACGTCCCACATTTGCGCATTGAGCAAAAAGTCATTGTTTAAGATATCCCTTGGGTTTTATTGATAGAAAAAAGTTATGCATCCTTCAGAAGTCGAAGCCCCTGACAAAGACAGGGGGGCACGACTTTTGTTGGGAAAACCAAAAGCATAGACCTTTTCTTTTTTTGTGATGCATAGGCTTGGCGTTTTCTTCCAATTTTCCCCCGGTTCTTTTTTTTTGGTTTAGAATAGAAGTCGTGAAGCGTTTGTTTCAGGGATGTTCATCACGGCTATTTCTTACCTATCAGATTTTTGTGCCACTTTTTAGTCCTTTTCCGTTGTAGTGCCCATCCCTATGTACAGAGTACTCCCTGGATACACTGATCCAAAGGTTGCCAGTGGTGAAAGGACCATCCATCACTATAATCTGGTCATTATTATTGGCTTTTCAAATGACTACTCGCTGAGTGCTTTCAATCTCGCTAGTGGCATGCTGTTTTAATCCGTCTACGTTGACCACGATCAATTTAGCATTACGTCTAACCCTGAGACCCTTTGCCCACCTGACATCTCTCTCTCTAGCTTTGCTTAAGTTGGAGGCTGTTACCTCTAGTTGTACTATCGGGTTGTCTATGGAGCCTTGTAGCACTATCCCTCGGTTTTCATCTCCTTCCTTGCCACTACCTAGGTACCCTTCTCTTCCCTGATGGTGGCTCCCCGGTATTGTAATAGAATACATAAGACCTAGTTGGTTAAAAGTGAGGTCCATTGCGTTGCTGAATTCTCCAATGGCTTGAGAATGAACGGGTGTTACCATGTTGAGGAAAAATACTTACTTACATGCGTCTCTAAGCGCCGTTATAGAATCGGTAAGAAAGGAAAGACTGGGTAGAAGGGGATATGGTACGTCCAACGACCTAGGTACGGAGCAAGTACAGAGTACAACATAGATGAAATCTGTGACGTGGGGTCTCTGATGTACAAGCAAGGGCATAGGGAAAAGACACTAGGAGATCCCCTAGATTCGAACATTGGATCCCCGTTCTAGTTTCAATTTATCTCTGCTCCTATTCCATACTCCGTACGGAGTGCAGTGTTCTGATTATTAGGTTCCGGCACCTGCAGACTGGCGTGCAGCACATGCGTTGTACGATGTAGGCCTGGAAAATTGATTGGCCTTCGATGCACCCGAGAGCAATTGGCCACTAGTCAAGGGTGTTGGGAGATCCTCCATGACAGCAGATAAACAAGGGGTAAAGAGCACCGTTTCAGAGTTACATCGACACGTCCACATACCGGGATGACCGGGCCAATTGGGGTGCTAATGCTGGGATTTGAGAATAGTCTCTGCCATTGTCTTGGTCTAGATTAATTGAGTCGTGTCATACTTGCAGAATTATCTATTGTACGATGTCTTGTAAACACCGTAGCCCAAGATCTAAAGATAGATATGAATACTTCCAATATACTGCCATATACTCCGTATATATATGTATATATACAATATAAATGGTCAATAGTAAAAGGCAATAATGTAGACCTGACATACTCCGTTTATCCTCGGTGGATCAGATCGGCGCTAGAAAATGTGAGCAAGGGAGGGGACCCCTTTCGTACTGAGATGTGAATTGATAATACCAATAATACCACCACGATATGCCCCACCCTGAATAGTAAAACGCGCGACGCGTCTATAAAATGACCATACGTAACATGTATTATACGTACTATCTCACTCTATCATCGATCTCCCTCTCTCTCCTCCCCCCGCCTTTCTTCTCTTCTGAGAAAAGTTGAACATTTCTAGAATTCTATAATAATGATTTAGTATCTTCCAAGGGTTCAGACAGAGCAGAAAAAGAGAAAAAAAAAAATCTGGGCCCGATATCTTTCCCTGTGTCCCAGAGCCCCATCCCGTCTTTCTCTTCCAAGGAAATCTGGTTTACTCTTCCAAGAGTCTTCTATCCTTTTTGTACTCTCTGTATTCTTCTCTTCATCTTCTCTATCCTCTTTATCCTCAGCTCCAACAGTTCGTACCATACATGGTTATTTTTCCATCGTCAAATCCTCAAATCCCCAATCCCATCCACATTCATCTGTTATCTGTGCAGCCTGATTCGCGCCTCAGCTGGAAGTGTGACGCCTTAGCGCCTTGTGGCCCAACTTGTCTAAGCTGCATGACGGCCTGAGGTTGTCGGCTTTCTCTCCATCTACAGAGTATCATTGGCCCAATCGGAATTCTCTGCACAGTCTCATCACACCTACGGAGAGACACGGCTCGCGGGTTGTCGCAAACTCGGCCGGAGGCCTTGTTTTTAACAGTCGCGTTCTCCCCCACGTCTATTTACGCGTCATATGGTCCCTCTGGTGACTGTTGATATACCGACTTGGTTCCCTATCGTTTAGGTTATGGGATCGACGCGTTCTACGGGCGCACACTATTCTTCAGTGCTAGCCCCATCAGCCCAGGAGATCATCAGATCGCAGCCCCGTCTGCAACCCTCACCGCTACCACTCCAGCCCATTCAGAACTCGTCTTCTCATCCGTCTTCGGGCCCGCACAGGCCATCGCCGACAAAAGGACTTCACCCCCAGGGCTCGCATCCGCGTCACGGAAAACTCGGTTTCGTCCCCATCTCTGCTCCGACTCCTCCTATGTTTACCACCGACTCCCCAGTCAAGAAAGCGCCGTTCCCCCTCTACTCTACAACCTCTATGCCACATTCTGCTCTCTTCACCACATTCTCCAGCGTTAATCCTGAATCATCAAAAGAAAATCACCTTCCCGACGAGCCATCCAATGACAGTTTCGCGGACTTCCCAGAACCGTCTTATGAATCCAAACTCCCAATGAAGCGCACACTGATGGAGGCTGCGCCGCTCAAGGAGCGATCTAATAAGAAACACAAGCGTGACGACGCGTCGATTGCTTATCTACCAGAACCGCACGAAATGCCGCCAGTGGAGGATGATGGCACCAAGCCTCCGTACAGCTATGCTACCTTGATCGGAATGTCAATTTTGCGCGCAAACAACCGGCGCTTGACGCTAGCGCAAATTTACAAGTGGATCTCTGACACCTTCTCATACTATAAAAACAGCGACCCCGGTTGGCAAAATAGCATCCGACACAATCTCAGTCTCAACAAAGCATTCATTAAGCAAGAGCGACCTAAGGATGACCCTGGCAAGGGTAATTACTGGGCCATTGAGCCCGGGATGGAAGCGCAATTCCTCAAAGACAAACAAGTGCGCCGCGCCACCATGTCCAGCCTTCCTCTTCCTGCTGCTCCCCAGAGAGATCTTGTTACTCAGTCACAAACTGCAAGCACTACGACCTGGATGGTACCGCCGCAGCCCACTTATACCGCGCCACCTCATCATCCGCCTCCCCCGAGGCCGGCCCCAAATGACTTGTCTTCGGATGCTACATTACCTGCCTCTGACCCTGCTCTTCAAGATGATGTGGACGAAGTTGTTCCGGTTCCCGCACCACGCGCAGCGCCTCGCTCCTCCCCGCCGCAGGCTATTCGGTCATCTCCTCCCATCGCTCCTCCCCGATTCGCCCGCCAGGGTACCCCTCCAACCCCCACTCAATCTGGCCCTACCCCTGCGCCTCGCCCGCGGAAGCGCAAGTCGATTACTATGAATGACAGTGGTTATTTCTCGTCCTTGGAGTCCTCCGCTCTCCGGCCCAACAAGGCTGGGCATATCTTAACATCTGATCTGGATATCGAGCCTCCGCGCATCAAACGCGGTCGTGCCGAAGAGGAGATCGCGCGCATGCGCAGCTCATCCCACGATGTCAGCCCCGGTCAGCCAGCAGCTCGCAAAAACCCTAACCCACCTATTGGTTCATCGCCTCTCCGCAGCCAGTATGTGAGCATGCAGCCGCCTCCGTTGACGCCTATCATCAAGTTTAAGAAGCCTGCCAGGCCGCCACCATCTGTGTCTCCCAATACCAACCTGCGAAATCATCGCCGGAAAATCCAGCAAATGGTCAACTCGCCTATCAAGCATTTAGGCCTTTCTGAGGATGCTCTCCCTTGGAGCCCGGCTTTCAATCTTCAGGATGAGGCCTACACCCCTCACGATCATTTCCATACCTCATTTGATGTTTTTGCGGATCCTGGTTCAGCACAGGTGTCTTACGGATCTCCCGAGAAGCGCTCAGTGAAACGTTCACGAAATGACAGCGGCAGCACTGTACTTTCGGATATCACTTCGGTTAACGTAAATAGCCGCCTTGGTATGCCCTCGTCCCGGTCCAAGTCATCAATCTTCCCTGAGTCCCCGTCTAAGCTCCCAGACATGAACCGCTTTGGGGATGCTGGCCAGGAAGATTTCTTCTCATTCCATCTCTTCGATGAGAGCAATGACAGCTCAGGTGAAGTCGATGGTGTTGATCTTTTGCAGGGCTTCCAAAAGATTGGAGGCATGAGCAAAGATGACACCCTGAAGCCCAGGGCGCTTCATCGACCGCAAATGGGCCATCGCACCAATACGACCTTGTTTTAAGACGCTCTCAGTTCATGATTTGTTTTTGATAGGTGGGGTCTCTGGGAGACCCACCTTGTTCGATTTGATTATTCCTTTTATTATCCCTTTATTATCCCCCTACTTTTGTCACACCGCAACCTTTGTTTCTTGAGTTTTGGATTGTATCCTGGAGTTGGTTCTCGGCAATGGTTCCAAGGCTTTGTGGGCGGTGTTTTTCTTCGGGAGTTTTTGGGCTGCGCTGATGCAGCCGGCTCTGACATTTCCTCCACTGAGCCCGGGATGGCCTAGTTACGATATTAATGACGATGCAAAGATGTACATGCAAGCGATGGTTTTTACGATTTGGATATCGGGGTTGGGGCTATCTTTATGGGAAACTACTGGAACACACATTGATGGCGTTACTTTGATATAATGTATGTAGTTAGCAATTGAAAGTCATTATTTGTCTGCTTATCAAACTGTTCCATGAGCCATTCAAACTTTGAAGGGTATCTGATTGACCCGATGAATGGATCCAATAGAGAAAATAAAAATAAACAGAAACAGAAACAGAAATGCATAGTACCGAAACGCCCTATCCGATGGATGCGTGTGGTTAATCCACCACCTCCCGAGGTCCCAAATACGAACCCTCCAGCCACCAATAAACCCTGGCCTCTCTTTTAGTCGCTGCTTCCACAGCCATTGCAGCCACAGCTGACACACTGAATCGTCTGGTCCTCCTTGAGCTGCGCCTTGGGCACTCGGCAGATACATGTGGAATTGAAATTCGTCTCTTTCGTTTGGACACAGCGCAGGCAACACAACTAAGCAAATCAGTTAGTCCAAGTCCTAAATAAAGTATTCCCAAGGGCAAACTAACCTTCTCATAGCCCTGCTTCTTCCACTTGGCAATCAAGTTGGCATCGGCATACTTGTTCTTGAGCAAGAAATCGTATAACTCCTTCGAGATCGCTTCTTTCTCGTAGTATAGTTCGTAGATGTATCGCGACCCTGTTAAATAAGAGGGGCAAAAGTCAGTGAAACATATCCCCATGCGGTGGAGAGGAACAACTCGTACGCTGATGGCTGATCTGGAATATAGGCCAGAGAACTTCATATCTCTTCTTTCCTTCATGCGATGCATTTTCTGCATCCTTCATTTTGTTGCTGAATTCCAGCAGGGTATCTTCGAGATCATCGAAGCCAGCGGGAGGCGGCTTGCGATTGCGTGAAGTGCGGATCGGAGGCATGACGGGCGATATGTTCCAGATGAGAATAATGAGGGAGGTGTAATGGGACCCTCAAAGCGATTGTGTTCAAGCTGACACTCTGTCGACAGGGTATTTTCTCTTCGATGTTAAATGAGAAACCAAGGACGCAAGCTGCTATCGATAGGGAAAACTGCGCGTCATTTTTGTGCCGGTTTACACCGCCTTTGATTTTGAATTGCGGACATCCTCCAGCTACCATCCATTGTCTTGCTGTTATCTCATTCTTCGTATCCCATTCCACCTCAATTGCTACCTGCATCCCCCATATAGCCATTATGGAACAACAACTCGACCTTACCAAGCTCTCCGAGGGCGATAAGAAGGAGCTCAACCAGGTCCTGACCAACGAGGCTCAGAAGTCCAACATTCAGCAGAGTAAGTATGCATCTTTTCTATCCCGCCAGATTACAGTTCTATAACTTCATGATCTATGTGATCTGGAATCTGATCTAGAATCTGATCCTATCGCTTGATATTTTCACCCCTTGGAATCAATACATAGCTAACCTCAATCCCTCCCAGCTGTTCACCACCTGAACGAAGTGTGCTGGGAAAAGTGCATCACCAGCAAGATTACCTCCGGCACCCTCGATAAGTCTGAGGAGGCATGCGCACAGAACTGCGTTGACCGGTGGATGGATACCAGTCTGTCCATCCTGTCGAAGCTGGACAACATGCGCGGCGGCCCCGGTCACTAAGTGTCTGTCTTGTGTTCTCGGTTTTCTGCTATTGCTGTTTCCAACAGCTGTCTGGATCTGATGCGTGTCTGTGGGTTATCAATCACTGTTCATGAAGACTGGTTTGGGTTGGAACCCGGAATGATCTGGGGTTGCTTCTTGGACGGCTGTTGGACGGTTTTATTTCGGGGTTTATGGATGGATAGACGGATTGTGGAACCATCACTTGTATACTAGTGTCAATTTATGAACCGTGTTGTCTTGTATAATATATATTTGATTTATGGTGGGGATGTGGTTTTAGAACAAGTACATCATCTCACCATGCTGCGACGCCACCATCTGGATTATAGAAAGGGTGGTGATAACATGCAATATAAGCCGAATTAGGTTGGAGAGCCATTACATGTAGACTGGGCTATACATTACAAATAATTGGGAACTGAGGTAACTGCACAATTCCGGCCTTGGCAAAAGCATGTATAGTACTCCGTATATAGCATTGGCAACACTGGTTCTTGTCTAAAAGTACCGAGACCATTCAGCCATTTACACCGTCTCTAATCAACATAGAGTAGAAAAATATACAAAATTACAAGCGCACTACAACGTGGTCTGGAACATGCCTTAGCCATTACAGGACCGACAAGTCCGGCGATTCTTCTGGAATCGTGCATTTCACTTTCACAAGTTATGTTCTTTTTGATCATTCAGCCCGGCTGGTATTTTAGCATCACCGCAGTGTAAAACAAAGTTCGCCAAAACCCTAAGAAATCCCTTTTCAAGCATTCCCTGCTTAGACAATGGCCAACTTGGTGGCGGCAATGTCAAGAGCATCGACATCGGGGGTAAGACGGGCGAAGGCCTTCTTGGTTCCGTCAGGGCTGAAAAATAAATGTTAGCTTTCAATCCACCTAGATAAATCTAACAAAAGTAAAACATACCGGATAAGAGTGTTGATCTTGACGGTGTCAACATCGTACAGCTTCTTAAGAGCCTGCTTGATCTGGCGCTTGTTGGACTTGACGTTGACGATGAAGACAAGGGTGTTGTTCTCCTCGATCTTCTTCATGGCGCTCTCAGTGTTCAGGGGGTACAGAACAATCTTGTTGAAGTCCAGAGCGGGGCCGTGGTTGACAGACACACGGGGGTACTTGGGGGACCGCGACAGCTGGAGGGTCTTGGGGCGGTGGAAGGTGGCCGAGGTGCGGACCTTGCGGGACTTGTGAAGCTGTTGCCACAACCGCGTTAGCGATAGGCTCCAAAAGGGTTTCTTTGGTCTGCTTCATCTTTTGCTACGTACCGAAGCGCCCTTGGCAACCGCCTTGGCGGCGGCGTTGGCCTTGTTCTTGCCTGTAGAGAATCTTTCGTTAGCCTAGTGAACTCCAAAAAATTCCAAAAAAAAAGTTCGTCCGTAGATTGCCATTTGTGAATTTGCCGGTGTGCATGTGGTAGGTCGAGGATTCTGAAGTTGAGGCGTAGATTTGAGATCGGTAGGCATATGGCTATGCAGATGTGTTCTGTGACATGTCCTGATGTTTCCGACTCTTTGCGAGGTGATCTCCAAATATCGAACTTTCTGAATCCGAAGATATCTTCCTCCACGCGCACACGGCGAATTCACAATTGGCAAGGCGGCGATCGCAATAGAAAGAGCACATAGTTATCTGAACATACCGGTCTTGTTGTCGGAGGGGGCCATGGCTGTCGTCGGTCGCTGTCGATGATGGATTATCGCAGTGTCAAAAGTCGAACGGATTTGGAGTGGTCTTCGCTTAGCGAAAACCCTAGTGCTGTGTGTGGGTCAGGTGACCTGCGGTCCGCTGGGTCTGGTATGTTCGGTAATTTTCAATACAGATTCGTATGGTATGGTTACTTTTTTGTCCAATCAGCATGAACATCGTATTTGACTCTCTTTTCATTTCTTGAACAGCTTTCCTTTGCGTGCCAGTGACGTCCTCCCCTTTTTGTATATTCGGCCCTCAAAGAGATCCTAAGAAACAATTTCCCTGATATCCGAATCCATCATCACAATCTTTCCATTTATTGCGGTCATTAAGCCATGGCTCCCCAAAAACGATCCAAGAGGCCGATGTTGTTGTCGCATAGTCGGCCTCGCATTGTTAAATCCAAGGATGCTGCTCTTTCAGCCAAGGCTACTCGCACTCTGATTCGATCCCATCATCGACTTCTCAAAGTCCGGGCTCAAGCTCTGGCCGCCGGGGATGAAGCTCGAGTCAGCAGTATTGACGCTCAAATCGAAGCCAATGGCGGCCTCGAAAGCTATCAGATCGCTAGTAAGCTAGGCCAGTCGATGGACCGTGGTGGAGATTCTAGCAGAGTCCTCATCGACTGGATCAAGCCGCAACTGAAGCAGTGGAACAAAACCATTCCAAAGCTTCGAGTTCTTGAAGTTGGAGCTTTGAGTACTAAAAACGCCTGCTCTATTAACCCGGCCTTGGATGTCACCCGGATCGACTTGAATTCCCAAGAGCCGGGGATTCTCAAGCAAGATTTCATGGAACGACCTTTGCCCTCCAGCGATGATGAACGTTTCAACATGATCAGTCTGTCATTGGTGCTCAACTATGTGCCTGATGCTACGGGACGGGGTGAAATGCTCAAGCATTGTGTCAAATTCTTGACGTCGAAATGCCCTATCGAATTCGTTCCCAGTCTCTTTCTGGTATTGCCTATCGCATGCGTGGACAACTCGCGCTACCTCAACGAGGAAAGGCTAGGAGAGATCATGGCTTGCCTGGGCTTCCGTCTCACACAAAGTAAGCGCACTTCAAAGCTGGTCTTTCATCTGTGGGAACACACTGGCACCTACGCGCCTAAAACTTTCAAGAAGGAAGAGTTGAGGTCCGGCAAAACAAGGAACAATTTCGCCGTCATTCTCAACAAGAAGTGATCATCTGCATGCAAAACAAAATGCTATTATAATCTATGTACAATTCTGCAGGTCGACACTACTTTGCAGAGAGCATGTCATGTGGCAAGAAAGCCCAGACAGTTCCCACGGCTGCTAGTATCGAGGAGATGATGAGCAGAATCCAATCAAGGATGCGCTCGCCTCGACTGATTTCCTTTCCAAAGATCTTGAGGTAGAATGCAAGAGGGAAGATGATGCAGATCGTGAAGCACAAGAACGATCCCAAGAAAGCCATGATACGGTCGAAAGCTGGGAAGATAATCGCCAAAATAACAATCGTGGCCACTACAAAGACGCGGACCATTGCCCGTGAGAATTTTTGTAGTGTCTCCAAGCCATTTCCTGGCACATGGCCGCCTCCAAGTCCACAAAGAACTTCCAATGTGGCCACAAGAGGCCGGGCACTATGTTCTTGTCAGCGGCGTCCGAGGACAAATGAAGGCATTGGACTCACTTCAATGGCACTTTCGTGAGCGGGATGATCGCAATGAAGACTACAATACAGACGGATAGTGACTGTGGGTAGCTGGTGTTGGTGAGAACGTTCGCAGTGATTTCGTCGCGGACGATATCGCCAAACATGAGCCAACCAACAATCGCCATTGAGCAGTCCAAAGTAAACTGTCAACTTGTTAGAATCGAAGTTTCTTCTAGTCACTTGATGTTCTTACTGTAAAGAGATAGGTCACCCAGAGACTCTTGCCGTATTTCTGAGGGTGCCTCATATCTCTGTAAATGTTAGGGAATACACCGTGGCCACCCCATGGTGCTTTTGGACAAGTTAGCCTTATGATCAGAATTGCTTTTCGCTGTTTACTCACACATAATAAGACCAAAACTCAGAGGGAGGGTAGCCCAGTTTTCAGGAAAGAGGTATGTATTAGCCGGCTGCCGCAAGGAGCCCGGTGCATTGGGTTTGATAAAGCCATCGACGCAAATGAGTACCACAACTTTCGATCGTCAGTTCCACCTGTCAACCTTGCTTCAGAAGGAAACTTACTTGATGTGCATGAAATTATACCCAGGATGCTAGTAATACTCAGAAATCGTAGCGGCAGGAAGTTGAGCGGAACAAGCACAATACCACAGACGATCTTCCATTGGAGAATGCTCAATCCTGGTACCAGAGCATATAAACTGTCTGCAAAGAGCACAACCAGCGCCACGCATGCTCCTAAGAGTTCCAAGCAGAACAGGAAACTGGTTATTAAACGGGCATTTTGTCCGAAACTGATATAAGCCAGGTCAGCATACGTGACAACGCTCTGGTCGACATCAAGACATTTAGCCAGAATCTTGGCTGTATAGGAAGTGGTAACTGCCGAGAAGATAAGGAATAACAACCCCATAACCCACCCGGCATGCTTCATTGCCAATGGAAGACTCAGCAGGCCGATACCAATTAACACATTGACCGAGTTGAAGATAGTCTGCGGAAGAGTGGATTGCCCAACGATGATATCCTCCTGGGTCCCATCTTCATGTTGAACATGCTTGACAAGCAATGGGCCCCGATCCAAATCTCCAGCCCCATCCACATGCGCCTGGGGATGGTGCTCTCGGTGGAATTGAATCGCGTTCCTCCGCGTCGACTCACTCATCCGTGAGGAGATGGTGCCATATGAAGTCGCAAAAGTTCTATCAAAGGATGAGGCAAGCAGTCCAGTACTAGGAAGTGCCCTCTTGGACGACTCAGGCGCTCGCGGGTCCTCATCATCCTGGTCCGAGTCCGAGTCCTCCCGAAGCAGAGGTCGGTCCATATCCGAGTGCCGACCCCAGGATGGAGAGCTTCTTGACCCATATTCTTGGCCAGTGGCAATGGCAAATTCGTCGTCGAAGTGCGCGGAGACAAACGACGACCGACGTGGGAGGACTTCTGGGAAGGCCGCAGCTCTCTGCCAAGACCGCGCGAAGTTGTCTATACTGTTGGGGCCCCCCGCTTGGCGGACTCGAATCGAGTACGACGAGGACCTGCGCAGATTAGTTAGCTAACGATCTGGCTGTCAACAACAGAAGTCACATACCTCTGTCTACCACCGGTCTCCGACTCGACGGCCAGACTCCCACGATCTAGATGGCCATAATCGTAGGAGCTTGGTATCGCAGCCGGTATCCTCAATGAACCATAAACCGGTTCACTGGCATGATCTTCATCTGTTCTTTCAGCCCTTGACATATTTTCCCGTTACCAATATGATGGTAGAACAACCCTAGAGATATATGAGGATTCCAAGTTGAGGGTTCCCGAGGTGAAGTGCAGGAAGGAAAATCAAGAATAAGAACAGAAAGGGAAAACTCCCCTCACTCTTATCACAGATAGCTCCAGGCACAGATAAGACGCGAAAACAACCTTCTGCGACATTTGAAAAGAGCTTAGCGTCGAAAGGAGCTTTTGTTAGTGTGGGGTGCGGATCACACAGATTTGATAAGCCAGAGATTGTTATGTGACTAATTGAATGGGCATTTGGAATTAAACTTGATACAGATATATATATATATATATTATATATAGGTTCATGTTTATCGGTTCTTCTATTCTATACATATATAACGCACATGCGCAGTGTTATACTAGTACACCTACACAAGTATCCCTTTCGAGCCCTAGCAAGGTATGGTGTAACAATGTGTGTTCTTAGGAAAATACAGTACATAAGAGAACCCTATTGGACATGCTTTTGCATCCTATACCAAGTTCAGAACTGATATTCAAGGATACTCGCCTATTAGCATGAAGTATATACTAAATAGGCAGGACATGTATCAAAGAAGAACGTACCTGTACCTGACCGCCCAACTGTTGGGCCATACCATAACCGGGCAAGTACCAGATACGTCACGGGTAGCCCTGGCTTACCTCAGCGTGCCAGCCGACCCCTCGAACAAACTTATGTATGTCCAACCCCACGAGGAAATTTGCTGTCGCTTTTGAACGTCATATACAGTCAAGGTATGTACTCTTTATTGTTGAATCTATGGTTATTTAAGAACCAAAAATAGCAGGATTCATTTTTTTCCAATTTTTTTCGCACTACTAACTAATCTTAAGTGTAAAACAGGCAAGCCTAAATCTTTGTTCGCCGACTCCCCCCCCAGTACTGACCAAGTCTTCAGGCGTCCGCAGGGCCTCCGATAACTCTCTTCCCTGATCAACTGTCGCCTCGTCAAGATGAGCGCCCCTCCGCCGAACGAAGCTGAGAAGAATATCGAGATCTGGAAGGTCAAGAAGCTGATCAAGCGTCTTGAATCCGCTCGTGGAAATGGAACCTCTATGATTTCGCTCATTATCCGTGCGCTGTCACTGCCCCCACTACTTACTACCGCCACTAACATGTCAATTTAGCCCCCAAGGATCAGATTAGCAGAGCAGCCAAGATGTTGGCTGAAGAATATGTACGTGAAACCATATCCCTCCAGTCCGTCTACGCCGAACAGCGCCTGATCGCACACTAGGGTACCGCCTCCAACATTAAGTCTCGAGTGAACCGACTCTCCGTGCTGTCGGCCATTACCTCTACCCAGCAGCGTCTGAAGCTCTACAATAAGGTCCCTCCCAATGGACTGGTCGTGTACTGTGGTGAAATTATCACCTCGGAAGGAAAGGAGCGCAAGATCAACATCGATTTCGAACCGTTTAAGCCCATCAACACCTCCCTCTACCTTTGTGACAACAAGTTCCACACCGAAGCCTTGAGTGAACTTCTCGAGGCTGATCAGAAGTTCGGTTTCATTGTCATGGACGGTAACGGTACTCTGTTCGGTACTCTCAGTGGTAACACTCGTGAGATCATTCAGCGTCTCACCGTTGATCTGCCCAAGAAGCACGTGAGTGGACCCGACTGACTAAGTAAAATGTCCGTTCATACTGATTTATACAGGGCCGTGGTGGTCAATCCGCTCTGCGTTTCTCGCGTCTTCGTGAGGAAAAGCGTCACAACTACGTCCGCAAGATCGCCGAGCTGGCTGTTCAGAACTACATCACCAACGACAAGCCCAATGTCGCCGGACTGGTGTTGGCTGGTTCCGCCGATTTCAAGAACGATCTTAACCAGTCCGACCTGTTCGATGGTCGTCTGCAATCCAAGGTTATCAAGGTTGTCGATGTTTCCTACGGTGGCGAGAACGGTTTCAACCAGGCCATTGAATTGGCTGGCGAGACCCTGAGCAACGTCAAGTTCGTCCAGGAGAAGAAGCTTATTGGACAGTACTTCCAGGAGATCAGCCAAGACACCGGCAGGGTCTGCTACGGTATTGAAGACACACTCAAGGCAATGGAGCTTGGTGCTGCTGAGATCTTGATCGTCCACGAAAACTTGGAAATCACTCGCTGGGTCATGAAGACCGCGGAAGGCGCTCAGGTCATCCTCCACACAACCAAGGCCCAGGAAGCCAACAAGGACCTCTTCCAGGACAAGGAAACCGGATTGGATATGGAGGTTATCGAATCAGGCTCTTTCCTCGAATGGCTTGCCGAGGCTTACAAGGACTTCGGTGCCAACCTGGAGTTCGTGTCTGACCGATCTGGTGAAGGAAACCAGTTCGTCAAGGGATTCGGTGGTATCGGTGCCATTCTCCGGTACAAGGTCAACTTTGAACAGCTTGCTGATCACAGCGATGATGACGAGTTCTTCGATGGTATGTTTTCTTCCCCGCTTTTCTGTTTATGTTGATACTAACTTCTCCATAGATTGACGGTATTGCCCCCTCGCAGAGAGCGAGGATGAACGGCCAGAAGCTCCCGCGGCGAGTCTTTTGACGGCTCGCCCAGTGGATCATACAGGCGGCTCCCGCGTTGGAACCAAGGCATCCGTAAAGGATAACCAAAAAAGGCCTGGTCCAAGCTCCGTGAAGCTGCTCAGAGGTGAGATATTCACATAGATTATCATTTAGGGTTCGGCTCTAATATTTGAGTACAGTGTCGTCCAAGCTCCAAGATACGCACACTGAGGTTACCTCAGTGTCTGAGATGAAGATGAGGTTTAAATTGCAATTTGAAAGGTTGGGTGCAGTTATCTGCAACATTTGGTCATCCACCGCTGCTTGCACTGCTTACTCTATGTGAGCTGGACGGCGTTGGATTGTTTTATTTCTCAGCCAGTTCTGTCGTTTTATCTCTGAATGGCATTTTCTGGCACTTCGCTCATTATTTGCTCGTTATACAAAAACCAAAAAAAGCACCCGAAAGGGTTGATATAAATGGTGTTATTAAGTTTTCGTTTTATCTTGCGGCGTATCCTTTGTCCGTATTATCGACAGTGGGTGCTTTTTATTTCATTTATTCGTATGGTAAATCGAGATATCTTGAACATATATGACATGACGCTTTCAGTGCGCTTACAAAATCATCAATGTGTTGCTCTCAATCGAAAAGGGCCAGGATGAGTAGGACCAGTCAGTTGGGTCAAGCATTGCTTGCACTTAACTGATCTTTCCAGGTCCCTAAGTCTTTACATGTCTCAGTGACTTGACGCAAATCACTGAGAGCCTTGTGGACGGCCTCTTTGTTCTGAGCCGAGGGCGTCCTTCCACACTCAACGAAAAAGATATACTGCCACGACTTCTTCAGACTCGGCCTTGTGTTAATGCTTGTAAGATTCAAGCCATGAGCCTTGAATATCAATAGCGCATTTGCCAATGCACCGGAAGATGAATGATCAATCGTGAAAGTAATCAAAGTCTTGTGGGTGGTTTCAAGGGGGGACTCTGTTTTCAACGTAGGCTGCTCGAGTTTGAGCTGAGAAGTTCGCTCATCGAGCACATTTCTGAATATCAGGAAACGAGTAGTATTGTCTGCTCGGTCCTCGATGTTTTCCACGAGGACGTCCGTCCCGTGTTGTTCTGCCGCGAATCGATTGGCAATGGCGGCGCCTCGTTCGGTTGTTTCCTTGGAGACAATCTCCGCCGCCTTGGATGTGGATGCCACATCCTGTCTCTCAACACCGTTGAAATATTTGCCCAAGAAAGTTTCGCATTGGCCCCATGCCTGCGGGTGTGTGTATAGCTTGGTTATCGAGCCGTCGTAGTCTGCCCATCCACCGGGATATGTGCCCTTGCGCACCATTAGGCAATGGTGCACTGTCAGGTAATATTCCCCGCATACTTTCACGTCTTGATATAAACCATCCCGGTCTGCCAAAAGGTCTAATGTCTGCACCACAGAGCCATTGGTCGAGTTCTCGAACGGAATCACGGCATAGTCGGCTTCTTTCTTTTGGAGGGCGGCGAAGGCGTCTGGGAATGAGACTTGAGGTTGTAAATCGGCAGATAATTTGGAAAAGGACTCAGCCGCAGCCTAGGACAGGGATTAGCAATCAAGCCAAGGTACATTTGCAATGATGTGGGGTAAAGTTTGTACCTGGTGAGAAAAGGAACCCAGCGGCCCTAGGAAGGCGACTCTCAAGCGGGCCATTGTGAAGTATGGAGTAGTTCTTTCCTGTGTCAATTGAGCTGAACCTATATCAAATCAAAATATCGGACTTGTCACCTCATCGACAGGCGACATCGGGTCTCCGAGCGGTGTGGGCTGAATTCTGACATTGGGGCAGTTCCGACATAGGCAATGAGCGACAAACAAACAAATCAAACGCGGGTTGAGTCTGTTGCATCATGAAGCTTGCAATTTGATAATCGTCCAATTCAGTGTCTTTGCTCATGAAGACAAATTCACTCCGGCCCCTGATCTCTTTGCGAGGCGGGTGTCATGCATGTCGCACTTACTCCTCGCTCTCCGAGCGCTTGCATCATGAACTGACTACAAGGAAGCTCCCATTGACTTACGATTATCTACATCCCCAACCCTCGCATCTTCTGAACCTCACCCTCCGTGATATCCTTCCACAGTCCCAGAACTCCTCCGACTATGCAACTCTACCATCATTACAGAACCCGTCCCCGCTTCCAGCCGGTCATCACTTAATCTACTTCCCGCCACAGGTGACCTTGTCCCAACTACTCCCGGACTGCACAGATACGTTACACACGCCAGGCGAACCATTTAATCGGCGCCTTTGGGCAGGTGGAAATCTAAGATTCCCCGTGCGCAGTCCGCCTCTGGATGGCAGTCGCGCAGTGTGCATAGAATCCATCCGCAATGTGACAGTGAAGGGTCGCGAGGGGGACGAGAAAGTGATTGTCACGATCGAGCGACGCATTGGCAATGTCCCCGAACAAGAAACGGCCGACCAGACCTGGGACCGCATATGGAAAGAGAATGAGGACGACGCGGGAGAATCGTCCGTCATTGAGAACCGGGACCTCATTTTCATGCGCCTAAAGACTAGCGCCCAAATCGAGGCTGATAAAGCGCAATTTGGAAAGCCCGGTAGGACCGTGAAACGTGAGAATATCTTCCCAACCATTGAGTATGATGTAGTATGATCTTAGCTGTGCTAATGATTCTGGCGCAATGAAGCTCCCTCCGATGCGACATTCCGCCATACCCTCATACCTACTAAAGCGCTGCTATTCCGATTCTCGGCGCTGACTTTCAATGCCCATTCCATCCACCTTGATAAAGGCTATACTCAGAATCAGGAGGGATACCCAAATCTTTTGGTGCACGGTCCGTTGACGCTCACGCTTCTGCTGAGTGTACTTCAACAACAGCTGGGGAGATTGAATCTCCGCATCAGTGACATTGAATATAAGAATCTAGTGCCTCTTTTTGTTGAGCAGGAGCTAGTGATTTGTGGCAAGCCTAAGAATGATACCGGGGCTTGGGATGTGTGGATTGAAGGTCCAGATGGAGGGTTGGCTGTTCGGGGTACTGCACGGACGAGCTTGGAATAACACGTTGGACGATAGGGGGCTGTTGTGCACCAACGTCAGATCCTTACTGCTATAGTGTAGGTGCAAAGGTAAAATGGGTGTATTTGTGAAATAAGCATGTGCCTGGGCTATTGATGTATCCTCCGTAGGGCAACAAATTCGGTTACTAA
Organism: Penicillium sclerotigenum; assembly: GCA_928213465.1. Lineage (NCBI taxonomy): Eukaryota > Fungi > Ascomycota > Eurotiomycetes > Eurotiales > Aspergillaceae > Penicillium > Penicillium sclerotigenum. The sequence continues at coordinate 280,697 of CAKMRK010000970.1, read as the reverse complement.
ACCAAACAACACACATATATATATATATCCGTAGACGTTGCGCCGATAGCTCAGGGGAAGGTAAGATGATGCATTGGTATTCTCACTCTCACCTCCATCCCAACTCTCACCTTCAAATTTTCAGGTTTGGGTATAAATACGGCTGCTGCCCCCCATGATTCCCCTTCTTTTTCTCCCTCCATTGCTCAGCCAAAGGGACCAACCTTCGACCTAGCCGGTCTAATCCGTTAGAAGGCTTCCACAATATCACCTTCACTAGCGTGTCTATGAAAGACCTTGATACATCTGCCGCCCGCCTCACAGGATACCTTAGCTTCTAGACTACCGCGTCTCTCTGTGCCCACTTCTCTAACACCAATCCTACCATCAAGCGCGTTATCTCTAACTACGTTGCCGACCGCAAGGCTAGATTTAGGATTGCCCCTTTCCTAATCTACTATTATTGAAGTAGTGGATTATGCTGGTCGCTATACCTAGGTCCTGCTTGATGATAAACCACCCACCCTCACCTCTTATAATGTGACCGAATCCAACCTCTTTAATATTCGCTAGATATGGTGGAACCGCTCGTACATACAGAGTACTCACCCGCGTTAATAATCTTACGACCAATTCCTCGTATTACGCCATTTTCCTTTTAACGCCTTAGAGACGTTCCTCGCCTGGAAGGTCCTAATTTTTTCTATATTGGTTTCCATTGGAAGGCGGATTTTACGTCTGCGAACTGGCACAATATTCCTACTATAGCTCCCACCTATATCACCACTAAAGGCGAAAGCGCCCACTACGGCACTATTAGTGCCCACTAAGTCGTGTTTCCTAGCTCGAGAATACCCTTGCCCGGTTCAATAATGCTACAGCCGAGGCTGCCCAAGATGACCTAGCCCAGCTCGACTCCACCTTGCCTAACGTGATATCCGATAACGACTACCCACCCCTGTCGTTAGGCTCGGTACTACACTCGACCAACCTACCACTAACCGTCTTAATCGGCCTACCCTCTCCCACGCAGACCTTGGTTTTCTCCATGACTCGCTCTGCAACACCCGTTTCTTGACCAACTCTCTCCTGGTCTACAATCCGCCTCTCCCTAAAGGTGACGGTATTACGCGCTCGCATACCACCCAGACCATTGCTGCTAGTGAAGCTGAGCGTTATGTATGACCCGACTGGTTTTGGATTGAAAGGGAACAGCAAGCAATTCACTCTGAACTAGAATAATAGACCAAGAAGATAATGTATGAAAATCCAACAAATGGTTCCTCCTCTGTTAAATCCTCTTCTAGATCCTCGCGGTGTAGTTAGTACACTAGCAATGAACCAAAGATATGCAATTCTTGTTATAGAGATACACCACGGAGTGTCTCTACTGGGAATTGGTATAGTGTCATAGCACTTGAATTATATTTTGGAAGAATGATACACATTGTAGAAGCATAGGTATGCTCCAACGCCCTACCACCTTGTATCGGTCGAGATCCTTCAAGAGTTCGGAGTAGATGTGACCTTGATGAGCAATCTCAGCTCAGGCAAGGATATGTAATTGATTGCTTTTAATGTTCTTTCTTTTTTTTATATATTTTGTTATCAACCTATAATCCATTTCTGATTACTTGAAGATTCAGCTTGCCACGATGTACGAAGTAACCTGCGGATGTATACTCCATGTTGATAAGTTGGCATGCGCAATATGCAATGTTATGCACGTTCTTAGAATATATATCCCTCATAAAAGATCTACACGTGCTTATATCTCCCTATTAGACGATGAAGATCATTGAATTTTGGAGTTTAACCGAGTTGTCATGCCTCATCTTTCAAGATTCAGAATCTTCAGGATGATCTCTAACACAATTTTCCTGCAGAAAACGATCGACCAAAGCGGGTATTCGTGGCCGTTCCTTTGTCTCTCGGCAAGCGTATGGCCCCAGAAAATCAAGCCCAATTTGTTGAGCTTGCCGAGTTCATTCTCCGCAAGTCCACCGGCTTCTACTGGGTCGCCTTTCTGGTCGATGTCTTCCCAGCAATGAACTGTCTTCCCGCACCGCTTGTGGAAGCGCCTCGGTAAAAGGCTGTTCGACGAGGAAGTCCGTTTGATGGGTTCAGCGGTCAAGGCGGCGTTGGTCACGGGCAACTGGAGCTGGTCTAAGGAACTAATGCGCCAAAAGGAGAAAGAGGGTATTTCCTGGAACCAGGTCTGCTATCTAGCCGGTGAACTTATGCTAGGAGCCTATCTGCCATCCAACACCATGATGCTTCTTCTCATCGCGACCGCTACTGTATTCCCTGACTGCGTGCGCAAGGGTCAAGCGCAGCTAGATGAAGACCAACTGCCGTACGTCGCTGCATTCATTAATGAAACCCGTCGCTGGGACGACGATCTTCCGCTAGCTGGCTTCGGCTTCGGTCGTCGCAAGTGTCCAGGTAACAAAATCTTCCCAGCGCTGTACATGGGTCTGTCCCGTGGCCTGTGGGCTTACGATATCCTGCCCCCGGCAGGCTTTGATCGTGAGGCCAAACTGCTTAACATCGCCTCCAAGGGAGGAAATTTCCCTTCTGTGGCCCCTCCTGCCAAGGCGGTCTTTAAGATCCGAAGTCCCAAACATTGCGAGGTCATCGAACAAACCTGGCTCAATCTCGATAAGGATGAGAATCAGATTTTGGCGGATATCGGAGCTAAGTTAAGCAAGTAGTTTTAAAACTGGCAGTGTTCAGGAAACGCAGGTCTGAAGAGACGGACTTGATTGAGGAATGATAACTAGGGTTATAAGCTCTGAGGCTAGAAACAGGGTTGATGACGCCTGAACCTTAGGCCATAACAGACTCCTTCAGGCAGAAATCATTCATCACGATTTATTCCGGTTTATTAAAAAGGATGTATTGACCCCTTATTAAAACTAGAAACGGATAACATCTAAGAGTGCGAGCTGTCGAAACACATAGAACGTCCATACTACATATTACATAAGCAACGGACCTCGGATAAACTCTCCCGAAGCTAGCTTTGCACACCTTTTTCTTTCCACCTGTCCTTCTCTTTCTTTCTTTGACCACACAGTAATTTGGCTATTTTGTGCGCGGCTGTAATGATCTAAGTCGTGATAAATTAACCATTTTGCATCTTATTCTCCCTCAAGATGGATGTCTTCTGGGCGGCTCCCCCGGTCACTAGGTATGGACGTCCTATTCGCCGATCTCAAGCTCTCATTACTGACTTGTCATTCAGGACCCTTACAGCCTTGACTCTAGTTCAATCCGCTTTGATGCATAGCGGCTTAGTGAGCTTCTATTGGGCGCCATTCATGCCGAGCATGATATTCTCATGGCGGCCGCAGATCTACCGACTGGTCACCCCATTTCTACTAACCGGGCCGAGTATCAGTTTCATCTTTGATCTCTACCTCAGTACGATGCCTCGGTATTACATTGGCCTGGCCTGATCAGAGTGCTAATGTACCGATAGTGTACCACTATGGCAGTGCAGCGGAGAAGAGCATGGCCCCTGGAGAGTTCTTCATTTATCTCCTATTCGTAGCTTTCAACATCATGGTAAGTGACTCAGTAGAGTCTGCCTTTTATTTTGTCGTGCGTTCACGTTCATATCCAATCCCTCGCTATAACTGCCCGCCCAGCTTCGAAATCTAGCTGAATTCGGTTCCTGAAGGCGAGGGAGAGCACCCCTGCATCTGTGCAACACCATCATAATTCGCAAAATTCAGGTGTTGTGCAGGTGTGGGCATGGTGGGATTTCCTTCGAGCTCACTGGCGTGATTTCATATTGCGTCGGTATCGGAGGTGCCCTACATTTCTATATACATCATCTACTCTTTTCCAATACCATCCACTTCCTATTTTACTCCACATCCTGGTAGTCCAACATATCTCTTCCAAATTCGCTAACTTTCCCAAGCTCACTGCAGGTGGTTATTTGGGGGCCCCCTTGCTCCTGTCACGTAAGCTTGCTGTACTTGGTCCAATTCTCACGCAGACACTAACTTGAAATCAGCCTTGATGATGGCTTTCGTCTACACCTTCTCCCAGACGAACCGAGGAACCAACACGAGATTCTGGGTCATCGACATCCCGGTAGTATTCCTGCCATATGCAATGCTTCTCCTAGGTATGGTGACGAACGGATGGCATAGTGCGCTGGTAGATGTTACGGGAATTGTCGCTGCCCATACTTATGATTTCCTCACACGCATCTACCCGACTTTCGGCGGTGGAAGAAATATCATCACTGTCCCCGGCTTCGTGGAGAGGTACTTTACCCCCCATGATCCCAACAGCAGACACCGAGGATATGGAACGGCGAGCCGAGCACCACGGCCGGCTGAACAACCCTCGTCGGCATCAACATCAGGATCATCCTGGGGTAGCTGGACCTCTTCAAGTACTTGGAACGGTAGAGGTGCTGGGCGGAGACTCGGTTAGGTCGAGAGCCATAATTGCTACACGCACCTTGTCGGCTTGCATGGGAGGCACTTGGCATTCGAAAGACGTTTCAGCATTCATTGTGCCTACATGGACTTGTAACAGATAGTTGATAATAGTGATAAACCTGTTACCATAGTTAGCTATCACACGTGACATCACGTAGTGCGGCAGCCCCTCATAGGCTGCCGCTGCTCTACTACAATACATCATCTTCCCCCTGAGCTATCAGCCGTAAGAAATTTTAAGAATAGGTATTGATGTAGGCGTGCTACACTCAGCCACCAAGGTTCCATAACTCAGTTGGTTAGAGTGTGATGCTAATAACGTCAAAGTCGAGGGTTCGACCCCCTCTGGAACCAGCTTATTTTTTTTCTAGATTTTTTGTTTCTACCATAGTCCCTCTACATGGTTTTGGACATGTATTTGTCCACAACTGCGGATTTCTTGGACCTCAGGAATTAATCATCTTTGAGAATTTGATTAGATCAATTAGAATATTTCCTCAAATAATCTAAACTATTAGCAAAACGTCTCAGAATTGGAAGTTCTTGGAATCGGAGGCGCAAGAAGTCAAGAACTCCAAGTCACGTGGTTTTCTTCTCCAGGCGCTAAACTGCTTTGGGCGCTGGAGCTGCCGCACTCGCAAAATTTCCTTCAACAAATTTTCGGGGTTTTCACCGCGCATCCTTCAACGACAACCAACAAAATGGCAGTCGTCAAGACCTCGGAGATGGACTACGCCATCAAGCCTGAAGCGTCCGTTCCTTCCGTTGACACATCGGATTGGCCGCTTCTGCTTAAGAACTATGAGAAGCGTACGCTTGTCCTTAAAACTCCACGTTTGACCAGCCGACATTGACTTTTTCTGTAGTGCTCGTTCGGACCGGTCACTTCACCCCTATCCCTGCTGGCTCTTCTCCCCTGAGCCGTGACTTGAAGTCATACATCAGCTCCGGTGTCATCAACCTTGACAAGCCCTCCAACCCTTCCAGTCATGAAGTCGTGGCTTGGATGAAGCGGATCCTCAGGTAAATCAAAATCCATCAGGTCCCCTCAATGGTTTCGCATCCTTGCTGATAACCTTGCCCTCTATAGATCCGAGAAGACTGGTCACAGTGGTACCCTCGATCCCAAGGTTACTGGTTGTTTGATCGTCTGCATTGACCGTGCCACCCGCCTGGTCAAGTCCCAGCAGGGTGCCGGTAAGGAGTATGTCTGCGTGATCCGTCTCCACGACAAGATTCCCGGTGGCGAGGCCCAGTTCGTGCGCGCCCTGGAGACCTTGACTGGTGCGCTCTTCCAGCGTCCCCCTCTGATCTCTGCCGTTAAGCGTCAGCTCCGTATCCGTACCATCCACGAGAGCAAGAACTACGAGTTCGACAACGAGCGCCACCTCGGTGTCTTCTGGGTTAGCTGTGAGGCTGGTACCTACATCCGTACCCTCTGTGTCCACCTTGGTCTTCTCCTCGGTGTCGGTGCCCACATGCAGGAACTTCGCCGTGTTCGCTCTGGAGCCATGGCTGAGGGCCCTGGTATGGTCACCCTGCACGACGTTATGGATGCCCAGTGGGTCTACGACAACAACCGCGACGAGTCTTACCTCCGCAAAGTTATCAGCCCTCTAGAGTCTCTGCTCACCGGCTACAAGCGTATTGTCGTCAAGGACAGCGCCGTCAACGCCGTCTGCTACGGTGCCAAGCTCATGATTCCTGGTCTTCTCCGCTACGGTATGCGAACATACTCTCCTTGAGTTTGCTTTTCTTGAGCATTACTAATTTTTTTTCTTCAGAGGCCGGTATTGAGTGCCACGAGGAGGTTGTCCTCATGACCACTAAGGGTGAGGCTATCGCCATTGGTATCGCTCAGATGTCCACTGTCGAGCTCACCACCTGCGACCACGGCGTTGTTGCCAAGGTCAAGCGTTGCATCATGGAGCGTGACCTCTACCCCCGCCGCTGGGGCTTGGGACCCACTGCCCTCGAAAAGAAGAAGATGAAGACCGCTGGAACTCTCGATGTAAGTGGCGAAACCTACTTGTGCTTTCATACAACGTACTAACTTGGCTCTCAGAAATATGGCCGCCCCAACGACGCCACACCCGCTCAGTGGAAGAACGAGTACAAGGACTTCAACCTTCCTCTTACCGGAACCGCCGCTGTTGTCCCCGCCACTGAGACTAAGACCGAGACCGAGACCCCCAAGGCGGACTCCCCCGAGCCCGTGAAGGAGGAGGTCGAAGACAAGAAGCGCAAGCGCGACGGCGAGACAGCCGAGGAGAAGGCCGAGCGCAAGAAGAAGAAGAAGGAGAAGAAGGAAAAGAAGGAGCGCCGGAAGTCCAAGCAGGATGACAGCGATGACAGCGACTAGATGCACTCCAGGAAGGCCGTCAGGTCCCTTTCCTGTACCATATTTTGCTATTTCCGGAGTCTTGGGTCAAAAGGGAAATTTGTTCTATTCCAGAGTTTCATATTGAAGGCTGCCTATCTGTTGAATCTACCATTCTTTTAAATCTGAGTAACGTTCGTGAGAAATGGGCGGGAACCTTCATTCTGGTTCTTTTAATGGATATGGAGTTGTAGGGAAGGTAGTCGTTAGTCATTAGATAGTTCAATACCCTTTGTTGGTCAACTTCAGTGAAATTATTTGGAAGACTGTAGGTATCGTGTGGTATAACCGCAAATGGAGGCGGTCAATGCTTGTCCTCGATGTGGATCTCATGACTGTTCTCTCCGCATTTCCCCTCCACTTCATGTCTAAACTGTACTCTTCGACTATTATCCTTTGGACTTGGATCTAAGAGCAAAAGAGACTTGAAAAGTCATCAACATGGCAGCAGAGCTGACATCTACCAAGCTCAACCCAGAGAGTCATATCATCCTGGTAATTATTACTCCACACCTCCATGACGAAGCGGGACCTAATCGAAGTCATTACACAGGACCAACCACTCCTTCGACTACCACATGAACTAGCTCGCAGGAATTTTAAAACCGTACAGCGAGCCGTCGAGCGAGAAAAAGAATATGTCATCCCCGCACTCAAAGAGACCGCCGCCGCCTCACTCTCCAACACCCAAACGCCCGATCAGACCCTCGCGGCACTCGACGCAATGATATCTAGAATGCAAGGCCTCAAAAGGAAAATGGAAAGTCTTCAAGAGGAGGAGAAGAAAATCCATAACCAATCTCGCAAGCGCATTCAGCACTTGGAGGCCCTGCACAAGATCCCGAGTCTAGCCGATGTCAAGTATGACCAATGGTCAAGGGTACGGCTGGACCGCCTACTGATTGACCATATGCTGCGCTCGGGTTACTCTGAAAGTGCGAAGCAGTTGGCCCAGGATAGGGGGGTGGAGGATCTAGTGGACCTCGACGTATTCACGCAGTGTCAACGGGTTGTGGATAGCTTGCGGCGCGGGGAAACCAAGGAGGCATTGCAGTGGTGTGGAGAGAATAAGGCTGCGCTGAAGAAGAGCCAGGTAAGTTGGAACTGACCTCTGCTATATTGAAGCTTTCAACTAACCTAACATCTGTGAAGCATAATCTTGAATTTGAACTCCGGTTGCAGCAATATATTGAGATGGTCAGGACGCAAGACAAGTCCAAAAAGGTCGAGGCAATAATTCATGCAAAGAAATACCTCATACCCAGTCATCAATCTCAGAATTCTGAGATTATGCGCGCTGCAGGATTACTGGTGTTCACACAGGATACCAAAGCTGAGCCTTACAAAGTAAGACAAACATTCTTTTTTTGATTAGTAGTGTTCTTTTACTGATGCAGTACAGTCTCTCTTTGCGCTGACTCGCTGGAAGTATCTCGCACAGCTTTTCCTTCAGACTCACCATGAACTGCTTTCATTGCCATCACAACCATTATTACATATTGCACTATCTGCAGGACTTTCAGCCCTTAAAACACCCCTGTGTCATTCAGCATATACATCGTCCAGCTCAAACTCGCAGTCAACATCGACATCTGTGTGTCCTATCTGCTCAACTGAACTGAACGAGCTTGCACGCAAAATGCCATACGCCCACCACTCAAAGAGTTATGTGGAAAGCGACCCAATAGTTCTACCCAACGACCGAGTCTACGGGAAGCAAAGGCTGATAGAGATCAGCCGGAAGATGGGATCAGTAGAGCCAGGCAATGTTAAAGACCCAACAACAGGAGAGGTCTTCCACGAGAGCGAGATGAAGAAAGTGTACATAATGTGAAGTCGGGCAGATATCTAAGGATGAAACTAGCTACAACTCAATTTATACAGTTTTATTTTTTAACCATAGTATACAGTTTCAGCGCCTACTCGCTATCACTAGAATCATCATCTCTGCTCCTCTTCTTCCCTCCCTTCTTGGCCGGCTCCTTCTGCTTCACTTCAAAGACATACATCCGAGCCTCCCGATCCTCTCCCCTCCATCCTCCACGCTCCCCATCCTTCCCTTCGATATGCCCCGCTGTTCTCGCATGCGAATACCCCTCATAAGAAGTCCATGGAAATCGGAAACTAGTCACAACAACCAGTCCCGCATGCCTTGCCAAATCCTTGATATTCCAAAGCGTATACGGCTCCCCTTCAAACAGAGTCACAAGAATCTGACCAGGCCCAACGCGGAATCCTTTCCCGGTAGTATCATCATCTCTCCCGAGCTCCTCACCCTCTCCTCCTTCCTCATCTTCCTCCTCCTCCTCTCCACTCTCCTCCCCATCCGCATACACCCACTCATCATCATCAGCATCCATAAGCGGCGGCGGCTTCGAAACAAGAGGCACACACGCCTTAAAAAACGCAACTAGCAGCTCCTGATTCGCACGAACCTGTCGGTTCACATCCGTAGAGAGCCCGCCCACGTGCGGGAAATTGAAGCAGATCACATCCCACGGCCCGCCCGCCTGGTACGGTGGTCCTGTCGGCTCATTCTGCTGATACCAAGCTGGTCTTTTGCGCTCGCGGCGGGTGAATCCTGTGCGGATTTCTTTGCCGCCTCCTGCTGGCGTGCCGAGTTTGCGGGCGTCCACCGAGAAGACGACTTTGGGGGCTTGTTGGTTGGGACTGGGGTTGCTTCTTGAGTCTTGGTCTGAGGATTTGCTCTCTTCTGGCTGCTCTTCGGCCTCTTGGCTTGCTGGCTTGTGATTTGCTGGTGCATTCAGGATATCTGAGACGTGCTGAGGAGCTTGTGGGTACTTGTTGTACAGTGCTTCCTTGGAATCATAGCATGTGGCACATAGGTTGCGGCACTTGTATTGCTTTGCCAGAGAACGGGCAAATGAGAAGTCACCTGATGGATGTTAGAATTTATGCTTTCCAGATATAACGCATAAATTGGTATTGAAGTATCTTGCATGTTCTGGTTTTTTATCCAGGTATGGGTATGCATGTTGATTCAATCTCGTATATCGAAGTGAAAACACAGTTTTGGACATGAAAGCCACGAGAGAAGGTATACATAGGAATTCATTGCAACCCAATTCTTACATAGAAGAATGCAGAGTAATTATGTCAACTAAAACAGAAGAAAAGCTCACCTTCACCAATCAAGAGAATTCGATCCTTCCTCAAAAATGGCACAATAGGTCTCTGATTTGCTTGCATAGAAGCCCTTTTAGGTGCATTGGCATTGCTGTTACCCTGCTTTTGCCCATTGCCATGCTGCTGTCCCTTGGCAGGGTTGGAAGACGGGCCAGATGGTTTGCCTGGTCCGCGAGGGCGTGGCGGAGGGGCACTTTTGACTTTCTTATTGTTGCGAGGCATAACTGAATGCAAAGAGAAGCGAGATCTCTTTTAAAAAGAAAGTTGTATGAAATTATATGAAACGAAATACGGCGCCATCGCTGGAGTCTGCAGCTGGAAGATGATGCGGAAGAAAATCGACACGGATAATCTAATATCCGAAGTATACAACATCCTCATCTTACTCTACTCTTCTTTACCTCTCTTTACGCTGCTTTCTTTTTTCAAATTCCTCTCGCTCATGAGCCTTATGCTTGTATTGATTTCCCTAAAAGCTATGCTATCTGAGATTGAGTATGCCACGGGAAGCACGCCGAGGTTTATTCAATCTGGCTCCAGCGTTGTGAAACCAATAGAAACGAATCCAGGATATTCTGTACGATCGAAGGTCGAATTCCAAGGGACTAATAAGGGAGCATGTAATTAGTAAAATGCCGCATAATAATATTATTGTAGCTGTCTCTAGTATTTATATCCTGTTCAAAGATCTTGGTCCCGATCGAATACTTTTCAAGATCAGCATTATTGTTCCAGCGCTGAACCTCGCCATTGCTTCTACCGATGCGAGCCCACTAAATGAGATAATGATATTGATGTAGAGGTATCGAGTAGCCTATAATATCACACTGTTAGCACAAATCAATCAAGCATAAGTGGGAAAGAACCAACCAAATAACCATCGGCACAAGCCTTGGGGAGCGGACTAGTCCCAACCGAACTACAAAGCGTTTACCAGGATTCAAGCTGCTCTTGTCTTTGTCTGGGGCAGCCAAGGCCATATCAAAGATCTTTGGTCTCAGCCGAGTAGGCGGAAAGATCAACCTCATTTCTCTAGATCCGAATCCCCCCATTACCTCTATTATTTCGGGCCCAGCGAATGAGTTCGGCCATTGAAAAAGAGGCTCCGAGTGGCCTATTATATCACGCAATTAGCACAAACTACTCGAGAATCAGTGAGAAAGAACGGACCTGATAACCTGGAAATTCGTGGTCGCGAAACAAAACATCGCAACAAAATTAAAACCATTCAACTTCCAAACGGGGAAATAGCGAGTATCCTAACGACAAAGCCCCCGAGACATACAGGTACTAGGCAACTTCCAAGTACAAGATCATAGAAAATATAAAAGAGATAACCAGAACAATAAATCATATTAGTTATCGAAAGACACGTTCTATCAGAAAAAAGAAAACAGATCGCGGTATAGCTATATACATCGAAACAAAACAGACAAGGATAGATGCTATGACCGCATGTCAAAACAAAGGGAGAATTACTAAATCATACTGTAGACCAAAAGCAAAGGGCCAAGAGAAACCCCTCAAAAAACGAGGCAGTTTCCCTTCAATAAATGTAAGGCGAGGGGAGGGGAGAATAACAGAGAAGAAGAGCGAAAAAGTAATCCAACACCAACACCGACCAAAAGTGATCGCAGGACTTTCCCCACCAGACCAGACAAGACCCTTGAATTCAGCTGCAATGAAACGTGAATCATAATGTCACATGCAAAGGAGTACCGTGGACGCGATTGACTTTTTATATATGCACTGACCAGTCAGATGCATATTGTCATTCCAAGCCTTAAGAGCGCAGCGAGTCTCTCATGCTCTGGCTGCTGGCACTGACTGGCGTGGGGAGAACACCGGTGCGGGGCTTGGAGTTTTGCTTGATCTTGGCTACGGCGTAGACAATGCCGCTGACGAAGCCGACAGCGATGGCGGAAACACTGGGGAATGTGACTGGCGCATCAAAGAAGATGAGGCCAGACAAGGCGATGGGGAGCTTGTTGAGAGCGCCAACCATAGAATATGTGGTAGAGGAGGTAGTGCGGACACACCATGCGGATGTGTACGAGATGAAGACAGACGAAGCACCGGACAGAACCATGGCGAAGAAGATACCGTCACGGTTGGACTCGGGGAAGTTACGGGCCAGGTTGGCGGATGACCAGTCCTCGACGAGCAGGGTGAGCACGATCAAGACAGGGATCGACAGGAGGTTGTTGTAGAACATGGCTGGAGAGAAGGTCATGTCAGTAAACATTCGAAACAAGGCTGCAAGAATCACATACTGTCGAAATCCTTGAAGTTGGTCAGCTTGATGCGCTTGCGCATGCCCAGGACATAGGACGAGGTGCACAGGCAGTTGATCAGCATCCAGACGTATCCAGCATTCAGGGTGGAGACCTTGCTGGAGGTGTCACCGGTGCTCTCCACAGCATGCTTGATATCAGCCCAGGCAGCAATGAGCGAGCTGAAAACCATCAGACCGAAGGAGAAAAGGGTAAGGTTAGTGACCGAGCCACCGAACCAGAGAACCTCTCCATAAGCAATCAAAATAATGGTCAAGTTCTTGAAGATGGTGTAGACGGGGATTGAAAGGAACTGAAGGGCCTTGGAACCAGTGTAGATCATGCCGATCAGTAGGAGCGTAATCGGGAACCCTGATATGGAATCTTGTCAGCTTCCACGTCTCTTAGCTGGTAAGAATCGAAGTTCATACACTTTCTGGCCTCATCCGTATTGAAATCACGGTAGGTGATAAGACCCATGGACTTGCATGTTTGAATTGCAGCAATGCAGACCAAAGACTGTTGATATGAGCAATTCGCCTCGTCTCAAGACAGAAAAAGCCACCGCATACCTGGACACATAGCAAGAGGAAGTTCAGATTGAAATCCAAACCCGACAGAACATACTTGTTCATCACGGTCATCATGATTGACGAACCGCAGTATGCCAGAACGGGAAGAGCGGGGTTGTTGGATATGGCGGAACTGGCGCGGGGCGAAGGAGTCGGCGGCGGCGCAGCCTCGAACTCCTTGTTCCCTTGGTCGACCTTGTTCATATCGACGGTGTAGTCGTCGGATTTCTTATCTTCGGCCATGTTGAGTGAGCGGTCGCGGATAGGGGGGGATTATCAGCTGTTTGTTCAAAAAGGGGAGGGGCTGAAATGACAGATAGCACCCAGAATATATCCAGGAGAATCGAGAAACAAAAGGAGGTTATTCGAGAAGGTGACCACAGGAAAAAAGACCGAAGGAGATTTGACAACAACAGATTTCGCGGCCGGAAACAGGCACGTCGTTACTAAGCAGGGCAGTTAGGGGGTGCTGACTCATCATTTTATTCATAGAGTAACACATCCATTGATGTTCTATTTAGTACAACATGTCGAGCATATTGAGGATATCAGTAGTCAATTGATACGGTTAGGCCTTAAAAATACTCAATTAGGTCGATCGATGGGCAGTACACATGTATAGTTGGCAGTCATAGTTTTGTACTTATATAGTAGGGCTATGTGCACAGCGTGGATCATTCGAAGAATTGTTCCACTAACCAAAATAACAAGAAATAGAGAAATAGAGAAATATACCACCTTCTTTCAATTGCAGATGGTAAACCCCGAAAACAAATTTATAGAGTTGTTCACGCGTAGCCTCCTCCGTACCGAGTCCATATACCAGTGGAGCAGCTCCCGACCTTCCAATCTCAACCCTCCTAACCACACACTCCCCTAAGAATCCCAATCCAAACCCTCACATTGGGACATTGGGCTCAAAAACAAAACCAAACAGAACATTCATCCCAAACCCACCAAAAAAAAAGCCAAAGCCCTCAAACCACAAAACCATCCAATCCACCCCCCGCACAATCCCCCAGAATGCCCGATTCAGACGACGAAGCCCTCTTCGCCGCCCTTGAAAACGAAGATGATACCCTCTACCGCGACCAACGCATCCAGCAACTAAACGCCGAGCTTGCAGCCACAAAAAACAACCACTCCGCACGCGCAACAAGCGGCAGCACAGGCCTGCTCCAAAATGAAGTCTACCCAACACTCTCGTCAGACCAGTCCGTGCTGGACTTTACGACGCGTACAAGCAGGTGTCTAGTACACTTTGCGCACCCTGATTTTGCGCGGTGTGCGGTTATGGATATGAGGCTTGGCGAGCTGGCGAGTGCGCACTACGAGGTTTCGTTTGCGCGGGTGGATGTGCGTAACACGCCGTTTATTGCGCAGAAACTTGGGATTAAGGTTTTGCCTTGTGTTATTGGGTTTAAGGATGGGGTTGGGGTTGATCGGGTTGTTGGGTTTGAGGGACTTGATGCTAGGGGCTTTGATGGGGTGGAAGGGTTTGACGTCAGGGTTTTGGAGAAGAGATTGGTCTATAAGGGAATTCTTTTGGCCGTGAAGATTGGGGGTGGGGATGAGGATGACGATGTGAGGGAGGAAGAGGATAGTGATGATGGTGCTGGTGGGAGAGGATTTGGGAGGAAGAAGGGGAGACGTGGGATTCAAGATTCTAATCCCAATGTGAGAAACCGTGGTGATGACGATGATGATTGGGATTAAGAGTTCTTGTTTCTTGAAGGTCATACCCATGGGGAAAGGGTATTGGGATATTGATTCATGATTTCTGTATATTAACGGATTGATGACCTATATTGATGTTCATAGTTGGATATTTCGTAGCATACTCAGGCCATATATCCATATGCTGAGGCTTATAAAAGCTCTAAACTAGCCCACCTGGGCACTTTGGAAGCCTCCACTAGGACTGTGCGTATTTGGGCAACTTGAGATTGAAGATAAAAGGATCAAAGTAAATGGGATTGGGATTGTAGCCAGAGACGAAAGAACAAAGCAGACTGTCATCATAGAATTACAGGCAAAAAAATATCAAAGACCGTAAACACAGAGCCATCTCGACGGCAAAGGAAAACCAAAACGAAAAGAAGAAAAGGCAGAAGCAGAGTAAAACAGCACCCTAGAGTTACAACAGATGCCGTGAAACTGAGGCTAGAAGAAGAACAGAGGGGAATTCTATACAAAGAAGCAGAAGCAGAACGTTGTCGCACATCCATAGGTTCCACATTGACGCCGGATGCCCTCGAACACCCGAGACTCAAAGAGAAAAACAGCACTGCCCGGACTCAAAAAGCAAGGCTTATTCTAAATAGCCACGTTCTTCATTTCACCAAGGACCTCCGACTCAATGGCAGTTGAGGAGTCCGCAGAGTCAGTTTTCTCGATTTTGTCGGATTTCTCGGTTTTTTCGGCCTTGTCGGATTCTTTAAGGTCATTGGGCTTGGAGAACCCTTCATTCTCCTTATTGGAGATTTGCGGGGTTACAACCTCCATGAGATCTTCAGCGTGAGGCTCCTTGCCGTTTTCCTTGGGGTCTTCGGAGATTGTGGGTCCTGCAGTGACAATGGGACTTGTTGTTTCCTCGGTCACGCGTGCAAGAGGACTGGACACGCCAAACGGCGTCTTGGGACTCTGGGCATTGCCGCCCTTGGAGAAACGGTGCGGCGAGCGACCACGTTCTTCAGCGCGTGTGGGACTACCGTAGGGGGATTCGCGACTGCTGGACCGGTTGCCTGAAGCATTCACGCCCAGACCATTGGGCACGGGGCCCTTCCGGCGAGGTACACGGCGGCCAAACTTCTGATCCGTCCTCCAGCGCAGGATATCCAGGTATGGGGGATCCACATTAAGGTTCTTGAATTGCTTCAATCTGAGCTCATTCGTCTCCTCGTCAACAATGACATGGCCGTTACACAGATCGTCGGCGAGAGTCGCGAGGAATCCAGCCCACGACCGGGCAACGACGTATTTGCAGTCATAATCCCGGCCGAAAATAATGACCTGGCCCCATTTTCCAGCGGGGCCAGGTGCCAGATCAATGGCCAGGTTGTTGCCGCCCCAATCACGGGCGAGGGGAATCCAAGCGGGATGGGCGTAGGCTTTCTGAACCGCACCGGGGGGCTGGGAGTCCTGACGGTCGAGCAGGTCTGATTGCCACATTGTGGACGAGGCCTGCTGAGACGGACCGGCCGCGGAGGAGCTTGCCTCAGAGCTAGGTGCGGGCGGGTTTTGCATCGTAGTTGCGTTGCTGAGATATTCGTCGTTGACCTTTTTCCAATTCTCCCATTCCTGAACGATCTCCTCGCAGTCGAGCAGCATGGCGCTGAAGATGACACCGGTGGGACGGCCACCACGTTCTTGGCCGTCATGGACCATTAACGATTCCCGAACCTCTAATGGCAGACTGCAGTCGAGTTCGTGCTCCAATTCGTTGATATCGTTCTGGGTACATCCTTCACCCAGCTGATCAAGGAGCTCCTCATAATTGTTTTCTAACCAGCGTTCGATCTTCCTCCAGGAGTGAGCGACCGGCGGCGGCGGTGCTGCTCCGTCGTGGAAACTTTGCATCTGGATTTCTGGTGCACCCTCACCTTGCTCGTTCGACCGTCTCTTCTGAGATGTGACCGACCTCATCCCTGGTGAGTAGGGATGAGTGGGAGATCCCAAGTCGTCGGGGGAGGCATTCCACTCGGATGCATGTGCACTTGCAGATCCTTTTGTAGGCTCATCATCGTAGGGATTAGAGAGGTCCGGGCGAGACTCGATAGCGCTAGTTGCGATAGATGTGAGCGGCTCGTGCCGACTTTGGCTGAGAGGAACGTGTCTCCCGGTGCGGTAGGGGGAGTCGTGGGAGGCATGACGGTCATAGGAGGTCATGGTATGCCAAAAGGAACGCCATGTCGAACTCAACCTGCATCACGTCAGTGGACATGAACCTTGTCTAGATATTTAGACATCCAAAGATAGACTAACATATTCGCCATGGTGTGTCAATAAAGAAAGAAAAAACGGGCGCAGGGGGGTTAAAACCGAGACTCAGGTCGTGAGATCGGTCATTGGAGACGGGAAAAACGTGTCCCTACGCGGGGATGATGAAAACTAGTTCAAAATACACAACGAATGAAGGAAGAAGATGTTGAAAATGTGAAGATGTGAAGATGTGAAGATGTGGTAGGGGCAACCTTAGAAGTCCAGAATCCAGAATTAGGTAAGGAAGGAGAAAAGGTGGAGGGGGGAAGAAAAGAAGGTTTGTCTTTTAATTTTGTGTGGAAAAAACCCATAGGCTTTAAAAAGGCTTTAAAAAGGCTTGGAATAATAATATATAGGGAAATAGGGAAATATATGGATCTTCTATGACAATCTAGAAACTCTCCAAGTTATTTTTCCTTCAATTGTTATGATATGACTCTATTTGATCAACCCCCTAGCCGCATCCAGCAAGACCTCAACGTGTGTGGTATGTAGATCCTCTTGATATGATGTCGACAACTCATCATACATGTACAACATAAGCTTTTGAATGCGAATGAAATATATCTAGCCAAGTGTATGTGTGTTTTATTGTACTGCACCCTGTCAATACATGTCTTCCAGGCTACATACAATTACACGTGGGCAGTGTGTATCTGAATGTCATTGTCCAAACCAAAAGCACTTGAAATTAAGTTTCATTGGGATCGAGATCTGTGAAATGGAAGTCTACAACTCCCGATATGTGGTGGGCAACTTGAGCAAAATAAGTATATGTATACAGAAATGGGAACGCGGAATAGGAGAGATGGAGTGCCGAGTTCGGGATCCGTTTACTCCGTACTTACCCCTAAGAATCGAGGGTGAAATTGATATAAAATTAGCAATTAGCGCCAGGTGGATCTCGGGGAAACGCCCGTGGCTGACGAATAGGAGTCATTCGGGCTAACAATAGGGGGGAGAATCCACGTTCCAACCAAAAGGAAAAAAAATAGAACCCAAGAAACGGTGTATGATGTACGGAGTACTCGATATATAACATTTAACCTATTAAGCCTGCGAACCAAACTATTCATTCCATGATGTAGATCTTTATTGAATAAACTCTTTATATCCAAAGCCGAAAATATCCCATAGAAAAGACCCGGATATTGGGATCAGCAATGGGCTCTCTCATTGGCCTAGACTCCGCATTGAAATCAGGGAACTTGCCTTTCCGGAAAGCTGCCAGTGGCTAGTTCAGGGCAATAATATACTTTGTACAGAGTAGGTCTCGTTAAAATACATAGAGTGCTATTAGCTTTGTGATTCCTTCAGCTCTACTATCCCTCCTATGTGTAAATACATACACAGAATATGAGATCCTGTACTGGTACTGGTTGCTTAAACTGGTATCTCAATGTTGAAGCCCCTGAATTTTATACCTGTAGATTTATAATGTAGATTTATAGTCATTCCAAGTTAATCTACTCCATACAAGTAGACAAGACCAGGTCTCACATCGCACGATCTTTCGATAATCCTTAAGATCACGCTAAGCCCAGTATGGATTAGTGTGTTTGGGGGTATCTAAGAGTGATTTCGATCTATCCTGTAACTGCATTCTCAGAGCAGAGCTTATTTGAAGGACTACAGGTAGGTTATTAAAAACCACAATGCCTTGCTCCGTCAATTCACGCCTTGCAGGCCATCATAATCGTCTCAATTTTGGCCTTACCCTTCCCGAAGTCTTTTCCAAGCTTCACCAAATCTTTTTCCCCTATCGCACGTCTCGCCTTAGCGGCCTTATTGACTTTGACAGCATCCGTAAGCCCACCTGCGCTGAGGATATAACCAAAGATGAGAAATGGTGCGGAGGAAGGATCATCAACAATAGAATAAATATCCTTACCCACCATAGTGGCTTCGCCAGCCAAAGCAATAAACCGCCCAACGCTGGCAAGCCCATTAATCGCGCTGATGACCTCGTTACTAACGGGAATGAGGAGGAGGAAGGTGGTGAGAAAGAGCAGAATCTGTCGCTTGCGGTTTTCCGCGTTAATTTCATTCGCTGTGTCACTGACTTGCTGCATTGACGTGATGGCCTGGTGAATCATCAGAACGGGGACTGACAAAGGATCGACCATATCCAAGCCGGTCCAGCTGCGGCGCGCATCAATGCACTGTGGTATGATGGCCATTTCGAGGCCCTTGCACAAGTCCCCTGTTTTGCCCAAATCGTCGGAGATGATGTCCTTGGAATCGACCACATCATCGACGGTGTATCCGCTGCCGATCATAGACACACCGATTTCCCACCCCACTGGTAGTAGATCAACATATCTGCGCGGCTATTTCTATCAATGTCGGGGAAGTAAGTAGGTGCCTGATCCGGCAACCGCACCCTGATATTTGGTCCTAATAGGGTCCCACTCGTACCGCGATGTACCGAGATCCTTTACGGTCTTTGTTCAGCCATACAGTACCGTCACCATTGAATTTGTCCGTGTGGATCATGTCCGCTTTATCATCGCCGTCCACATCTGCCCATTGAAGATGAGCCTGGTCTTTTCCTTTGTAAAATCTGTACTGTTCAACAAAATCCCAGTTTCCAACCTCATTGTGCACAAGCCCCCATGACCGGCCGTCCTTCTTCAAGTAGATATAGTCTCCTTTGCCGTTGCCTGAAATATCGGCAAATTGAACCGGACGATCAAAAAGCCCCAATCCACGTTTTTCAGGGCAGTGGAGAGCTGGCGCTGGGTCGGAGTGATATTCCCAATCAAAATTTCCTTGATACGGTTACGCCACAGCTTGACGCGATTATCGTTATCAGGGTCCGTCCAAACAATATCACAGGCTCCATCGCCATCCCAATCAATGAGATGCAGGTCCCGATGATTCAAGTCCCTCGCGATTTCCTGTTTAGATGGGTCGAATATCGCATAGTTGGCGCCCCAGAAGCCTGGCCCGTCATCTTCGACTGTTGTCATTCCCTAATTCTCATAAAGCTGCATATCCCCATTGGACAGAATCCACACGTAGACCATCATTTCGCTGGCATGTCCACGCATATTGCAGTAAGCGTTGCCATCGGCGCGGAGCTTGGTGGCTCCATGACCAGTGTTCTTTCACACACGCATGTTGAACTGATACTTCTCACCTTCCTTGACATGTTCCACAACACGTAGTCTGGTTTCCCAAGGAGGCCAAAGTCCTGCGGCTCCCCATAGACACGAGCGAAATGACGCGCTGGCGCAGTCCTTTATTGCCAATGCCACTCATGCCGAAACGTGTCGGGCCAGAGCCGGCTCCTTTAGTGAACCCCTGGCGCTACATGACATTCAGACCATTACATTCCTTCCCTTTCTGACAGCTGCATGAGTTGGAGTAGGTTGTAGCCTGGCCGACACCATCAAGCCAGAGCCAGTCATCGCACTTGTCGCCGTTGATGTCCTCGAACCGCACACCATTGATATCTCCCAAGCCCTTGCCAGTGAATCGCTTTCCTAGTGGCTGCCAATACTTAAGTACATCATGGATCCACCTATTGTGTCAGCAGGTAATGTTACCAGTACGCAGTAGTGGGCACATCCATCATTATCGATATCAGCCACCGAGACGCGTACTTGAGGGTAGCCCTCGGGTTCTTTGATCTTGCCAATGAATTTGAAAGTCGGGGGGCTTAGAGTCTGTACCGTCACCCTAGTTGACTAAGGCGTAAGCTGTACCACCTTTGGCAATATAGACGAAATCGTCTAGGCCATAACCTATGTCATAACTTGTCAACCTCTTATATCCCATAAAATGTCAAGTTTTCCACGCAATGGAGGTGGATATATTCACCATTGATATCAATGAAGTTGACACCCGGTTGGATGCAATTGTCGTCCACATTTGAATCCGCAATCTTGACAAACATCCCCGATTCCTCTCCCGTATTCCTCCATGTCCCATATGCCACAGATCCATTATCCTGCTTAAACCAACCAAGCAAATCATCCCGCTCACGTGGAACCAACCACGTAAAAAACCATTGATCATGATCATAATCGCTAATGACTGACAAGATCTTGTCTTTATCTTCACCATAATGATAATAAATGCCATCATCTTCTCCGCTGCCCCTTTGTGTCAACCCACCGACTGACACCCCGTCTCCATAGTTCTTTTCACAGCATCCGCCTGTACTATCCATATCATTCGGCTTCTTCAAGAATCCGTTCTTGTCAGCTTCCTGGGTAGCCTTGTACTTGTACCATATGTACGCCATCTTCGCGTACGCTTGGTCGTTAGGATGTGTGCTATCAACGGTGCCACCCGTGGTCGAGGTCTGCAGGGGACGATATCCACCCGTTCCCCTTAGGAGGGCGCTGGATTCATATCGGGAAGTACAATGGGGACTCCATCCCCTTGCATTTCGCGAACGAGTTGACAGAACTGTGTATTAACAGCGGGACGGTAAGCGGCTGTGTTGCTCTCCGTTGAGGGTAAGAGGGTTGGTTGATAGGATGATTGTGGTCTTTCCATGCCATCGCCGGCGAGCAGACAGTTGATCGGCGATCTCATGGGCTGTCCCGTGTTTAATATGTCGATCTTGAGACGGCAATCGTTTGTTCCAACGTTGATGGGCACTACATTGGGACGATAATCCAGAGATCCTTGCGCAGCTAATTTGACTTGGTGTCAGTCACCCGAGTGGACTTTAACCTCCTGTGATTAATTGAGAAGGGTTGAATACATTGTTGAACACATCGAATCGGTGGGCTCCGGGAATCTAAGCCTCGCTGAATTCGGTATAGCGCCGGGGATCCCTTTATAGCCTCAGTCGAGCTTGCCAAGCTGCCAAGTTGCCAAGACAATGTAGATAATGTAGACAATATAATACCTGCATGGGTACTACCCAAAACTGAGAATCAGTATATTCTGTATGTAAATACTATCGAACTCGGCAGTCTTGTATCCTCTCCACAAGTACCACATGCAGATGTGTGAAGTCCCCTTGTCTCGATTGAGTATATCCGCCGAAGTACAATTTTGCTTGAAAGGACCAAATTATAGAAATGATGGTGGTAATGAACAACCCCTCCTCAGCTGTAACTAGGTACAGCCACTTTGTCCTAGCGTCAGGGCAGGGGAAGACAACAGAGACACCCAGTAAATTAATGTATTCCATGGCTCTTTTCCCCCGGTCCCAACTCTTGTGCTATCCTGGCTTTTAGCATTCAGCACATCACAATGAATCTCCATGGGCTGTCTTGGCCTACGAAGCAACTCCATACGAGCACCAGGGACGGATCGACATGGGGCTATCTCATTTATCGTACCACGTACACCCCCGATTCCAACGCTGCGTTCCTCCGAATTATCGATCTTCTCCACTCCTACATGAAACATGGATTATACTCGGAATGCGTCTCGGGAAACAACATCCCAATGAATACAGACCTCGCTTCATACCACGAGATCTGGGCTCAGCACCGTTCAATCATCATAAACCATCCCAAATTTGACGGAGCATCGATAGACTCAGTTCGCGCTCATTTCAGACGCTGGGTTGATGCACAGGAGAATCAGGGTCTGTCTACTCAGTATCGCTTGTGTATGGTGATCGATGAAGAGTCTTTACGGTCGTTGCTCGATGCTCCACCACCACAAGAGTGCTGGGATGACAAGATCATTCATCCGATACGACACGTGAAAGTGTTACCGCTACTTCCAGATAGCGATGAGTTTGATGGGTTCATGGGGGGATAGATAGCTTTAAACCATTGAAGATGATTGGTTAAACGAGAGACAAGCTGCAGCTACTTTTGAGGCTACTTTCAACATTTTGACTGCCTGCGTTCTTATATTTTATACTGAAGTATTACCTACGACTTCACGTGCCGTGAAGACGGTCCCCACATATCAGGCACTGGCTATCTAGGGCTACTATCTTATTTATTTTTCAAAGCAGTCCAACATCTCGAACTCTTCTCCTTTTCTCAGTATCGGTCACTGTGCCTTGATGAGCCTTTGTCATCTCAAAGACGTACGAGCATACGTTTATCTTACGCGTTCAGCATCAAGTTGATGCAGATATCGCCCAAGCGAACATTGAACTAAGTTCGTGAAGCAGCGGAGAAATATTTCAGATACCAAGGGAAACCCCAAGACCGGATTATTCTATACCATTGATGCATCGATTTGATTTCATCATCATCTGTCTCTTGATATTATCAGAGATTTTGCTTTAGAGGATTCTTTAGAGATGTAGCTATTAGTTCATTCTGCTACTATAGTATATCTTGGTTTCTTTCCTGATTCCATCTTCATCTCAGGTATCCCCCAAGCAGGGCCTAGGAGCCTTATAATTCTAAAGAATCAGGAGACTGTCCTATGTGGCTCATACAACCTACCAGGGCCGAGATATCTAGTAATCTCCAAGGATATCGATATGTATGTAGCTTGGCGTCAGATGTACTAGGCCGGGTATGTACGACTATTACTTGCACACCATAATCGGAACCAAAATCTGACCAGTGATGATTATCGGATTGGATGACGGGAACAAAAGCACATCGATGAGGACTAGTCAGGTATTTAGACAAGTTCAATCCTCGCGGAACAAGTGAGAAGCATACAACAAGATTCAAAGTGCCAGATCAGCACCAGATCAGTCTTGAAAGACTGACCGAGGCTGACCGCTACTTCGAGTAAACAAGGAAAATAGGAGAAGTGAAATCAGCAGAAAGGCCCAAAACAATAAGGACAAACAATGCAGGGAAAAAATCAAAAAAAAAAAAAATCAATAAAGTCAACAAAATCATGCATTTGTTCATCCCTCCATGCCCCAAGCCAAAACCAGGCACGCTACCACATTTCGGAAAAACCACGACGCCAAACGATGGAGAAAAGGTATAAAACTACCACCTCATCAATTACCAAGCAGCCAGTGCCGTGCATTATCATCATGGTGAACATTGCCGCAAGAGACATAGGAAAGAAACAATGAGCACCCTGTCGCGGGAAAGGAAGACTA
The DNA here is from genome assembly GCA_928213465.1 of Penicillium sclerotigenum. Classification (NCBI taxonomy): domain Eukaryota; kingdom Fungi; phylum Ascomycota; class Eurotiomycetes; order Eurotiales; family Aspergillaceae; genus Penicillium; species Penicillium sclerotigenum. Next base: position 256,899 of record CAKMRK010000970.1, on the reverse strand, counting down.
GAATAAACCAACCAAGGGACCCAAGACCAGTCGAGGATGCCCGTATGAACATGATGCAAGAAGTAGCATAGTTAAATCAAACTCAACTGAACTTAAGAAATAAGAAAAACAAAAGTGAGAGAAAAAAAAAGAACCGGGCCATTCATTCAAAAAAAAGAGAGGAGTGTCAAGACCGAAGAAGATCATAATCCAACAAAATAATATGGAGTCACGCAGAGCTACGCAAAGCTCTGAGTAACTGGAGGTCCCGAGGCATCGAGCTTTAGAACCCGACGAATGTCATTCTCGATTTGCCTGGTGTCCACCGCCCGAGAAGGAGATGGTGAGTTGAGCGGCATCTGGAATGAAGCCGACGCATGGCTTTGCTGGGAGGAAGCATAGCCAGACCGCTGGCGCTGGGAGGTTGCCATGTACGGATTGCCGTACGGCGCCGGGGAGCCTCTGCTCGATGCGCTGTTCGAGACGGGGCCACGGTATGGGGACATCGAAGGGGGTGGAACGAGGTCAACCTCACGACGCAGAGGCGAATGAGAGTGAGAGGGGTATTGGTAGTTGGGATGTCCACTGTTCTGAGGAATCGGCTGCTGTTGCAGCTGATGGGGAGAGAACGAGCCATGAGACATGGTCAACTGAGGGCCAGACGAGGTTCGCATAGGAGTGGCATAGGGAGGTACATTGGAAGGACGGGGCCCAAAGGATCCAGCGGATTCGTTAGAGGCATAATTCGAGGACGGTGGCTTCTGTGGAGGTGGATTGAGTAATAGGTGCTTCAACTCCTCAGTCTTGATTCGTCGCTCCTCCTCGGTCATGTCAGAGGACTGGGGGGTACTCGAGGGCCGCAGCGCATTCATACGATCTTGGTAAGAAGGAGCGAAAGAAGGACCAATGTGTGAGTGGCGAGAGTAGTCAGAGTTTCTAGAGTTCCCCATTTCAAATGCAAACATGCCATCAGGATTGGGGCGCACGGCCCTGGGTTCGGTCTGGGGAGACTGAAGGACCCTGTTCACCTCAGGGCTGCTCGTGGACTTCTGGTCTCGGGCTTGCACAGCAGCCTTGAAAAGGAAGTCGAGAGGGGAAGGCTTGTTCTCTTCACCCTTGAATTGGTTGCCGCGATTGCGAGGTTTGGACGGAGTCATGTCTGGTTCGGCGTCCACCTCTGCATCGTCACTATCAGTCTCGATGGGTGGGACCAGATTGGCATCAGGAGCCGACTTAGAGAAGAAGCTGGGAATCGGCAAAGCAGATGGTGCAGGCGATGCATGGAACGTCGGACCCGCATAGGCTGCGCTCGGCTTTGTCTGAGGAGAGGTGACAGCGGGGTGGGTTGGTGTGTATCGGGTACCGCTATTGTACCCGTTGCTGTGGTATCCAGAGTGCGGGGCAGGCGAAGCTTTGTTATCTCTGGGCTTCTTCCCTGAGCGCATAGGCTTCTTCTTTGAAGAGTTGAAGTTTGAGGGATCCACCTGGATCACACCGGGGCTCATGTTATGCGGCGGGGATGATGGAGGAGTAGAGAGGAGCGCCGGTTTCTGGGCATGAGGGGTCGTATTCTTCTTCTGGGGGCGGCGGTTGTTGCGCGATCCCTTAGGGGTTGGTGGATGAGGAGATTGGGCCGACATGTCGACGGTTGGCTTGAAAAATAGGCAGCCTGTAGAGATAGGTAAAGAGAAAAGCAACGCTATGACGAAGCAGTAAAAGGCAGAAGATGCGGAGATTGCAGCAAAATGAGTCAGATCACTGCTCAGCAGGTGTCGACAATATTAGATATGGCAACGCCGAGGAAGCAGAGAAAGTGACGTGTATCAAACTGGGCGAGTGAAAGAGTCGCAAGTTGAGTCAATCAGATGTCGCTGCAAGGCAAGGATAGACAGTCTATTAAAGATCTTGTCTATGAAACGGAGAGCGAACAAAATTCAAAAACGAAGATCAACTGGCATCTCTAAAGAGGAAAAAAGGAAGAGAAGGAAAGAAAGATTGAATCATTGCTGTTGGTTGAAGGGAAAGACCATCAAATGCAGACAAACGGGGAGGGGACCCCGATCTCATCTCGATGACTAAGGACGCCACCTGGTTCACGATATCCAGAACAAACACAAGTCAAACAGAACTATCAACTGCTGGACAGTGTGGCATTGTTGCATTGTGTGTTGAGTACCTTTGGAGAGATCTCTTGTTTTAACTCTCCCAAAAGAAGGTACCTCGTGCGTTCAATCTTGACTCTCATACACTACAATCACCGCCCTCCATCACCGCCCCAACCTAGGCATCGGAGCCTCACTTACGTCAGTCACAGTTCTGATCCCCCCACCACGGCTAGCTTCTGTTGTCTCGTGCCAAGAATTTCAAGCTGAGACCATCCAAATTACGACAAGAATCTCAATATGACAGACGTGGAGATGAAGGAAGCCGCTACCGGCTCTTCCAAGGGCAAGGCCGTTGCCAAGGGCTCCGATAATGCCGACAAGAAGAAGTTTGAGGTCAAGAAGGTACACAAAGACATACTGTTCACAGCGACTCATGAGACTGACTGGTTATTGTTAAGTGGAACGCTGTTGCCCTGTGGGCGTGGGATATCGTTGTCGACAACTGTGCCATTTGCCGAAACCACATCATGGACTTGTGTACGCTGAAACTAACCCCCCAAAGCTCTCTTATCTTACAAGCTGACCGACCGACGAAACAGGCATCGAATGCCAGGCCAACCAAGGATCATCAACCACAGAAGAGTGCACCGTTGCCTGGGGTATCTGCAACGTGAGGACACCCGCCATTCACCCCATCCGACCGTTGATCATAGGCTAATTACTCCCTTTTTATAGCACGCATTCCACTTCCACTGTATATCGAGATGGCTAAAGACCCGCCAAGTCTGCCCGCTAGACAACCGAGACTGGGAGTTCCAGAAGTACGGCCGGTAAACGGGGGGCACCGGGGGTTTCAAAAGACACTACATGATACAAATTCACGATTTCTGGCTGACGCTACATGATCAATGGCTATAACTTGATACTTTTTTTTCGAAGACGCTTCTGAGTCTTTACGACGGCCTAGGGTTTGGGCGTTCGAACGATTGATATCTCGAGCCAGCTCCATAGTTTCCTATCCTCATATTCCGTAGCAGACAAGAAAGTGCTGCTTGAATTCTTCCAATGATTATTACGCCTGACAATTTCTCAACAACAGCTTATTGCACCTTCACCCCGTCCACAGTTATACCGGGAGTTGCTCTGGCGCCTGGTGAGCCCAGCCACTTCTCTGGGTTGCGGTTGTATACCGGCCAGGGCGGGACAACAACGAATGCTGTAAACAGTGTGCCTGCCAAACCAGTCCATAACGTAAGGTGGATGTCCTTGTAGATGTATCCGACAACGAAGCTAGCCGCCTAAAGCAGATACAATAACCGTTAGCTCTGGTAATACAAGACTCAACATTTGTGCAGCATACCCCCGAGATAACTAGCAAGATGGTTGATAGAAGCTCTGCTAGACGCTGGCCGTGGAAGTCCTGTTATCAAGATGTTGTTAGCTCGGATCATCCGCGCGAGCAATAACAATGAATGGGGGACGAGGCATTTGGACGTACAATTTGGCCTTCAATGGCATCTTGAATAGGGGCGAGTAATTCATCCATGGTTGAAGCAGGTTAATCAGATCCGCGGTCAACAGGTCAGGTTCGAGGATCCCTTGATCGAGGCAGCTTATCGCAATGGTGTCATTTGCCTTCTGCCACGTCGGACCGCCTTGCTCTCTACATTGTACACAGCACTTCGCCAAAGTATGATGGAGTACACCCTTGCGACATGGTTTTGATTCCAAATGGAGCTGTTTTCTTGTGAAATTGACCCAATTTTGAACTTTAATCGTTACGTGGTTGATCATGATTTCATTCGATACCATCCTCTATCTATCTCCGGAACCAAAAATAGACAGTCCACCCGAGTTGGGGCACCGCCGATGGGAGATCGGGCTCGAGAAACTCGGCCTACGATCATGTATCAGTGTACAAAAACCCTGCAATTTCAAACGTAACCCGAACCTAACTTGACGTGTCGGAAGGCTCACATGCACCCTGCAATGCAAGAAGCAAGGAGCGGTGAAAACGCGATCTTGCATGACCCATGTGGGCGGTTAGGGAGGAAATCTTCCCATATCCAACCAGATACGAGTTCCCCTCGGGTCCCAATGCTCCAATGCTGCGTGCTTGTATGTCAAGCACGGCGAACCGCTAACTCGCAGCGATCGTGTTATGACGACAGAAACAGCGCCGGCATTTAGTTATAGGTGACAGTTGCGCCATCCTGAGCAGGCTCCAGCAGCTTCCATTGGCACGAGATATCATTGGAAGCGAACTGTGCGATAATGCGGTCAGCAATCTCGGTGAAGCGATCCGTGGCCAGTGCCAAGATGGTAGGTCCTGCGCCGGAGAGACAGATTCCTAGCAGGCCGGGCTGAGTGGCAGGGGTCATGAATTGGAGAATCTCAGTCAAGCCTGGGATCAGCGTCTTGCGATACGGCTGGTGTACCTTATCCTGCATGGCGAGGAAAATCATATCAGGATCCGGTGGGGAACTTCCCAAGGCCGCGGGGAGGAGTGCCGCGCGCTGGAGATTGAAGACCTAGCTGGAGATTAGTCTGGAATCAGATATTTATCAATTCTGAACATTCACATACCACATCCGCTCGCGAATAGGTCTGCGGGAGTACATTACGGGCGTTGGCAGTAGGCACCACGAAGTCAGGAATAATGGCAATGGCCTTGATCTCTGGAGCCCAATTGAACTTCCTGTAATGGCCAATGGCCATGGGTGGTGCGGGGGGTCTAATGCCAGTGTCCACACCACCTGCCGGGGCAGGCAGGACTTCACTGAGAGGGATCTCTTTGCGTGCCACATCCTCGGGCTTAAGCTCATTCAGATAGGTGCCCACGAACCCACCGAAGAGGGAAGCAGCCACGTTATCCGGATGCCGCTCTGTTCATATACGTTAGTAAGATGTACGACATACGATTCATAGTTTTCCCCTCCAAGACTCAGATGAGGGGCACATAAAACAGTCCAACCTACCAATCATCAAACAATAATCGAGTAACCGTTCCTTGCTCAGACCCAGCTTACCCACCTCATTGCCCAGCATGACACCGGCAACCACGGCGGTACCAGATGAGCCCAGACCCCGGCCTAACGGGATGGGGTTGACGATGTGCACCTTGGTCTCAACGGGGAAGGACCGCTGGTCATGGCATCTGAGGACATACAGGGCTACACGGGTGATCAGATTGACTTCTGGGTCGAGACTGATCTGCTCAACACTCTTGCTTTGGTCCTCATAGGTAATGGCGCAGTTGAAGGGGAGCTGAGATGAGGGTTTGGCCTCGATGGTGACGTGGAGATCCAAGTGGAGGGACAATGCCAGACCGATCACATCGAATCCGGGGCCGATATTGGCAGAGGAGCAAGGGATTTTGATCACGAAGGAAGTCATGATAGAGACTATATGTTCCAAATGTGTTACAAGGGTCTAAACACATAAAATGTACAAGATCGTCTGATAGTCTGGTATGTGACTCTGAAAGTCTTGGCACACCAAAAAAAATTGGCCGACGTCGGAAACATAAGTGGGGGATTTTCTCCTTAGTGAACTTGGATTTCTATTCTTTTGATTAAATCAATTTGATTTCATTGGATTTTGATTTTATTTTTGTGTTTAACGTTTTAACATGGATGTCGATTACGATATACTCCATATGTCTATTTTATATAGTGTGTCTTGACTTTATATACTTGGTCTTACATTATTGACCATGGTTGTTGCACATAGAAAAGGTAAAACAAGAGAAAAAGGGGGTATTTTTACCGAGATAAGTTGCTCTAGAGTAATATTATCGTGTCAGGGAACCTGAAAATACCTAAATTTCAAGGGCAACAAAGCCCCAAAGGTTAATAAGATGTGCATGCATCGTGGGTAGTATACAACATATGGCGATATGACCGGGGGGATGTACCAAGTCGAAGCTGCAAAGACAACATTCGACACAAAATAATGCCTCAAAGCGATACTTTTTGGTATAGGCAGGCAAATTACTCCATAGTCTAGTCAATAATACTCCGTAGGCTACGTTATAGTCCTCTTACTCGTATAAATCCTATTAGTCCTTTATCTACTCCGTACTGAAACAGGGTACCCGCTTGCAAAAATTTTCACTTTGTCTCCCTTTTCCTCGGGCATATTAGTTCTCGCCCCCCCACTAATTTTCTACTTTTCTCCTATAACTGCAGCCCCCTGAGGTGCTCTATATTGAATATCCCTATCCTAACTCTTTTGATATACTGTGGTGACTCTGTGGGCGGCTTCCGGAACCACTTCGGCATCATCGGACTCCGTTTGGTCTTTGCCACTTTATTTTATACCTTTTTTTTTCCCACCCTCCCACTTTTCCCACTGAATTCCACTCCAACATTTTGCGATTTAAACCTAGAATTCCCTTCTAATCTCTGGTGAAGTTCAACTCAAACTCAATCGTTAACGGTCTTTGAACTACCCGCAAACCTTTCGCGCATCTCGTCTAACAGCAACCCTGGAGCGACCAAGCTCCTCATCCTCCCACTTCTTCAAGTTGGCGGGACTTCGCTACACCGAGGCCTCTCTCCTTCACCCTCTTGCAGGCCCCAAGTTTCGGGTCTTCGGCGGGGGCGACACCAGACCCCCCTAACTGGGTTTCAGGAAAGACTTTATTGTGGCCGCCAGACGTTAGTCGGTAACGCCAGACCCTCGTGAAGGGTCTGGCTTATGGATGGAGGGCCGTCACCCTTGAACGAACCTCTTACCGACTTGCGTCTGCTCCGGCCGTCGTGCTATCAAAGAGCAACTATAACTAAACTAAACTTCCCTCAAAAATCTGCCAATCTGGCGCCCTAATCGCTTTCGTCGAATCCTCATATACGGAGAGCTCACCATGTCCGAGTCTCCCAGATCCGAGAGGTACATGTACCTAACTAGGTACAGTACCCCGGTACCCGAACTGGATGATCATCGCCTCCAGATGCAGACGCCTCCACGAATTGAGGCCCCGCTCGAGCGGTCTTATAGCCCGCGCGATACCACCCAAGGCCCTGAAATTATCGATCGTCCAGACCTGCTCAGTCCGCAAGATGCCCTAAGGGACGGACCAATTCCCCGTGACTTTGAAAATGCCATGGAAGACGATCGTTCGCTGAATGAGTTGAATGGACTCGGTCGACGATTCTCAGTCGACCATAACGGCACCTACCAGACCCCTCGTCGCATCAGCATTGTGAACCCGGAACTCGTCAACGCTTCCTGCGCTTCGTCCGTATCCGCTCGATCATCCTCTCCTCCCAATTCGGTCGAGGCTTTTGCCGACCCGCGTCGCCGTGAGCGCGCCAATACCCTGGACAGCCATGCGCCTCCCGATCTCGAAGCTATCCTGCAACGCACCGTTTCGGGTGGCACCCACAACCGGCGCCCAACCTTCAGCAACGCCAGTGTCATTCGCCCTCCATTGGGTGAAGTCCCATTCGACACGGCAGAGGAGGCTTGCTTCGAAGAGCCAGGCCGTATTCCCGTCATCGATTACGAGGAACTTGAGGAGTTTGTGGCTCTGAATTCGAGCAGCAAGGTCGCCGATAGCGATCGCCGCAAGCACAGCACGAGCTCGCAGAGCAAGAGGCCCCGTATCTTTTACGACCTCCGCCCTGGCGCTGAAAGCCCTGAGCTGAGTGGGGTTAAAAAGACTGGCTCGACCGATACACTGAGTGGAGATGAAAAGAAGGAAGCCGAGGTTACAAACGAAAAGGAGCGAGTTAAACCATTCCAGAATACAAACCAGCGCTCTCGCTTTGGATTCTTTTCGTCCGAGTCTCAAAGCACAGTGCATGCTGCCGATTTGGGAGATCTGGTGCTCCCTGGCGAAACCTTCCGAGATCTTTTCGAGCTAGGACCGGAGGGAGGCGTGTGGTGGTTGGATGTGGTCAACCCCACTGACGAGGAATTGGGAGCTATCTCCCGGGCTTTCTCTATTCACCCGCTGACAACGGAGGATATTCAAACCCAAGAAGCCCGTGAGAAGGTCGAACTGTTCAAACAGTATTACTTTGTCTGTTTCCGGACCTTCTTCCAAATGGACAAAACCAGCGAGGAATTCCTTGAGCCTGTCAATTTCTACATGGTTGTCTTCCGAGACGGTGTTCTCACTTTCTCCTTTGAGGAAAACCCTCACGCATCCAATGTGCGGAAACGTATTGGAAAGCTGCGAGACTATGTGTCTCTCAGTAGTGACTGGATCTGTTACGCGATGATCGACGACATCGTGGATAGCTTCGGCCCCGTGATCCGTGACGTGGAATTTGAGTCCGAGGCGATCGAAGACCATGTATTCATCGCCCGAGTTGACGACTTCGAATCGTTCCTCCCTCGCATTGGAGGCCTGCGCAAGAAGGTCATGAGCTTGATGCGCCTGCTAGGCGGCAAGGCCGATGTCATTCGTGGATTCTCCAAGCGCTGTAACGAGCAGTACTCGGTTACTCCCCGTGGTGATATCGGTCTTTACCTGGGCGATATCCAGGATCACGTTGTGACCATGATGTCGAACCTGGCGCATTTCGAAAAGATGCTCAGCCGGTCTCATACCAATTACTTGGCTCAGCTGAATGTCACCAACTTGGTGTTGGGAAACCACGTCAATAAGGTTCTCAGCAAGGTCACCCTGGTTGCTACGATTCTGGTCCCCATGAACCTGATCTGTGGTCTGTTCGGTATGAACGTAGAAGTTCCCGGCGCACACACAGAAGGATTGGCATGGTGGTTCGGTATTCTTGGGGTGATGGCAGGTATTGTTGTTGTGAGTATTGGTTTGGCCCGCTGGCAGAAGCTGGTTTGATTTCTTTTTATTCCTTGTCATGTTGACCTGCTATCTTTCCTTGACTTTTTTGTTGTTATTTTGTATTTCGCATTGCATAATTGTTATGGTCTATTTTGTCCCTTTGTGTTTTGTTTATTTCAAACTGCGATGTCTATTCGATAGAATATAATTTCCATATTCTTCCAACCGACCTGGATATAACTTCAGTACACCCCACAATTGTGGGATTTGAACCCTGATGGCTATACCGCATCGTAGGGTGTGTGTATAATAATTAATTTTCTAATAAATATAACTGTAAAGTATTATGAGACTCCGCCTACGAGTTCTACATACTAGAAAGAAACATAGTTCCATCGCAAAACCGGAATAGAATACATATTTGATCAAAGATGCCTATCACAGATGAGAGGATGTCTTGTTAACCTTCATTTTCTGTTGTCTTTGCTTTCATACTCTTCCATTCAATGCCCAGAGCACCAATGATACTCAAGCAACCCATGATAAGAGCAATTTGGAAGACCTTGACGAGCGCATCGTTATATGCCACAAGAACTTGAGGCAAAACAGACTCATTGACAATAGATCGAATGCTTGTTGCTCCGCCATTCACCACATCGGAAGCAGAAAAGTTAGGAATATCCAAAGCCGCGAGATTGCTGATAAGTTCCTTGGTAAAAATGTTTTGCGCGACAGAGACGAACAGTGAACCCCCGAGCATCTGAAGAAACATGATAATAGAAGTCCCGATAGATACCTTGGGTAAGGGGAGCACGGCCTGTGCAGCAATAGGACCCTGCTGGAACCCAACCCCCACTCCCAGGCCGTAAAGAAAGAGGAAACCAGCCCATTTTGCCTGGGACACATCCACCGTGAATGTTGTAATGAGACCAGCTCCAACTGACATGATTATACTGCTGGCAATGAAGAATGGCGCGTTGTATCCGAAACGAGTGGTCAATCCGCCGGACATTATGATTCCGGTAACATTGGAAAGGATCATAGGCAGGGAGTCAATACCAGAGCGTACGGCAGTAACTCCACGAATAGCTTGGAACTAGTATTGTATTAGTGAGTTTTAGATCATCCGTGGGAGGAGGTGAATGCAGCTTACCCAAATTGGGATAAAATAGATCATAATGAAAAATGACCCTCCAATACAAAGACCAAAGAAAGAGGCGAATGCAATGGTTCTTTGACGGGCGATGTCAGTCGGTACAGTCGCTTTGTCTCCGAGTATGACCTGAAGGGCGACAAATGCAACGACAGCTGACCCGAAAACCACGAACAAGGCGATGATACGGCCGTTTGACCAGTCATATTCCACTCCTCCCCACTGAAGAGCAAGCAGCAGACAGACAATGGCGGGCACAAAGATAACTGTCCCTAATGGATCAAGTTGTAAAAAGATATCCATGGGCTTTTTTTTGGTCCGTGTCGTGGGGGAAAGTTTCAGACATGTAAGAAGGCCAATGGCAGTGATACCCCCTAAAGGAAGATTGATGTAAAAGCACCATCTCCAAGTAGCATGATCAGTGAACGCACCGCCCAACTAGTGAAGTGTCAGGAACAACGTTATTGAAAGAGTTCAAGGGGCGAAGGTAAAACATACCAATGGACCTGCAACCGAAGCGATACCGTACATGCCACCAAGCATGCTGAAAAATATCGGTCTTTTCTCTAGCTCAACTGTATGCGCCAGTGTAACCAGAGCTCCAGTAAAAATACCAGCACTGCCCAGACCAGCGACTGCTCGTCCAACAATCAATGTAGTTGAGTTAGGCGCAACACCACAAATCACGGAGCCCAGTTCGAACAGAAACAACGCCGTCAAAAAGACCCATTTCACCTTGAATATGGTGTAAAACTTCCCGTATAATAATTGGAATGCTGGGATATGGTTAGTGACACTATGGATTTTACCCCTTCGCCTAACTGTGGAACTTCACTCACAGCAGGTTGTCAGCAGATATGATGAGGCGTACCAGCCAACGTCATTGAGGGCGTGGAAATTATCTGTGATGCGGGGAATAGCGACAGCCATGATCTAGAGCGAAGGTGTTAATGTATCGCATGCACTGGTTACAAGGCTACATATCATACTGTGTTGTCTAAAGCGACGCAAAAAACCGCCAACATCAAACTGATTGTGATCAGGATGAGCTTGGTACCCATTGGGTAGAAGTTGTGAGTCTCCTCGTCATTGACCATGTTTTCCTCTACTTGAGGATACTTCTCTATCGCAACTGACACAACTGACATATTGAGTTGTCGAGCTGCTTAAATGAGAATGAATAATTTGAAATAGAAAGTAGAGGGAGTTAGTTGTTAGTTGAGGTTGAGGTTACCCGGGGGGGGGGAAACACATTCTTATAAGATGGTCTTTGATCTATTCATCATCCAATTATTATGATTCAGTCCAAAGCTTTGCGAGACAAAAGTCGACAGAAGCTACATACTCCCGGTACTAATGTCAAGGCCGACTGAGTAACAATGCGTATGTTGTGCTCCAGGGCTTAATTTGCCACCTGTGGTGATTAAGAAGATTAAGAATCGACTCCATTATTAAAGCTATGCAGAGAATACTGTTATATACACTACAAACTGTCATATTTGATGGCTAATGTAGGCGACATATCGGATGTCAAGAACACAATACCTCCAGGGTCTAAAATCCTTGTAGATATCACAGTGCCATTAGTTCCCATATTGCCAATCACCTATTAACCTTATTAACCTTAGGCTACTTAGTTCACCCCTGGGTGAATGAAAATGAACTCTTCGAAAAACATGGAAAGGGAAATTTGACACTTATATTGTCTCGGATCTCACTGATAGGGTTGAATGAGAGGGAGCAGCCAAAGAAATTATACGAATTCTCCACGTTGTGCAGGCTATTTGTATGACCAGGGAAAAAAAAGGAAAGAAAATTTACCTGACATCTCACAGGCAGCTGATTTATCGATGAACTGTGACACAAATATATCTATTCCGAAAGCCCTCAAGTCGATAGTGAAACTTCTAAAAGCCGGTTAGGGCTAACCTCATCTTCGACCACCGCATATATGCTAAAGCCCAACGAAGGAGTCATTGTGATTATCACAAGTAGACGCTATTTACGACTTTTTAGAACTCCCTGCTCTAACCCAAGTTTTAGACACATGAAATGATGCTATACAAGTGGCTGGGAATGAAACGTGTTTCACGCCAACTAAGGAGTACATTGTATATGCCTCTAAAATAGAGACCGGGTGGGTGGCATTCAAACGGGACTAATATACAGGGTATAGAATGAAAGTTAGGAGCCCTATATAGGTTTTATTTTATTTTTTTTTTTTTAAAAAAAAGAAAATAATACTGTATTAAATACTACGCTAAGTATATATTTAATGCGCTAACATATGAGGAGTATGGAGGCCAAGCCCACGTATGTCGTAAGTCGACTACTCCGTAGTTAGTTAGCGTGTTCTGAATAAGGCAACAAGGCAGCAAAATTCATAGGGCTGTCACTTTCCCCGATAGCCTCATCCAAACAACGCCCACATCGACTACATGCAGCCGCTGACTTTGCCTCCAGGAAGAGGGTTACAGCTGGTGTATACCACCGCTTGCCTGTGAAATCTTTACTCGCCAACTCAAATTCTGCCCATTGGCTGTGCAGCAACACCCTCCCCTCCGTCTTTCCATGCGACGCCAATACAACGCGCTGCAGTGCTATCTTACTGCAACGATTAGCGCAATCTTTCTTCTTTTTGTACTCGCCTGTGACTCGGTCGCCTATTCTGATGCCCTCCATGGCCCGGATACAGAGAACACCTTGAACCTCCGAGCGAGTATCAGCGATGGGGCAGGACTCCCACTTGCGTTGGACTCGTTCAATGGGCTGGAACTTCGTGACAGTGTCGACGAAGATGGCGAGTCAAATGGGCTGGATCTCGTGCGCAGATACCCTAATTCCGCGAAAGCATTGGGCAACAATCAGTTCGAGGAGCGGGATGCGTTCCAGATCGGCGATGTCCAATGGTTCTACCTACCCAAAACAGTGGTGAACGGCAAACACGACATCGAAGGCCCTGGTCTTCCTGCATACGTAAATGCTATAGAGGAAGGTAACGATGATGACTCGGACAATGAGCTACGGAAACGCGACATGGACTTCTCAAAGCGAGCGACGACGACAGTCTACTTGTCGCTCACGACCTGCAAGAAACCATATACCAACAAAACCACTTCACAAGGCGAATTCCCGCAGTTGCAATTGTATGTGTCGACTTCGGAGAAACTGCAGCAGCCAGGACCGGGCAAAGATGACTCGCTGCAAGATATACACACTGCCGTTGGCGGATATGTGGGAATCACCGTAGACACCGACACCGACATCTTCATCGGTGTCGCAGCGCCTAATTCAACCGACTACACAGGAGATTACAAGTACCAGATCGCGGCATCCATCGATGCCTTTTTCCACAATATCGTGGACGATACACCAAATCTGTTCTTCATCGATGCGGACGTGTCAGCCGCCCTGCTAGTGACGAACAACCTGACCCAGTCCTCGAAAAACTCCACAAATTACCAGCAGTGGATGGACATCGTCCCTCCGTATACGATGTTTGCCCACAACATCAACGATACAGCACTGGAGGGCTTGGAGAAATCGTTCTGCGCCCTCGATGCTCTTTCGCAGGTGGGCCGAATCAGTAGTTCAACCGAGGTTGGCATGACCAGTCGCGGGCTAGGGAATAAACCCAAAGAACAGTTCTATATTACTGGACTAAACCAAAGTTCATCGTACAGTGGTCTTCTGGCAATGGTGGGCAATTCAACCGCGTCCGGGAATGGCATCATCGGCGGCGGCGGCAAGGTATGGCAACCGATGAATTTCACGACCAAAGCAGGTGAGCAAGGCCAAACCACCCTGATGAAGAAAAAAGAAAGAACTCCCAATCTAACCATCCTGTAGACGACAACTGCGGCGTGCTATTCAACCTAACCTTCTGCTCCGAAGTCGCATACGCAGTCCCCTCAAACCCCAAATTAAGCGTCGACAAGCTCCGCACAATCTACGACGACTATGCCGCCGCCTACTACCAGAATTTCACCTACTCCCTCCAACAAATCCAATGCAAAGCCAAAGAAGAATCAATGTTCTCCCTCGCTGTTGACTGCGACGACTGCGCAAAAGCCTACAAACAATGGCTCTGCGGCGTCACAATCCCCCGCTGCGCGGATTACAGTAGCACTGCCAACTACCTGGCTGTCCGTAACGCAGGCCAGCCTTTCATCAATGGCTCTTCCCTGCCGGATGATAGTCCGTACCGCCAATCCGTGGCGTCGAACACATCCCGCAATGCTATCATCGATGAGCAGATCAGACCAGGTCCCTATAAGGAGATCTTGCCCTGTCAGGATATCTGTCATACCCTTGTTAAGAGTTGTCCGTCTGCACTCGGCTTCGGGTGTCCTGAGGGCGCGTGGATGAATTCTTCCTATGGTTATCGGAATTCAGATGGTATTATTACTTGCTCCTATCTTGGGGCTGTGTATTATTTGAGTCTTGGGGTGAGGTTGGGTGCTTGGGGCTGGGTGTTTAGCTTGGTGGTTATGGGGGTTATGTATTTGCTGTAGATAGATACGATCACTGTGTTTGATGTCCTTTTTGTCATTATCTCGTTTTGACATGTGCATTCTGTACATTATTTATCCCAAACTAACCTTGGAAGTGGATTAGCTGTATATTCTTACCCGTTCCACAGATGCCGCATATGCCCCAATTATCCTTGACCCCGCTGAAGGTAGACTATACTCTTCTTTCTTATTTCCCTCTTTTTCTGGCTCTTTTCAAAGCTTCTTCCCTTGCCATCGAAAACCAATCTACTTGTTGACCATTCTATGATATCCGAGAGGGCCCTCATTGAAGGGAGTGGGAAGAACAACCTCAGCGTGAGATTGAAGGTTAATTTCCCCTCTAGCCCTAAGCCAAACATAGGTACTGCACTATGGCCTACTATATTACCATGTTTTGTACACATAATCGTACATATTTCCGTCAGATGTAGGAGACTCAGTGAAAGAGTGATAATGCTAAGCGGCAAAAGAAACAAGTACTAACTACTAACTAACTGGGTAGTTGGGATATGTATAATGTAGATATATGTATAGTTATATGGTAAACAGACTCACCATTCCAGCTCCTTCCTCTTCCCCAATTTCCCTTTCTTCTCCCTCTCCTTCTCATCTTTAAACACTCCTGTCCCTTCTTCAACCCCCAAATCCCCCCATCTCTCCCTCCAGATCCCAATCTCCTGCTTCCATAGGTCCCTTACGCAAGGATCACACGAACTCCCACAACAATCCCCCAGTCCGGGTGGAGGTGGTGGGTCATTGTATGCTCGGGCTCCTGCGCGGAGCAGTTGTTTTGTGCGGGTTTTTGTTAGACGGGTCCTGTAAAGGGTTTTGTAGAGGGGTGTTTCTTCGGGGGTGTAATACGGCTCTGGAGTTGGTTGTGTAGTTGAGTCTGGGGTCGGGGTTTCGATTGAGATTTTAGTTGGACTTTGCGTTTTCTCTTTCTCTTTTTCTTTGTCGTTGCTTGGGGATATTGTGGATGTTGGCTCTGGAGACGTGCTCGAGAAAGAAAATGGGGAGAGGAGACTTGAGAGGAAGTTTGCTGGGGAGTAGATTGAAGATTTGGATGTGTCTTTCTCTTTCTCTTTCTCTTTCTCTTCTTGTGCTGGTGGTGTCTTTCCTGGTGTAATGATCTCTTTGGCTTTGGGGATATTGTCAGATGCAGTAGTAGATGTTGATGCTGATGAAGCAGTCTGACTCTCCAGTGTCTCGATGCTCATCTTGATATATATATCGAAATCAAATCCGAGCAAATTGAATCATATAGAGACCAGCTAAATCTCAAATCAGAATCTGTTATTTCGTTAGTAACGTAGAAATTGATGAACTAGGTAGAGAGCAAACCCACAAGTTCTATGGTAAATCTAAACCTCCAAAGATGCAATTTCACAAAAGAAGTCGAATAGTTATGGGCATGTCGTTGCAATAAAGAATGAGAAGCGCAAGGCCGAAGTCCCGGGCCCGGGTAAGAACTGTTTTCGTGCGGTTCCTGTTCGTCCCGATGTCCACCCACTCGATAGTTATTCTTATGCTAATGCCCATACTCTGCAAAATTTGGCTAAAATAAGGAAGAAAGGGTACGCCCAGTACCGGAATCTGTGATTGTTTGGGGTAAACTTTTGCAAAGGAACGAAACGCCGTTGGAGTCTACTAACTCTGTGGTATCATGCAGCTAAAAAATAAAAAAAGTCAAGAAATGAACTACCATCCCTTGCGCTTAGGCGTAGGTGTCCAAACATCTCCTAATCCAGACCTCCTCTCTCCAGACCTCGGTGTCCCCCCAACCTGCTGCAGCAGCTTCTGCGCTGCAGGCGTAAGCATCTTTCCCTGAGCATACCCTCCACCGGAGACAGAGCCCCTACTAGAGCTAGCCCCAGGCGTAGACCTAAGTCCAAAGTCCAGCTGGGGACTACTAGCAAAGCGCGGCGTCAACGAGACAGGCGTCTTCGTAACACGGGCGGCCTTTTCAGCACGCTTGTTCCGCGCCACACGGTCGACCATGCGGTGATGCAGGGCTTCGCGCTTGCGAGTCTCGCCAAGTTGGAAGGGATTTGGCTTTTCGGAGGTCGGTCCGAGGAGACGCCAGTCGACTTCCATGTCGTCGGTTTTGGAGCTGGAGCCATACGTGAATTCAGGCTCGGGCTCGTCCTCGTCGACGAATGCGTATCCGTTCACTCTCGGGGTTTCGCTTCCTGCGAAGGCGGATGCGGCTTCAGACTCGCTGAGACGCGGTCGGCCGGCGATGGCGTCTTGGATGGCAGATAGTGAGGGTGAAGGGGGCACGGCGCTGGCGGCATCCGCTGCTGCTGCGGCATGTGGGTCTAGGAGCCTGGTGTTTTGGTAGAGAGTTCGCTTGGGCCCCGCCCGGGATGTAATTTCTGCTTTCTGCGCGAGTGTCTCGTGGGTATCCTCCACCGAGGAGGGAAGGAACATAAGGGTGTTGTCTGGGCGGCTTTTCCACGTGTCTGGATTTGCGGGCCGGGCATCCAGATCTGTTTTTATGGCGGGCTGTGCGTGCTCATCTCGTTTGATAAGGCCCATTTGTGGATTTCCGCCCTGAGCTGTGATGCGCTTGATTTCTTGCTTGTGGTGTGCGATTTGTCGGGCCGAGGGAATTTTGTTCCCGTTCCAAAGCCAGGGATATTTCTCCCGTCGCTTTTCGTTCTGTTTGTCGAGAACTTTGTTGAAGGACTCGTTGTCTTCGCTGGTATACTTTGCCTGGAAGGCAACCAATCCCATATTCGATACGTCGGGGATATTCCGGTTTGGTGTTTCAGTCGCGGATGTGGAATTTGACACGACAGACATGGGGGTATCACCTCCCCACCCATGCGGAGTCTCACCGGGCTGTCCGGCTGGGAAATGCTGTGGTGTGCTCAGAACCGACGCATAGTCTGACTTTCGTCTTGCATTCGACCCTGGGGTGGGCGTGCGCATGACGCCTGCCAACTTCTTTTTGGAGCTTGCGATCCATGCTTTGTCCTTTGATTCAAGGGCTTCCAGATACTCTTGTTTGATTTGTGTCTCGAGTAAGCCCGGAAAGAAGTCGCGGGCGATAATGTGGGACAAAGTGCTGGTGTAGACGTCTTCATCGAGGACAGTGGCGGGGCGTTTGATTCGCTTCGGGGGTGGTGGAGGAGGCATAAGCTGGCCAGCAGATTGCTTGACCAGCTCCTGCGAAGAAGGAGACGCCATATTTGTAGAGCAAAGGCTTGGGGAGAAAACCTGGAAACCTGGAATGAGAGATGGATGAGTTGGTGGCGATAAGATAGCGGGTCAGATGATTTTGAGCTAACCGCTTTAGGCAACTATACTTCAGACGCCACTAACATATTGTATTGCACAGATGTTATCATGAGCTAGGTAGGGTATGTATATATGTTTATTGCTATAATCACTGCAGGCCTAATAGAGGGTTTCTTTTACACTTGTATATATAAAGCCTATCTTCCCTTTCCATATGTAGGGACCCCCCCTGCTCTCCACGTCCGAAAGGCTAAAACAGAGACTAGACTAAAACAATGAGAACATTGCATAGATGCGTATTTATAGATATCTATCTAGATATCAATGTATATCCTTCTAGCATTCACGTACATAGGCATCGATTTAATAGAGTTCAAGACAACGTTCATATGGTGTTAGCCTCTTTAGGACTATACATTCATCATCTTCACTCATACCGTGATTTATCAACTCCTCGCAACATGAAAACTCTCTTCTGCCTTTGACATCTTCTAAACTGCTAATATTTCCTCCTTCATTTGGCTTACCATCATCACCTACATACGTATCTATACACAACGGGGCTTCTTCTCGCAATCTCTCCTTTCTCGAAGACGAGAGATATCAAACTACTATGGTGCTAATTCCTAGGGGTGCGCCTCCTTCCTGAGCTATGTGGAATGAGGCTTTGCTTTCATGAATTTTTGGTGATATATGGGCTTGGTTTTACCGGTGGGATGGATGAAACCAAAAGACATATAATAGTTGCTGCTCGGATGTGTTGTGCACTAAATGGTTTTAATATTATTTTCATACTTACAAGCATCGTTCCACTTCACTAGCCTATAACATACGTTTTTAATATCCCTTTGAAGTACATTCCTATGGCCTCTTCTTTCACATCTTCTATCATAGCTGAGCGGAATGATCAGACACCAGTAGACAAAGTTGCAAATGCAAGTAGATCTCCCTGTCTGAAGGGCAATTTGCTACGGCGATCATCCTCATACCTACTACATTCCATACACCAGCTCAGTCCTCGTGGAGAGGATCACTAAGACTGTAGTAGCTTCGGTCAGATGTACAGATTCTTTGATTCAAGGTAGCCCATTGATCCCGTTGAAGAAAAGGACCATATTACCAAGGCAGCTGGAATTCAACTTCCATAGATCTTTACTAAAATCAACTACACATGCTCTTCCATCTCTACACTGATGCTTGCAAAGTCATGCCAACAAATGGTATTGGAGCGGATGAGCTCCTCTATAAAAGTCAAAGTCTATAACAAGGCAAAAGAAAACCAGAGACTAGCGAATGACCCAAAAAACGAATTCCAAAGTTTCCTCCAAAAGATCCTTATCCTTTTCCTTCTTTTTCTCTTTTCCCAAATCACCCTTCCAAGACACCAGGCCAGTAAAAATTCGCTATCGCTGAGAAATGCATCGAGGTGAAAGATTGACAACAGCTGAAACACGCAGAACAAAACACAAAAAAGAAAATGTATGGCTCACAGGCAAAGACAAGACAAGTTAAACATAAAAACAGAGACACAAGGAAAACACAGATCGTGGACTCGTTGAGAGGGTTGAGGTGGTCTATCGGATGACAAAGCGAGGGATGTGAGATAGATATGCAAGGGGTGAAAAAAAGAAAAAAGAAAATATCAACACAAAATAAGGGGTTGATGATAACGATAGTGACACTCAATGAGCGGTTGTTGGGAAGAGAGAGTAAGATGGCGAGCGAGCCTTTCTCCGATTCGGGTTTTTGGGAGGAACAGGAGGCAAAGGAGCCTCGAATTTTATCGGCTGCGAGTCGGCCTCCGAAATGGACTTGGCGCGGTCATGAAGAGACATGGTGAGATCCGCGCCCTCGAGACTCGCGCTGCTGCCATTCTGGAGGAAGTGCGCCTCGGCCAGACTCTTGGTCAGCCGGTGGGAGGATGACAAAGGGCGAGTGAGTGCCTCGCCGGCTGTCATGCGGTCCGTTGGCATGAGCTCGCGGCTGCTGGACAAGCTGTGGATGAGCTCTGGGACGCTGTTCGTTGTCGAGACGGAGGAGCGGTGCTTACGCACGATGGAGGCTGCGCGAGAGAGCATCAGGCTCTCCTGCGAGTTGCACTTGCTTATCGGGGAGAAGCTGCTGCGTGGGGAGATGGGAGCCATCATGCCCTGTGAGAAGGTGAAGTGACGATCCGACTCGCCATCAGTCGTCATGTACTCCTCGTACAATGGTTCGTGGAAGATTTGTTTCCCCATTGATGGAAGGATCGAGGAACTGACGGGGAAGTAGTCTGCACCCGGTGTGATGAACTCCTGCTCATAGTCTACGGTAGTGGAGGGGGTGGGAGCGGAGTGGGAGGGCATCGACTGAGCTGGGCTGGGGTCCAGGTCTGGAGTGGGTAGAACGGAGGTGCTCAACGGGCTCGGCTGGAGCTGCCGGGTTCTCGGGGCGAGCCAGGGGCCGTCGCTGGAGGCTACGCCGATTTGAGAGCTTGCTTCGTCCATGGATGTGCGAGACCAATCGAAGTTGGAGGTGGACTCGGCGGCGTGCTCATAGCAGTAGTCGATGTCTGCGTCCCACGAGTCATACAATTCATCTTCGTATGAAAATCGGTGCAGGCTGGCAACCGGCTCGGGTTGTGTGATCTCCACCTGGGCGCGAGGGGTGTTTGTGCCCTGAAGATTTTGAGGGAGAGTTGGCGAGCTCAACGCCTCAGAGAACTTCCTGGAGAGCTCCTCAGCCACGTGGACCGACAATGAAGCTTCGTGCTCACTGGTACTGGGTGACCGGGTAGTGGCTGGAGGTGGGCTGGCTTGAGAAGTTAAGTGAGACTGAGGGCGTTCCATGCTGGACTCGGGACTGTCCCAATACCGAGTTCCTTCCTCTTCCTCGGGAACATCTTCTAAATCATAGTGACTGCCTATGGACGAGGTCCTGATGCTGTCACCTGTGGGTTCGGGGCTGAAAAACCGGGTTGCCTGCGCTGATTGGACACACTCTGGGTACGTCATCGCAGTGGACAAGCCCAGAATCTCGTCAATGGCACGGGGTGCGGGTTCATCGGTCTCAGGCGGGGGAGCTTCCGGCACAGCAGGAGGTGGGGGAGTGGTGGGGCAGGATCGGGGATATCTGGAGACTGGGCGCGAGAAGTTCTCGTTGACGCGAGATTCTCTGCGTGCGTGGTACTGATATGTTTTTGGAGAAGCCGGCGGGCTTAAGCTAGGTACATCCACCGTGGTGGCAGTTCCAAGCGAGCGCAGGTTATCGCTGGAGAAATCCCGGAAATGAATGTCCTCGGCGCGGATACCTTTAAGACCGGTCTCGGGCCGTTGAGATGCTCGGATGGCAGAGAACTCGGTAACGAGATCGTTCTCGCGTGTTTGATCCAAAGCCTGGAACTGCGAGGGGTTCGTATGAGTCAAGTGGTGGAAGTCGAAAGGATCAGAAATGATACTTTTCAAGCGCTCGCCTATATCGATTGTCGAGGGTCAATTGAGTCCACAGTTTCGGCTGTTAGCTGAGTGGTTGTTACACTTACTGTGATCGGAATGGCGGGTACGACGGCCAAACATCTCTCTCTCAGGCCGGGCTTCATCTTCCTCGTCCAGCGTGGCGACAATGTTGATCTTGCTACCCTGTCGACGTAGGATGCGGCTTCCCCGCGCTAAAAGGGACCGGGACGGCTTGTCCTGCTTATCGGGGCGGACTCCCAATGATGAGCCAGCTCGATCGTCAGAGACAATTGAACTATCTGTCGAAGTCATCGAAGAACCCGGTGAGCGGCGTGAAGAAGTTGAGGTGGTGGTATTACTTCTTGAACGACCGCTAAAGACGGAGAGACGCTTAGGGCTGTTGGCGTGGGCAATGGACCTGGAACGGATATGTGCGGCATGTTCTGGTTGCTCGTTGGACGAGTTTGTGGATGGACGGTCACTGCCGTCGTCGTTGTCCCAGGCTTTAGCCATTGGGAGTGGAAAGGTCGACATGGTGGGAAGTGAAAGAAAGGAACTACACCATGATAAGATGAAACCTGGAGATCTCCGCCAACTACAACATAAAGGAGCGAAAGTGGAAAAGAACGGTTCTCGAGTGGAACAAAAAGAGGTGCCGATGATAATAAATTAATAGAATACTCGATGACGGGGGTAATACAAGACACGCAGTGGTGGAGCCGCGTTCAGGGGTATTTATGGTATTTACTTTACTTTTTCTTTTGCTTTCCATTATTAGTATATGATGTTATACTCATAGGATGTAGGTAGTCATATTCTCCCATATTTGTGTTCTGTTATTTGCTATTCTATTTCATATCACTCTTTGTTTAAATTAGAGCGGTTACACCATGCAATGAACCGGGTGTATTTTGTTCTATCATATTCCACAAACAATCCAAAAAATGAGAAAGAAAAAAATAAATACACTATACACGGGATAGTAACCAAGGTACGTACGAACATCCCCATGTAAGCGGGAATTCCCAGAGCCGATACCAAACTGCCTTCATTGGCATACCTACGTATCGGGCCAGGGGGTTTGTCCTGAACGTGCTGGGGACCCGCGTGTGGGGAAAGGAAAAGAAGCTATTCCTTGTTCAGCAAGTATCAGCAAGTATCAGCAAGTCCGATACGCCCTGTTTTAATAATTTTAATATTTTATATGTTGTATATTAAAATTATTTATTTTATTTTATTTTATTTTATTTATTTTTATTTTATATCCATATTTAATATTCCTTTTTGGGGTTTTACCCGTTCCAAGGTTCCCAAGGTTTACCGTTAGCTTTGACCCGTGGACACGGGAGAGGGGGGGGGTACACACGATATACGCGATCTGGCTTATAGATTGTTCTTACTACAGTCCTCCATATGCATATTAATCCTACAAAGTCAATATTATTGGGCAAGTGATTCAATTGAATACCCAAAAATTTGAAACAGTTCCATATTGTACACATCCTTACAAGGTAATAACGTTAGGAGGCCAGACTTGAGTGGAGATGGAAAGACAAGCCCTTATCACGATAAGTCGGGGCGCACACTGGAACCTTGGATGTGGTCTTCCCTTACACCCTATAACCTTGGAACATTGTAGAAGTGTGGTACTTAGGTACATGTATATTCTCTTTGTACAAAATGTTTCTGATTTATTTGTGTCACAATATCCTGCCCTTTCCTTCCCATAATTGCCTTGCGTGAGGAGGTTTGAGACCAGAAAAAAACGCCTCTTGCCTTCCCCGCGTATAGCGGAGCCCCGGTTCAACGGTTTTCATCATAGGATCTGGCCCTAAAAGTCATTCTAGTCTTAGGTGAAATTATAACATAGGGCTTGGGAAACAGAATCTTGGATCGCAATCTATATTTCGGGATCCGGCAGTGGGGTCTTGGGAGTCCAGAATAACATTGTATTACAGAGGGAATTAAAATGGTATTATAGCCTAGGTATACTTGTGCTCCGGCATTTCTCCAGTTTCTCCAGTTCAACCTAAACATCCCTGTTAAAAAAAAAGAGGTGGACAGGCAAGGATCTCCATGCGAGTCTGTTCCTGTGATCTTACCCAGCTGTAGGGACTGTGACTTAGTACAAGCTTCGGAGAGTGCCGGTCTCCTATCTCATGCAAATTGCAAACCCTTTTTTTCTTTAGAAGAAAAAGCAAAAAAACATATCAGACTACATTCAAACTTCACACTGCATCGGGGATGTAAGATGAAGCTGAAGAATGTGAGTATCCGAGAATCACCTCTCCCTTACTCTGTACCTCCGTACATTTTACCTGTCGGAGAGTTGCAGTGTCTCAGGGCGGGGTATCCATTGTGCCTAGTATGTGCATA
Organism: Penicillium sclerotigenum; assembly: GCA_928213465.1. Taxonomy (NCBI): domain Eukaryota; kingdom Fungi; phylum Ascomycota; class Eurotiomycetes; order Eurotiales; family Aspergillaceae; genus Penicillium; species Penicillium sclerotigenum. The sequence goes on along the minus strand of CAKMRK010000970.1, from coordinate 233,341 downwards.
TTATCACGAAGGGCGGAGTACAAGGTAGTACATAGATTAGTACTCCGTATAATATAGATGTAATTCTCGCTTGTTGTGGTGATAGTGACTCGTCACAATATATTCTAATATTCACTTACAACATAGGCAAGTCTATAGCCAACAGCCAGCTTCCTATCTGGTGTGCAAGTGGACCTGGACCTGCAGCTAGCATGATTCGAAACAAGGGAGAAGGCTGAAAAGAGTAAAAAAAAAAGCTGTCTCGTTCTATTTCAGAGCACAATATACCGCTAGTTATAGTGTGTATTGTTGGAAAGTGGGTTCCTGATGATCTCGTAGTCTAGAACATTTGCGCCGTAATAAGAACTCTGTTCCTACATTATACATCTTGTACCTGCGTTATGGTTGTGCGGTAATTGATAATTGATATTCTCAATTACTTACTTATTTTGTACTATTATCCCTTTTCAGGAGGTCCAACTAACAAGCACCTTCCCTATCTCCACCGGTCGTTCGCGTTTCTCGTCTATGATCATCATCAAGCACTGTGCTGGGATACGTAGTCTGTTTATTTTATAGGTCCAAGCGTTCCCGGTGTTTTTCCTCAACTTAGATCTGTGTCAGGAATATGCCCCGAAATTGGATTGCCGTCGGCTGTCAGATCTCTTCTTTGCTTTTTTTTTGTGGCATTTTTGGAACAAAGATCGAAGATCAAATAAAGTAAGAGACTCTTAGAGTACGGAAAATTCAGTTTAAAGATGGGTCAAACCCTCAAAAAATGGAAATGTGGCTTAATAGCATAAGGATATAGATAAGATGTCGGTACAGAGTAAAATGGACAAAGCTACTCTATAGGGAGTAGTATAGGGAGTAGTGCGATACAAGGTTTGAAGGGGACATGTTCTAGAATAGGAGGAAGTAAATTAATATTATTATACTCCGTCCCTGTCTTCATTCACATGGTTCGCCTATCACGAACACGTTCCTATTCACACTTCTCGGGGATCGACAGATCTAATTCCCCTGAGACAGGGAAGTTGGTCCCCGAGGTCGGTAGTTATGTATATTGTACGGACTCCGTACTCCATACGGGTAGAGTCAATTGCAAGTTCTCCCGTCATTTTCCCGAAGCTTGGTGATCATCAATTCCAAGGGTGTAGTCTAGTATAATGCGCTATCCTATTAGCCTGAGCACGATCCAACGGTCGCCTACCTGGGTGAAGTACATATGTATGCGCCCGATGGAACTATGTATCAAGTGGAGAATGGACAAATCTAATATGTTAACTATAGGGGCAATTGACACATGCCATATTATTAAGGCTGAGTCCTTGAAAACCATATTTCTATTAGAGATAGACGAGCTGGTTGTTAATATCAAATGCTACTATGTACGACAACCAAGGTGCCCGGTTCTGATGTAACCTGGCGTTGACCGTTGAACCGAGTACTACATGATAGGGCATGGTAGGGATTAGCTATGTTGATGGTACTCCCACCGTACAGGGGGCTCCTTTCATGTCCCAAGGCACATTTGTGATACATGGAACTTCCAAGGCTGGGGTCTTTGGAATAACCAAATAATAGACAAACAAATGAGAGACTATTGGATATGGTCGGGTAGAATTCTTCCTTTGTGTACTCCGTACGCTGTATGTAGTCCATACATCATATTCTATCGGAAATGTGGAAGTATTGAAATATTGAAGCCTAAACCTTTGATTTCCAGGCATTAAAGAAGCTCGTTAATATTAGAAGTGATATAAAGCCAAATTCATACCGCCAGTTCTTTGTCTTTCGAGTCTCAAAACTGGGAAGTCTACTCAATTCTAAGTCACAGGTTAGCTTCGCTCTTCTGGAGAGACAAAGGGTGAAATGCCCACAGTTAGGTCATGAGATCTAAGTTACTTCAGTGAGTAACTCCGATGGTCTCCTCGCCACGATATTGGCGGCGACATCAAGATCGCCGATGACATCCTCAGCATCACGCTTGAGAACACCAATGGTCTTGTCACCGCCAACGTTGACAGCAACTCCAGCATCGCCGTTCACATCGTTCTGGGTGGGGACGGGGACAGCAAGTGTAGCACATTTTGAAATGGATTCAACCCGGAGTGGTCGTTAGAGAAGTTTGAGCTTTGTTCTGGTAGCTCTGTACTCACCGAAGTAGGAGTAAGTGAATTCGAAGAGAACTGTTTTATAACTGGATTTAGGATAGATAGAGGACAAGGAAAACTGGTTAACAATATGCCTGGAGAGTTGACCAGATCATTTTTAAGTACCTGTTGTACTATCGTACCTGATCTCTGGATAGATGTTTCCGGCATGATAACTGACGTGCTCTAGGAACTCAAGCACCTGAGCACTAGCTTAGATTGTGTTCTACTTGGTTACGGATTGGTAGTGGACGGCCCTGGTAACTGGCCTGGTGTTCAACATGGAGATATGCCATGATGGCAAGCAATAGTAATACGTAGAGAGAAATGATCCGCCTAAAACGGCTCCTACTGATATCATTCCTCGATGCGACGTTGCCCCTGGATCTCTCGATATTGTATATAGTTTTTGCCTGTGCTAGAGGATGTTTCTATGTTAATAGACTACATTTGAATATCGTGATATCCTACTGTACTCGTACTAAGAACCTCAAGTTAAGCCCTAATAACTAATACCTAACCCTGGAATCTATCGAACTGGAATCTTCTAGAACCTCGAAGCTAACGAAAATAAAGTTATCTCCACATGAAAAAGGTTGTACTCATAGAAGCTGGAAAGTGTTGCGAGATTTAAGAGATTTAGAGATTTCTTGTCTTAAACCTTGCTATACAGAGTTTTCTTTTTTTTTTTTTAAAAAAAAAAAGTATACTTGCTTGTGGTCCCACACCGAGGGCATTAGGTGGTATCCATTTTCCATGTTGATATATAGTGGCTTTGTATGGTGCGTTATAGTCTCTTCTACGGTCTTACTTTTCTAGAATCCTGAACTCTGATCAGGGTAAATACTTCCGTGTACAGCTGAGGATACGAAATGTTTTAATTATCGCAAGGTAAGATCTGAGATGCGGACTCCATAGGTGGTTTATTCCGATCGGTACTCCATACTACTCCGTATGCCGATCTCAGATATCCAAAGGGAGAGAATTTCTTCAAGTACAATCTGATGTACAATCTGATGTACAACCCAAATGGTAAATCTTCTCAAAACATGCCCTAATAAACGAGTTAGCCCCCAAAATCCAACGCTGACACACCATGACCACACAGCCCCAGGAACTGCATACCCCTACCTACTACCATATGCAGCTATGTGGAGTATGTTTAATTCCTTCCCTACACGACACATATGGAGAATATGTTGTAACTGCTCGGTGTTCCGTAGGAGTGGTAAGGGGGGGGGCTCCATAGGATTGACAGGGATCAATCCCACCAGTTACTACAAAGTACACACGTGCTAATCCAACATTTCTGGAGCCTGCGCAAGCCATGTCTGACATCCCCAGCCATATTTTACGTGTGGATTATCTCCAGCGGAATTCCGGGAGATTAGGCTCGATCAGATTCGTTCTACTTCCGGAAGATGGATATTCTACCCTCGACCCTCGACCCTCGACTCTCGGGTTACGGAGTATACATAGATTAATTCAATGCAGGTGTGTTGCGCTTAGGCCTGGAGTTGTTCCTTTTTAATTTATTTCCCCCTCTTTTAGAGTTAGGTGAGTGCATTGGGTATTTCCTGGGACCATTTAGATCTGCAAAGCCCGGTATTTGGCCGGTCCTGGCTTTTACCTTGGTGGATACGGAGTGGTATGGTATTTTGATTTATTTTCGATCGGGTTGAATGTGTAGGATTGTTTTATTTTATTTTTTTTTGTAGGGGGGAGAATTGATTTTTGTAGACTGATACCGACCAAGGCTAATAATTACACATGGTTCGAAGTACAACGGGAAGAAATGGATTGCAGCTCAGATGGCCCCTTACCAGACGCCTGGAGAAAAAAATGGAAAATAGAACTTCGAATAGTAACAAAAAAAAAAGTAGTAATGTGGCACTTCACTCCTGCATCTCCGTGTCCTCGGTAGCCTTCGAAGGCTCCTCGCCGAACAGTTCATCATCGTTGTCTTCATGGTCAGACTTCTCGGCTTGCACTTCAGCTTCCACTTCCTCTTCCTCGTCCTCGTCATCATCGGCAATACGACGAGAAGCCTTGCCACGACGGCGCGGCGCGGCATCTTCAGCCGGCTCGTCGTCATCGCCAAACAGATCATCCTTGTCTTCGCCAGCAGACCCAGCCGCCTCTTCGTCATCAGAGTCAACAACCATCTCACTGCTCTTATATTTGCCAGGCTTCTCGGACTTGGCAGCCTGAGCCTTCCCGCCCGGTCGGCGTTCCAGGCGACGTCGCTTCTTAGGCGCCGTCTCGCCTTCACTCTCGGGCGCGCTGTGCGCAACATCGCCTTCTTCTTCATCCGCGATGAAATCATCACCGCCCTTCTTCTTGCGCTTGCTGGTAGGCTTCTTCTTGCGCTTGACCCGGTCACCGGTCTCAGAGTCCTGAGTCAATTCGGCATCCTCGCGAGCGCGCTCTTCTTCAGCACGCTGCGCAGCATGTCGTTGCACTTCTTCGACCATCTGTGCGCGTTCCTCGGCGATGCGCTTCTTGCGCTCCATCTCGACCTCCTGGGCCTTGCGCAGTTCTTCTTCCCGGATCCGCGCGGCTTCTTCGCGGGCTTCACGGGCTTGCTGGAGCTTCGCAGCGTTCTTCTCTTCGTACTCCTTCTGGCTCTGCATGGCTCGATCGAGCTGCTTGCTGATCGTGCGGCCCATGTTGGCTCGCTGCTCCAATGCAGCGCTGGGGTAAGGAGGGTTCTTCTCCTTGGAAAGACGCTCGAAGGTTTCGATGGCCTCCTTGAGACCCTCCGCTGCCTCTTGGACATCCTGGAGCGTCTTCTGGGTAGGCTGCAGACCGTATGCGAGCGAGGCGATTTGGTTCTGCACGAAAGCAACGTTGAACTGTAGGTGAAGTTGATCCGGAGAGACATCGCGTGCGCGCGTGGCGTAGTCTAGTGCTGTCTTCATTGCGGCCAAGTTCGCCTCCTGCTTGCCTCGCAGCCACCATACACGACCAAGACAAGCCAAGATTTGCACATCGCGCTGGCGATCCTTTGACAATGCAGCCTCGTAGTGTTCGATTGACCGTGAGAACTGACGGAGCTCAGCGAAGACATGTCCTAAGTTGAGGTAGACGCTGGGGTCCTTGAGCGTATCGCGAATCTTAGATAAGATTTGCACAGCAGAGCTGTGGTCTTTTTTATCATCGATCAGAGCGATCGCAATACCCTGGGCTGCATATGCGTTCTTGGGGTCCAGTTGGAGAGCCTTATCGAAGAACTCCACAGCACGTTGGTAAATCTTGCGACGCTTTTCCTTCTCTTGATCTGTGTCGCGGCGCATGTCACGGGCGGCAAGGAGGTGAACATTGCCCATTCCAGTCAACGCGTAGCGATCATGCTTGTCATAGTACTGCAACGTATGTTTGAAATGACGTTGCTCGCTATCTTCAGCAAGGTTAGCGACTCGTTTCTTCGCCTTGCTGAGGTACCATCCGTATAGCGACCGAACTTCTAGATTTGTGCTGTCAGCTTCGTACAGCTTGCCAATCTTCTTAGGACCCTCGTCTGTAGGGCTCTGGCGCAGGGCAATATATGTCAATCGTGCATTGGCTTCCGTGTAGTCGGCGTGACGCTCCAGAAGACCTTCGTAGACCTTCTTGGCCTCGTCCCACATATCAGCAGCCTCGTAAGTCCGTCCAAGGTTGTAGCTGATTGTAGTAACGAGCGCATCGGTATCAGTGCCATCCTCTTTTTCTTTGGATTGCACACAGGCGTTGAGCGCAGACTGGAACAAGCCACGAGCCAGAGCGATCTTCTCATTCTGGTATAGGAAGCAGCCCATGTTGTTGAGGAGCTGCGGCGGGAGACTCTCCCTAAGAGCAGTATTCAGCATATCCTGGTCCTCAATATCAGGTCGAGCATCCTCCGGAATCTCAGCAATCTGGATCTGTTCTAGTTGGGTCAGACACTGCATGCTCTTATCTGGAGCCGTGCCCTCATAGAGACGGGAAAGATAAACAAGAACCGACTCGTCAGGCGAGATATTTTGCTTCTCATCCTTCCACATAGAGCGCACTGACTCAAGTAGAGTGATGGCCCGCTTTGCCTCGGTCGACTTATCTTCCTTGCTGCCTGACTTCTGAGCAGCGAAGACTTCTTCCGCATGAATAGCAGCAAGGAGAGTCATCGCCTCCGGGTTCTTCGACTGCTGAACAATCTTCTCTAGTCGGAACTTGGCACCGTCGAAGTCCTTGTTCATGATCTGCATTTGCACAGCGCCGAATTTTGCGGGAAGATAGCCCTTGTCGACTCCACCGCGGGCTTGATCCGAACGGTTGTAGAACTCCGTAGCCCGAGCGTCATCACCTTCATAGTGCGACTTGCGGCCAAGAAGGTACCAGCCGTCACTGGCAATAGACATAACATCTGTGTGCTCGATGGCTTTGCGTGCCAATGTCTCAACGGTGGGATATTGTTTGCGGAGGAGGAAGTAGCTGGCAAACATGGAGCAGGTCATCGGGTATTCCTTGTCCAGCTTGAATGCCTTTTGGGTGTATTGAGTCATGGCTAATTTGTACATTGACCCAAACATAGGGTCGGTGGTGGCTCGGCGAGAGCTGTCGTGGAGGTAGTAAACTGCGAGTAGGACATTGGCAACCTTGGACTCGGGGTTCTGCATAGTAAATGGAGGTTAGTTATTTCTCTTTAATGAGAAAACAGAGGCTTGTGGTGATTGGATTTTAACATACCAGAGACAGCGATCTCTCCCAAGCTACCTTGGCTTGGTCCTTGAAGCCAAGCTGCCACAAGCAGCATCCTAGGCCAATACGAGGATCAGGGTCTGTGAGGTTAGGCATCTTGATCAGAGCCTTTTGGTATCCTTCGAGTGCATCTGCATATCTTCCTAGCATGTAATGCGCGCGCGCACGTCCCAGAATAGCCATGATGTTCCGGCCACCAAAGGCCTTGGATGACTCGTCGAAACATTTCAGAGCCTGCCGCAGCGACTCGACTCTTTCTGAGGTATCAATCGCGCCCGGACGAACAGCACGGGGTGGGTATAGTGATGCACGGAGGAGACACAAAACACCACGCGCTAGGAAGAGAGGGGGATAGGCCGGGTTGAGTCGCGAAGCCTCGTTCAACGTAGACGTCGCAAGTTGGAGGTAGTGATCTTTGGTCTTGGCTTCCGAGTACAGTTCGCCTTCAGGTGCGACTCGAGGAGCGTGTCGGCTCTTCAGCAATAGCATCCAGCAGATCCAGCCCAGTAGGCCGAGTTTCTCCTTTGTCGCTCCGTGGGCGACGGAAGCCAGACCCTTAGTCAAGATGTCGATGGCATGGTCGATCTGCTTTCGCTTCGCGTAGGCGAGCGCAATAATCACCCAGAAATTCTTGGCCGCTTTTTCATTCTCCAAGAGGGTGCAAAGCTCAGTCGGGTCATCGGGGAGCTCGAGCAAGCTGACTTCGACTTCGCTGTCGAAGCTGGATGCGGGAATATCGATAGCATCGGGGATGTCGGAAAAGCGCAGATTGTTCAATGGGCTAGCTGAAGGTACAGCATCACCATTCAGGCCATTGGTTTGGCCATTCTCAAGAGGCGCCATGGTGTGTCCGGGGACGGGAGGGATAAGGCCACTTTGCGAGTAGGTATGGAAATGTAGGAGCCTCAACTCATGATCAAGCGAGGCGGTCCATCAAAGAAATTGCAGGGTTAGGACCGGTGAGGTTAGCGACCTCAGATTTGGAGAAAACGCGAAAAAGTGACTCTCGGAGACTAACAGCGCGGCGATGAGAAGGTGAGAATTGAACGATTGGAGTGGCTGGGCTGCACTGCCACAGGCCGCCACACCGCATATATTGAACAGTAAGTCCATTCACTCAACTTTTCTTGACATATTTCTCTTTAATTATTTGGAATAAAATAAGCAAAATAAAGGGAGAAAATAACATTTGCTAAATTTACTAATGAGAATATCTTGATACAGTATTCACATCACTGCACCCAGCTTGTTACAAATTTGCAGAAGCAAGCAACACTGACCAGCACCACAAAGATAAGACCAAGCTCACTCCAGTGATGCAGGCGGCCATAGGACTCAACGTATCCAGCTGAAGCAGCAACCTTCTGGCCATCTACTGCATGATCAGCTTTGATCGAACCCGCCAACTCGGATGGGAAGCGGCCTGTTTCGAAGTACTGATCCATAAGTTGATCCTTCTCGGCCCAGCGCGCTGTCAACCAGTCTTCAAACTCCTTCTGGTCATCAAGAGGAATATTTGAGACCTGGAAGCGTCTCCAATGCATGTTGACCGAGGTTGGCGGTCGTCCTTGCAGATATGTGGAGCGGAGAGTGAAGTATTTATCGGGGTAGCTTCCCTTTCTATAGATAAACTTGTGAGTCTTGTTCCAGTAAGAGGAAATAAGAATAAAGGGGGAAAAACATACGGTGGTCCTTCATAGGCTATAGTGCAATCATACACCCAGTCTACGGTTCCCCGCAGCTGCTGAAGACAGAAGAACAGCCCTGTAGACCGCGGGAGAACCATGTGGTTGAATAAAGGCAGTCCCTGTTTCTTTCCCCAAGCGTCACTGCGTCGCTTGGTGTTTATAGACAGGTTTGTACCCTCGGGGAAGATTAGCAGCCACATGGGATCGTACTGCGGACGGGCAGAGTTGGAGCCAGTGTAGGCTGTCTTCAGCTTCTCCAAACGATGCTGAAGCCTTGGCTTGTCAGATGTCCACTTGCGGGCCATGAAGATAAACCCATAGAACATCATGCCAGTGCCCACGATAGGGATGTACTTAAGCGATTCTTTCAGGATGATAAAGATGCGGCCATGCATCTGGTTTGTGTATGCAACCCACCAGAGGTAGACCCAATCAGTGTAGACCTGGTGGTTTGAGATCATGACAAGACGCTCCGGGAACCTGGTCTCCAGCATTCCATCTTTCGATATATGGATTTGCCCACGTACACTAGCATCACCACTAACCCGAAAGAGCGTTGGAGAGCTCCATTGGGTGACAGCACCGAGCACTAGTCCAAAACATTGTTTTGTATATGCCATATACGAATAGTAGTAATATCTGTTGATCAGATACAGTGGGGAGCCTATTATTTGCGTCGCGCAGATCGCTATAATACAGCAATCCGCCCACGTTACTAGCAAAAGCGAGCGAAGTAGCTGCATGGGAATGCCATGTTTGAGACGGGGCTCGGAAGGCGGTTTGGTCGAGAGCTTCTGAAGATCCCCGGGATCCTTGGCGGTTGGTGGCTTGCGCTGTCGAACCTCGGCAGGCTCCATGGTGGAAATTTGGAGATCCGAGGATCCCTGTTGCTTTAGAGGCTGAGAGCTGAGGTAGAAAATTGAGTATTAGACTGGAAGCTAGCGGATGCTTCTACAGCTGTACAGAGCTCACACACAGAAATAGTCTGGGATGCGGAGATGTGTGGGCCCAGAACGTAACAAAAGCTAGACACAAGCTAGTAGATGAAATAATTTGCCATGTCCTAGGGGAAATAAAGGAGTTATAATAAAAGATATTATGGAATCAGAAGGGATAAGTGTTGAAGAGCTGGACAGTTGAAGAGTTGGAGAGTTGGATAGTTGGAGGGGGAAATCAGGCGGATCTCGTGGATCCACCGAAATGACGGTCACAGCCTCATAACGTCACCAAGGTTTTCCGATTATTTTGACAATTCTTTTTTTGCTTTGTGATTCATCTGAGATTCCTCTCGGACCCCACTGAGACCTCTCCGAGACCCTGGAGCTACAAACCCAACTTTTGTGCCAGGTCATTACCAGTTCCTACCTTGGGCTGAAAGATGGCGCGTTGATGTGAGCAATCAAACTCGAATCCTACTGGAATCCTGGCTGATACACATGACCAGGGTTGATAGGCCTGCAATCTTCCTTACAATATGCTCTGCGCTATCGTCCGCAGGAGTCCTCGCCTCGCATTCCGCCATTTTTCCACGTCTCAACCACGTCACGAGATCAAAGATATCAGCTCTTTGTCTCAGCGTGTAATACCAAAATACCAAGGTGTGGCTTGAAGCTGTGTTGGATTGGTCTTGTTTATTTGGTTCCAAGACTAATGGATTTTCTTAGAATCCTGCGACGGGGAGCTCCTATGTCTCCAGTGGCCAGCACCGCCGCGAAATATCTTCCTGGTGCGCAAAGATTGCGCCCCAGCGGTTACCGATTCTCTGATTGAATTCGTCAAGTAAGATCGAGACATGCCCATAGCAAGCGACTTGGCACAAGGCTGACATCTACAAGCCATGTTTCCTCTACATACCCATCTATCTCGGTGATTCTCGAGTCAAAGACTGCCGCTGAGGTACATTCATCGCTGTCGTTTCCCGTCTACTCGGTTTCTCTCGACGAGAAAACGACCGCACTTCACGATAAAGTCGATCTTACGGTGACCCTGGGCGGGGATGGCACGATTCTACATGCAGCATCCCTCTTCGCAACATGCTCAAATGTTCCGCCCGTTCTATCATTCAGCATGGGTACATTAGGCTTCTTGAGTGAGTGGAAGTTCTCGGAGTTTAAACGGGCTTTCCGAGAAGTCTACATGTCTGGAGCCGGGGCAGGGGATCGAACACTTGTGTTGGAAGATGTCCAGGGGGTGGCACCCTCCAAACAGGAAATTGAGATGGGGCCGACCGGGTGGTCTTCCGTCCGGGGCAAATCTATGGGCTCTACACGAGGGGCCCGCATTCTGATGCGCAATCGGTTGAAAGTAGGACTGTTTACCGCTGACGGAACCGAAACAACACCTATCCGGACCAAGACCGACCAGGGCCAGGGTGTGTATGTGATGAATGAGCTCCTCATCCACCGTGGTAAGGAGCCACACTTGGCTGTGGTAGATGTATTCGTTGGCGGGCGGTTCCTGACCGAGGCCGTGGCAGATGGAATTATAATTTCCACACCGACGGGAAGTACAGCCTACAGTCTGAGTAGCGGGGGTAGTATTGTGCACCCACTAGTCCCTTCCATCCTTTTGACGCCGATTTGCCCGCGTAGCCTCAGCTTCCGGCCATTGGTTCTCCCTTCCAGCACCCCTATCACGCTGCGGCTAAGTGAAAAGAACCGTGGACGCGAACTAGAGGTTAGTTTGGACGGTGTTCATTTAGGTCAAGGGATGGCAGTTGGTATGGAAGTCCGAGTTTGGAATGAGGAGATGCGCCATGGGAAGAATGAGTGGCAGGGTGGTGTACCCAGTGTGATGCGAAGAAGTGTGGATAGTGAAGCCCATGAAGGATGGGTTGGTGGATTGAATGGATTGTTGAAGTTCAATCATCCATTTGGAGAGTTATAAAACATTGTACATTTAATGAAATATAAGAGCTATTCTCTTAAATATCCTCTTAAGGGAATGAATGTAGAAATCTATAAACCTATAAACCTATAAACCTATAAACCTATAAATCTATAAATCTATAAATCTATAAATCTATGAATCTATAAATCTATGAATATATAAATCTATGAATATATAAATCTATAAACCTATAAACCTATAAATCCAGAAATCCGGAAATCAAATCAACTAGACCCTGGATCCAGTCCCCCTATGCTCTACTCTGATTGGTAGACGCTTGTTTTCTGGAGAATGAACTTCTAAAGTACTCGGCCCTATCTCAGGGGACATCTCTCTCCCCCCCCCCTTTCTCTTTCGATTCTTCCCCAACTCTCAACTTGTGATTCTTTTTTTTTAATTCTTTGATTCTTTCCTACGTCTGATATCGCGTCTATTCTCGAGCTTCCTCGCAGTGCGAGGACCGCTCCTGATTTCCCCCAAAAAGGTACCTATCTCTACCCCTCCTTGGATTCCCTCCTTTACTCTCTCCCCTTGTGCTGGCAAGTTTATATGCTCGATTATCTTGATAAAGAGAAAATCGAGAAATTTTCTTGGGGTTATTCTGCCCCTAAATGCAGAATGCAGTCGCTAATCCCCATCTACTAGCGCTAGCCGGTCTGGAAGACCTCAGGAGGTCTCGGCGCATTCGTGTACACCATCCTCCCCTCCTCCGCCCCCCTGCGCGACCTGTGAAATCCCTTGTGCAGTGACTTCGTATGGGATGTATGTAACCACACTATCTGAAATCCAGTGGCATTTTTACTCACCCTCTGTAGCAACATGTACGCGCCGGAGCAGTTCATGAATCCGGGGCCAGCCCCCCTGCCCCCTACCGATCGACCCAAGTTGACTCTACCCACAAACACAGCCGCCTCCTTCGGTCAGATGAGCCTGGACTCTCCGATCACACCTGGTCCAGCGTCGGCAAATCTTTCGCTATTTCCCAACACCAGCAGTCCTTCGCTGGCTATGACTCGGAGTAATACCGGCCAAAATGGAATCTCAATCATCAAAGAAGGTACCGTCCGCTGCAAAGAAGACAAATTCTTGGCAACTTGGAACACACGTTACTTGATCCTGCGTGAATATAAACTGGAATTTTTAAAGAGTGATTCTGGTAAAGTAGTGATTACTTTCCCTTTGTCCTCGGTCACCGCCGTCGCTCGCTCCGAGGATTCCAAGATGGCCTTCGAGGTCACTCGTCTGGCCAACCCGAAGGATGCAAACTCCAAGGCCGCGCTCCTCGCCCGCGACCTACCTACCAAGACCATTACCTGCGAGGTCAAATCTGATGATGAAATCTATGAGTGGATCGACAAGATCTACGAGCGCTGCCCTGGAATGGGCGGCGTCAGCAACCCGACAAACTTCAGTCACCGTGTTCATGTCGGCTTCGACCCAAATACCGGCGCTTTCGTAGGCTTGCCACCGGAGTGGGAGAAGCTTTTGACATCCTCCGCTATCACGAAGGAAGACTACAAGAAGAACCCTCAGGCTGTCATCGAGGTTCTAGAATTCTATTCGGATATCAAGATGCGCGAGCAGAACCCGCAATACTACGCTGGAATCAACACCCCGCCCAATGGTCAACCCAAGGCATACGGTAATAGTGTTGGGAGCTCCATTGCACCCCCGCGTCCTCCCCCGCCAGGACCTCTGCAGCGCCTTGATAGCAGTCAGTCGAAACCATCTGACGGTTCTATGCGCTCTGCGTCATCCTCGGTTGGACAGGCGGACCGCGCTTCAGACCACCAGCAGCAAATTGAACGGATGAAGGAAATGGCCGATCAAGAGCGTCGCCGCGTGGAGGAGGAACGTCGCAACAAGGAGGAGCAAGATGCTTACAATGCATCCATCCCGCAGAGCCGTCCCACTATGGCTCAACAGGAGCTCGGTGGATATGGTGGCGATGAGCCGTCACAGAATAGCCGCTATCAACCAAGTCGCCCAGCTCCTCCAGCTCCAGGTGCTGCTGCTCGCCAGCAAGATCCCCGGCAGCTCACCGCACAGCGTCCTGCACCGGCGGCGCCGTCGCAGAGTCCCTACGGCCAAAGTGCGACCCGAGCAGCGGGTGCTTCCCGAACTGATGAGCGCCAAGGCTCTCCAAGCTCCCGATATCCTCCAAGTGACGCTCGGGCCCCAGCCTCAGCGAACCGCACTCCACAAAGCGGTTCCAAAGGACAGGCCGGACCCCCTCCGACACGCTTGCCGGCCCCCGTTCAAGCTGTGAAGCCGTTGAACATTGCCAACAAGCAAAACGGGACCAAACCCGTTCCTGATGGCGTTCGCCAAGCCGAAGCTGCTCTTACCAAGAAGGTAGATCAGCCCCGCCAGAAGGAGGTGCGCATGTCAGCCATGTCAGAGAATGAGGTCATGGAGCGACTGAGGTCTGTCGTATCTAAGGACAACCCGAACGAGTCTTACAGCAAGCAGCGCAAGATTGGCCAGGGTGCGTCTGGATCCGTGTATGTGGCGCGCGTTAAAGAGACCGCAACTTCAGGTGTTGCCCACGAGCTTTACCGCACTTATGGCCCACGCTGCCAGGTGGCCATTAAGCAAATGGACCTGCGCAGTCAGCCCCGCAAGGAGTTGATCGTCAACGAGATTATTGTCATGAAGGACAGCCAGCACCCGAACATTGTCAACTTCCTTGACTCATTCTTGCAAGAATCAAGCAATGAACTTTGGGTTGTCATGGAGTTCATGGAAGGTGGTGCGTTGACTGATGTGATTGATAACAACCCAGTAATTACTGAAGGTCAGATCGCAACAATTTGTGCTGAGGTATGTTTTCCACCCAATGATTACTTTTATCCAATTACTAACGTTTTACCAAAAGACTTGCAAGGGCTTGGCCCATCTGCACAACCAGAGTATCATCCACCGTGATATCAAGAGTGACAACGTCCTCCTCGACCGTGTTGGTCACGTCAAGATCACCGATTTCGGGTTCTGCGCCAAACTGACCGAACACAAAAACAAGCGCGCCACCATGGTCGGCACCCCTTACTGGATGGCTCCTGAGGTGGTCAAACAGAAGGAGTATGGCCCCAAGGTCGACTGCTGGTCGCTGGGCATCATGGCCATCGAAATGATTGAGTCGGAGCCCCCCTACCTGAACGAAGAGCCCCTGAAGGCTCTCTATCTCATTGCCACCAACGGAACCCCCCGTCTCAAGAAGCCCGAGAAGCTCACCAAGGAGCTCAAGTCTTTCCTGAGCGTCTGCCTCTGCGTCAATGTCCATAGCCGCGCTTCCGCTGATGAACTCCTTGCCCACGAATTCCTGCAAACAGGATGCAGTCTGGCTAGTCTGGCTGAGCTGCTCCGCTGGAAGAAGGCTACCAGCTAGTAAATAACCGAGATTTCCGTTCTGCTCTTCATTTACCGCAACTTGGAGCAACATCATCTGGGTCCTATTTACGCGTCTTCGTTTAGATGTCCATAACCCTCTGACATTCTCACAGGAATAACCCTCTTCCTGTGTGTTTCTTCTCCCGTCTCTTTCACTGCACTCTTGATTGAAGATATCATTGCTGCTCTGCTCTGCTTACTTACCATACACAACCCCTAGGCGTGGATAATTTGGCGTTTGACCTGTTTTTTTCTTCTTTCTTCCCTTACAACTTCTCTTCGACGCTTGCACAAAACAAATACCATGTTTCCTCCCTATGACGTTCACGATTTTGCAACTTGCACAAAAGCGAAGAATAGTTTAAATCCCATGTGGCTTTGACCCGATTTTTTTACCAAAAGGGATCTCTTCGTAGATGCGCTCCACTAGCCCTAGGCATCTATGTAACTTTAGGCTCTTCGTGCTGTATTGGGATACTCAGCCTTCGTCCAAAGGATAACCAAAAAATCCATGTCTTCATATAACCTTATGAGGTCAATTTTATACATGGTCAATGCCCTATCTAACTTGAATTCATGACAAGAATAGTTGGCTTGACATGATATTAAAAGAAGTCACACGCAGACACCACTAAGATGCCATTTCTCAATGTCTTTTTAATTTCTTTAATTTTGCTTTCCATATAGCAAGCATCCATGACACGAACATCAAATAGGATCCTAAAATATCATTAACAAGCGTAAAACTAGTATATAACAATTCATAGAGAGTACATAAGAACAAAAGAAACCCAAATCCCCTCCCCTCATCCTCCAATCCCAAAATCTCAGACAAAAGAAAATCAAGGCAACTCCTCCCTCACAGCCCTCCCCAACCCCTCACAAGCCTCACTAAACAGAACCCCAATGAGAACACTCTCCCCCTCAGAAGCCGTCCAGCGTCCCGCATCTACAAGCCTCTGTTTCCAAACACTCTGCTCAGATGCAGAAAGATCCTTCCAGGCCTGCAGCTTCTCCTCCTCGGACTGCTCAGACTCGTCCGCAGACGCAGACACAGCAGTCTCAATAATCACGCTCTGCTCTGCATTCTGTCCTGCGCTGCACCGCACAATGACAGAGAGCGACTGCGGCGCGATGGTTTCAAGATCAGCTGGTGCGGCGCCGGCGCGGTGTACGCGGTCCAGGATGTCGCGGAGGGATTCGATCTGAGAGTCTGTGGGGACAATGGTTGCCACTGGGATATCGGTATCACTGCTACTTCCATGCGGCGCAAGAAGTGTATCGAAATACGTCAGCTTATCGCGTGGGGGTTGGACGTATTCCCGTGCAATGGCTCCGCGGATGCTATCTGGGAGCCATTCTGTGGCGCCGAGGACTGGCGGGGTTCCGCCGCGGATCTCCGCGAAGGCAAGCATTGCGACACAAATTGCGGATATGGAGAATAGTAGGATGATGATGCTGTAGACTAGTTCCCAGATCTCGGCGGGACCGGGGGTGACGAGGACGTAGCGTGGAGTGCGGGAGGAGGTTGGGAAGGGGGATAGTGGGAATGTGTGTACGACGACTGTGTTTCCCATGCTGACGGAGGCGAGCTTGATGTTCTGTGGGCTGACATCTGGGGTTACAGGATGTGAGGGCGCGATGAAGGTTGAGAAGGTGAGTTTTGTCATTGAGAAGGGGTGCACGTCGCGGAGGGTTGTGTAGGGGCGGAAGTTGCTGTAGCCACGGTTTGGTCCGTATTCTAGGGTGAATAGAGGAATGGAGTTGTCGCTGCCACTGACTGCGATGACGGTCTGTTGTTGGCCTTGCTGGTTTGTTCCAAGTTGGCAGATATCGAGCCCCAGGCCTATCTTCACGGTTCTGGGGAGCCTGCGACGTCGTAGAATTTTAGACTTGCTCGATTCGGTGCTAGGGAGTTGAAGAAGGACGAGCTCGCTACCCCCGCGGTTTGGGGCGTTTAAGAGGAGGAGTAGGATTCTAGGCGAGAGGAATCGCAGCGCGCGGAACTTAGGGCGTGCTGTGCGGGCTCCGCCGGCCGGTAGAGGAATGCTATAAACAGAGCGGACATCGGGGGAGCTGTTGGAGCGGCTAGACGACGAGATCTCGCCAGCCATGACGTCTGGGCCGTTGGTATATGCGACAAGGAACCGGCTGTGTGCATCGTCGGTCTTTTCCAGGTCGCGTTCAAGGCTGACAAAGTCCAGATCCTCGGCCTCTTCATTGCTGCTTAATTGGATGCGGCCAATGATATCCCTCTCGCTGGGCGTTTGCGTAGCGCGGAAGAACACAATCTCACCGGACGGTGCCAGACCCGTCGCAACGGCTCCAATCCGTATGTGTTTCTCATTGCCATCCTTCCCTTTCGGCCATGGTGAGAGTCTTGTCACTCGCTGGTATGTATCTGAAGAGCCCGGCCCGTTTTTTGTTCGGAAGAGTGATGCTTGAGATAAAGCTATAGCCTTTCCGGGAATGACCTCCTCAGACTTGGTGTTCTTTTTCTCACCAACAGCGGTGATTTTCCGCGGCGCCTCAAACCGGAATGCGCGGAGATGTTGATTTTTATTCTTTTTCTGCTGCTCTACTGAGCTATTTATACCGGCTAGAGCAACAAGCGAGCCCGCCTCGTCGCCAACCAGCGGGGCCGCAGCCAGCGAAGTGACCGAGTCTTCATCGCGCGATAGGTTCAATTCAACGGTCTCGGTGATCTCATCGCGACGCGATGTGTCGAGCAGAGACTACACAGAAAACAACCGTTAGCACTCTCACATGGAGGGGGCGATTCTCTTGAAATGGTGGGACTTGCGATCTTATTTCCAACTCCGCTACGCCCTTCGCCACCTCCGCCGCCGACTAGGAGTCGACCGTTGTTGCGTGGGTCAAAATCTGCGGCGAATAGCGGACACGAGAGTGTCAATTTGGCAGAGTGTACCGTGGGTGCCATTGTCGTTGACAAAGTAGAGTGTAAAGAGGACAGATGGGATGACGGAGATGCCCCGGATTCTTGGCGCGGCCCGAATCCGGGCATGCCGTGCGGTTAGCGTGATGAACGGAAACTATGTTGTTACATCTAGAAAAATGGGACTGCTTTGCTTTGATTGATACGGGGAAAAGATGAAATCTAAAAAAAGTAAATAATATTTTTTAGTATGCACTCTAAGCATTCTAAGCCTCGATTTCCTGGGAAGTGAACTCGGGCAGGCGCTTGCGGATATCCTCCCAGGTCTCGTCGCCCTCAACAAGCGACTTGACAGCCTGCAGGATCTCATCCTCGCTGGCACGGACCTGCTTGGTGGTATCGCGGTCACGCAGGGTGAAGGTGTTGTCCTGAACGGACTGGAAATCCACAGTGATACCGAAGGGTGTGCCCAGCTCGTCGTTGCGGGAGTAACGCTTGCCGATACTGGCGGAAGAGTCATCGACACGGTTGGAGACACCGGCCTTGCGCAGCTTCGAGGTCAGACGCTGGGTCAGAGGCTTGAAGGAGGCGTGGGTGGAGAGGGGAACCAGCAGGACCTTTGTGGGGGCAACAGCAGGAGGGAAAGAAAGGACCTATAAAGCATCGTCAGTACCAGTGCTCAGGGCCAAAAAGAAACATAGAAAGGGAGACTTACACCACGGGTCTCATCACCGGCACGGGACCAGTAGGAGTGCTCAATAATACTGTACAGAATACGTCCAATACCGAAGGACGGCTCGATCACGTTGGGGGTGTACTCGCGGACATTCTCAACACGAGTACGCTTCTCAATCTTGATCAGGTCCTTCTCGATCTCAACCTTGCCAGATCCAACACCCTCAACATCGACCTCAATCTTGCCATCCTTCTCAAGGTCAAGAGACAGCTTCTCGCGCAACTCCTGGGACAGAGCCTCAATAGCCGCCTCAACGGTCTTGGCGTCCTTCTTGAACTTGGGACCAAACTTCTTCTTCTCGAGGTCAATCTGGTATTCCTCGATACGAAGAGGCTCAGCACGGGCCTGGCGCACCACAAGAGGGGCACCGGTCTTGTCCTTGTGAACAGTCAGGTCGTAAGCGGAGCGGTCAGCACAGCCGACACACTCAATCCAGCCGTAGCTGGTCTGCAACTCGGCATCCCAGCAGTCAGTAGCGTAGTGAGCCATCTCATTGGCCATGTGCTGACGGAAGCGCAGCTTTGTGGCGTCAACACCCAGCTTCAGCAGGAAGGACTGAATGCGGGCCAAGAAATAGCCCAGAGTCTCGTTATCGACCAGTCCAATCTCAACGGCCTTGCCGACGGTCATCTTGGTCAGCTTTGTGCTTCCAGACAGCTGCACGTTACGGTCGAGCAAGGTCAGCTTGGTATCCTTGATCTCATGGAAGCGAGCGTGCTTCTTTCCACCCTCTGGGTCGACATAGTGCTCGATCTCGGCCATGAGGAACTCGCGCACACGCAGGAGACCGGCACGGGGGGAAATCTCGTTACGGAACGACTTGCCAATGGAGGCAGAGGCGAACGGCATCGACTGCTGGTTGAACTCCAGGAGCTTAGCGAAGTTCAGGAACTGACCCTGGGCAGTCTCGGGGCGCAAGTAGCCGGGCATGTTGGCACTGGGGCCAATAGAGGTCTGGAACATAAGGTTGAAGGAGACAGGAGGCAGCACCTCGCCGCCGGTGACAGGGTTGCGGATGTCGTGCTTCTTGATGAGCTGCTCCAGCTCGGGACCACCGAAGTTGTCAATCTGTGCGAGGGTCTCCTCGTATTCCTTAACCAAGGCATCATCCAGCTTCTTAGCTTCAGTGCCCTTGGCCTTTCTCTTCTTCTTGGCCTCCTTCTCCTCATCCACCACAACTTTCTCGCCGCGCGCCTGCTTGTCTCCCTTGAGACGGGCCTCGAGCACCTCCTCAACCAAGTGGTCGGCACGGAAGATCTCGCCAGTCTTAGGGTCCTTGCACATCCAGTCGGCGAACTTGTCCACATGCCCACTGGTCTTGAGGATCTCGTGGGGGGTCAACATGGTGGTATCGACCTCGAGCATGTCCTCCTCGAGCACGAAGTGCTTGCGCCACAAGTCGGTCATGTTGGCGATCAGGGCGGTTCCAGGTGGGCCATAGTCGTACAGACCGGACACACCACCGTAAATTTCGAAGGAGGGGGTGTAGAACATGCGGCGGCGGAGCATGGACTCTAGCACCGTGCGGTCGACGGTCTGGCCGGTCTTGGTGTTGATGGTGGCCATCTTGACGTTTCGTTTCAGGGTCTTCGGGGGAGGGGTGTAGGTCCTAAACTGAGTCCGAAAGAAAGACGGAGGGGAAAGAAAAGAGCGGGGGGGAAATCGCAGGCGCGGCAATTGAGTCATCCACTATGCAGCCCCTCAGACACCACCGAGAGGACAAAAGACAAGGGGTATAGAACGAGAGAGAGCGGCCAATTGGGTCGATCTTTTTCTTTTTCTTTTTATTTATTTTCCTTCTAAAAAGGAGGCCTTAGAGTCACAAGGTCGAATCGCAGATTTGTCGCTCCGGGGAAACGATTGTCCGAAATAATTTATTTCTCGGCGATCTTTACATTTTCCATTGACCTACAACAGCAGAATTCTCCTTCTCAGCTTTCGAAAATGGTTGTCCCTGGCCGATCTGGACCGCCTCCGGGCGTTATGGGTGATATTAAAACCGGCAATAAGCTGCGCCGGAAGATGAACCATGTCAAGCGCAAGAGAGCCAAAGATGCTGCGCGCCGAGAGGAGCGCTACGCTTTCAAGAAAGAAGAAGCCAAGAATCCCAAGTTGAAGGAAGAACGACTTCGCCGCAACATTCCTCTGACCCTCGAGCGGAAACGTGTCTGGAACGAAGCCGACAACGACACCGAAGAAACTGGTCTGGGATTGAGCATTGACGTTGAGCGCATCAAGCGCGCCAAGAAAGAAGAAGAAGACGAGCTCAATCGGCCATTAGAAGAGGGCGAGGATGACAGCGAGGCCCCGGAATCAGACAACGAGTCGGTCGACAGTATGCTCGAATCAGACAACAGTGAAGATGAGGATGAGGATGAGGAAAAGGACGGAGATAAAAATGCTAGCGGCGGTCAGAAGAAGTCCTCTCTCCGAACCGCGACAGAGCGTGCCACAAGTCCTACCCAGTCCACACGCAGCACAAATCTCAGCCTCGCTCCCGAAGCATTGGCCGCCAAATTCCCTACACTCTTCACCGAGGGTCCCCCACCCACCCCGAAAATCCTCATCACCACCGGCCTCAACTCTACCCTCCATGCCCAAGCCGAGACCCTGACCGAAGTGTTCCCGAACAGCGTGTACATCCGGCGTAATGCCCATCGATACTCGCACAAATTCTCAATCCGCGAGATTTCCAAATTCGCCGCAAACCGTAATTTCACAACAGTCGTCGTGTTGAATGAGGACCAGAAGCGGCCCTCTGGGCTAACGGTAGTCCACTTGCCAGTCGGCCCGACTTTCCACTTCACCATCAGCAACTGGATCGAAGGAAAGCGGCTTCCAGGGCACGGCCGAGCCACTGATCATTGGCCTGAGCTGATCCTCAATAACTTCCGTACTCCTCTCGGTCTTCTGACTGCTCATTTGTTCCGCACACTCTTCCCGCCTCAGCCGGATTTCGAGGGCCGACAGGTTGTCACTTTGCACAACCAGCGTGATTACATTTTCGTCCGTCGTCACCGCTACGTCTTCCGTGAGAAGCGTGAGACCGAGAAGGCTGTTGTTGGTGCTGACGGCAAGGAAATGGCGGGCGTTGAGGGTATCCGCACCGGTCTACAAGAACTAGGACCTCGCTTCACTTTGAAGCTGCGTCGTGTTGATAAGGGTATCCAGCGTGCCAGTGGCCAGGAGTGGGAATGGAAGGGTGGAATGGAAAAGACGAGAACTCTTTTCCAACTGTAAATGTCTCTTTATGTTATTCTCAATTTTGCATGGGTTCAAGGGGAGTTATATCCAAAAGCTTGTCTGTTTTCATACAAAGTTCATCGTATTCTACAAACCTCCATGGACACTCATATTCTACGAGCCATAAGAGGCCGCACCGGCTCCTGACTTAGTTACTTATACAAAGACATTCTTTCAATCTTCAGAGCCCTCCTACGAGGACATGTAATCGTTAACTACATATGTAACCAACCTCGGAACCAAAAATGTATAGATAATAAGCATGCAATAATTATGTAAAAGGATAGAAGTAGCTATAATACTTGATTATATTGCAGCATCTGTGCAAATTTCCTTGCGATTGAGTAGGAAACAGACACTTGAATAAAATATATCTAAGTAAGCAGGCTTGGCGGGTATCGCTCAACTGGTAGCCCTTATTCTGTCACATGACGTAGGTAGCAGTGCCCCAAGATGTTTGCTTTGTTTGCTTTTAACAAACGAAACACAAAAACCGCCCGCGGGATTATCCCTTTTGATTCATTTAATTTGATCAGCTGCGCCCATCTTAATGACCGAGCGAGATGGATTCCACTGTCGATCTACCAACCGTTGCCGAGATTGAGGCGTCGACCGACGTCCTTAGTATACGAACAAATGCCATCAAAGTTGTTCGAGTGAAAGAACGCTTCGCGGTCAAGATTGGATATGCGATTCCGCCTGTAGAAGCAGAGAACATGAAATTTGTTGCAGCTAACAGCAAGGTTTCTGTCCCAAAGGTTTACGCCAACTTTGTCGATCCAGAGACCAAGAAAAGATACATCGTTATGGATTTTATCCCTGGGACCGACTTGCAAAAACTACTACCGTCGCTCGGATTATCCGAGAAGACGACGATTAGCGAGCGGATCAAGGAGGCTCTGGACGAACTACGAACAATACCATCACCGGGCTACTTTGGAAACTTGAATGGCACGCCTTACATCGACGGTGTTTTTTCAGCCCCAGATAGTAACCCAATTATTTCTGGGCCATTCAAGAATCAAGAACAGATGAATCAAGGAATACTGGAAAGGCTAAGCCAAACACAGTCCCCGCACTACATTCGCTTAGTGCAAGAAATGGTCAACCGCACCCTCAAGCACCATCGAACTGTTTTCACCCATGGAGATCTGCAGCCGAAGAACGTAATGGTGGAGCGAAGGGGGATCCGTGATAATGGAGGCGCAGACTTCAAAGTTACTCTCATTGACTGGAATTTGTCAGGCTGGTATCCCGAGTTTTGGGATTTTTGCAATTCGACATTGTATTGTCAAATGAAACCAGACTGGCTCGAGCTCATCCCAGACATATTTGACCAATACCCGTTGGAATATCTCATGATGCAAGTTGTTTACTCGTCAGTCTTTTACTGATGATACATTGGGACAAAGTGAAATGTTGATCTCGCTTTTACGAAGAAAACACATAGGCTCTGCATTCTAATCTTTTCTCGGTACTTCCAATGAATTATCCCATAATCTCATCTCATCTTCTGTCCCAACACCACCACAACCAGGCACCTAGCGGCCCCAGAAAAAACCGTGAACTCATGTTTGTTGGAAAGAAGGTTCAACCGTAGAATGAACCTCTTCCGCAAAGGCTCTTCTATGTTGAATCCCCAGAATGCGAGCTTTCGTCTTCTTTCCGTTAGAACCTCAGCCACTTTCCAACCGGGTCCGATCGACTTACCTCGGTTTACTGCTTCAAGATTCCCTTTTCAAGAGCCAATTTTTCGACGTCTCGGAGCCAGTCTCCACAGCGATAAATAGGTGTACCAGGATACAATTGTTTGCCACCGAGCGTCAACTGGGCACGCGGTGGCTGAACTGCTTTACAGCACTCCGCCTCGAATCTGCGCAAATCTACCTGTGCAATGGTTCCAATTCTTCTCTTCGTGTTTGGCACATAAGACGCCGAGTACTCGGGGCTATAGGAACCTCTTGGGTCGTATTTCATACCTATAAAAAAGCGAGGGTTCATCGGAAGCGCTAAGCTTGCACGGTGGTTGGCGTTGATCGCATTACCGCCGCCACGGCTAGACGCCCGACATGGGTACATCAAACATTGTAAGCAGGCAATGATGATTCCTTTGTCTCCTTCAAATTATATCCCTGCCCATGTGGATGCACGGCCATCTCTCTGTTCTTGAGATGACTTCGCCAATGGTACGTACGAAAACTAGTGAACCCTAGAAGATTTGAAATTTGCCTTTTCGCTATTAATAGAACATATAACTATTATGTTAAATTGTTAGCCCGTAGCCTATAGTTTCTTGAAATAGTATCTCGATGTCTTGCTCGTAGACCTCTCTCTTATTGGCCCATTCGCTGCCGCGGCCCTGGAGCTAAAATCATGATTACCCTTTGCAATCCTGCCAACAATCAACTTTTCAAACATTTGTAAAATACTACTCATGTCTCGGCGCATACATATTGAGATACAATGAGCCACAAGGCGCACAAACTACTATAATTAAGATCAATTCTATGGAACGAGCGAATACTATGTAGATCTGTGTATCGGAGTAATTTGCGAGTCCTGACATTCTGGGGAAGAGTTGAAAAGTAGAAAGAAATGATACGACTCCAACTACTAAAATCGAATTATTAAAGTCTTAGTCCTCAAAAACCGGCGGCTCAGAACGGTATAAACATGGCAATCCTTATCCCCAATATCAGCCGGGTCACGAGACGATCTCCCGTACCTGAACCAATAACAATTGAGGAAAAAGAAAAGAATATTGTATGTTGTAGGTACTGTGTACAAAGTTTCTCTCCTCCATACAAACATGGAGGTCCTCCCCCGCCGCCTCCTATTCATAGCCTCAATAGGCAATCCAGCCCCCTACCACAATACCCGACATAGCGCCGGCCACCTCCTCCTCGACGCCGTAAAACCACTCCTCGAAACCACTCTCCCAAACACAGGCCTCTACCACGAAACATGGCAAAGTCCATCCCTCATGAACGTAACAGGCCCGAAACTCGTGCGCCGACTAGAACAATGGGCAACCGAACGAGCAAACCGTCTTGAAAGAATCGCCAACCTTGCCGCAACTCGTGCCTCGGCCTCGGCCTCCACCTCCACCTCCACCCCGAACCTCCCCGCACAAACTACATACCCAACAACCCTCATCATCCTTCACGACGAACTCTCCATCGCACAAGGCAAAGTCCGCGTCATACGTGGCGGTCCTGAGACATTTAGTTTGCGAGGCCATCGCGGCCTCATCAGTATTTGTGAGACGCTGCGCAAGAAGGGGCTGTATCCCCGCTCGTCTGCTGCGAGTAAGAGTCTTACTGGGCCGTTGGCGGATCTGTCCATCTTGCGCGTTGGTCTTGGTATTGGTCGGCCGACGTCACATGAGACCTCTGCCGTTTCCGACTATGTGTTGAAGACTGTTACTGATAAGGAGCTTAAGGCTTATCATGCCGCGGCGGTGCCGGTGGTGCAGGCTATTCGGGATGAGCTTTTTAGACCTGTGGGAAAGGTCTGATGTTTGATCTTTGTGTATAGTGTGGATTTTGTTGGAGTACAATACAAATTATACCCCCTCCTCCGATCACTATTGTTGGTTATATACGGCGAAGGCACGGAATTAAGGAAGTGATTTAGAGCAATATCAAAGTCAGCTCGTGGATGTATTAAACATATACACAGACAACGTCTGGTGGAAGGCAAATGAACAGGAAACAGCTGCCGATACCTATATCGACAGAAGCAAAGAAGGGGGGGGGGGGAAGGCACGAGTCTGTTACACAGATCTCAGCGCAGCAAAGAAACATCCGGTATTATGCTAATAGAGTAGTCGATTTTAAAGAACAATTCAAACGGTGCCAGCTATGCTCAAATCGCGAATCTCCTGCAACACCTCCTCAACCCGGTTATCTAGATCACCCCTGGCATATTGGTCGCGAGTCTCAGCATCAAGATACTGCTGCACCTGCGCCATGCGGGAATACGCCTCGGCACAGAAGCGCAGCTGGATCTTAACGAGAGCTTCGAAGCTGGGGTCGAGGTAGGGCACACGTAGGTCGATCAGCTGGGGGAGTTCGTTGAACAGCTGCTCGTTGAGCTGCTCGTAGGCCTGCTTGGCCATCTCGGCTTCGCGCTCCGTCCGTGGCAACTTGGTGACATCCTTGTCGGGCTTCTCGGCTAGCTTCTTGACCTTGGCGCGCACGGCGTCATAGTCTAGGAGCTTGTGGTTACGTTTTTTGATGCATTCGTTCACGTCGGGGAAGTAGGCGCAGAATCGGGAGATGGGGTCGAGAACGGTGGTACTTTGGCTTCTGTTAACACCACTCATGTGTACTCGTTAGTAAAAAAAAACAAGGTCCTCTTACCGGTATGGCCCATCCAGGGCTTTGATAGTCTCGGCATCGAGATCCTCAACGGCCTGCTTATAGCTCCGGCTCACACCATCTCTTGTTCCCGCATCGCCGTAGAAAGCATCAATGGTCTCCGCAATGCGCATTTGGGACGCCGTCATGGCTGAGAAGAAGTCAGGCAACCGAACAACCAGATCCGACCGCAAAGCGAAAGGCCACCCACCTCGTAGTGAATCCAAATACCCCTTCGCCTCCTTTTGCAACCGATTTGCCGCAGTCTCCATAGTCCGGTAACGACTAAAATGAGCAACGTCAGCTCCCATCCCGGTATAACTATGAGGCAGCAGCAAAGACAACCATACCGTTCCTCGATCTCATAATCGCGGTCATTTGTTCTCTCGACATGTCCTATACGATTACCGAGTCAGTATGTCATGCAATTATTCGCATCCATATGGCGTGGCAAGCGAATCGTAGCGCGTAGCGGGTGCTAATCCGGGATCGTGTCCGATCGCCCTCTTTCGATTCATTGCGGGGTAGATCTCGATAACTCACCCGTCTTCATCATCACCTGTGTCGTCGCACGGTTGACATTCTTTTTGAACCCTACCCATCCGAGCAGTTAGCTTCGCTCAAACTGGCACCGGTTCATGAGTCCAAGGGTTTTGGTGGGATGAGTACCTGCCCAAGACATGGTGGCGGTTCGGAGGACCCGGAGATGAAGATCGGCTTTGAGTTGATGTGGATTATAGGCTGTAAGTGGGTATGGAATAGAAGTAAGTCGTGGAGTGATTGCAGTTGACTGAGAAGAATCTCCGGGGTTAAGCTGTAGGGAAAGTCGTGAATGTCCCAGAACCAATGCCAAGTGTAGCCGACTTGGTCTGCCTTACGGGTTTGTGTGGCTGTGTGAGGCTGTGTGAGGCTAGGTTATTATGCTTATGTCATGGCTTCCGGATGCGGATACGTCATGTTTGGTAGGGCTGGGAGTCTACAGCGTAGTGCCCACATCAGCGTTGCATTATTCAAGTTCTATGAGGGTCTGTTCGAGTTTTTTTGGGGGTTATTTTTTAAGCAAAGATACAGGATCTGGTAATACTAGGTAAATCATGCCAAGGTATCTGCTGTATATAGGTATTGTCTTGGGACATTCCTACTCAATGTGCATATAGCCGCTTAACGCTAGCAGGCGAGCAATCAAGAGAGAGGGATAATCAAAACCATTTGACATAATTACCCCTTACCCCTTTAACAGGATAACAGTATACTGTAGGGCTGGGCCTTACATCCGGGTGCAATACGCCTGCATGGCATGTGCATATTGAGGTATTCCACTTATCCACTCCGCCTAGGCTGTAATGTTGATGCCTAAGTAACTGAGTTATGTGTACTCCGTACTTCTTGGCAAACAATCTTATGACATTGCCAAGTAATCCATGGATAACTGCAACTTGAGTCCGCTCAAGTTTTTGCTTGGAAGTCCCTTTTTTGGGTTGCTTGGGTTGGGTATCTGGGTAATAGGAAGCTGCAAAATTTGTATTACCGGGTTTCACGCGGAGTACAAACCTAAGGTATGTGCATAATTAGATATTATAAGATGCGTGTGTGGATAATGTGAATAACTAGACTGCGCTGGTCTGAAATATGACACACTCGATTGCATCAGACCGCTAGTGCTTCTTTTTGTTTCTCTCTCACACTAGCGTATAGAGGATGCATGCATGGATGATTATCGTCGCGAAATACCTCTAGGGGTGATATCACTGGTCCTGATGTGTTGGAAAGATATCGGAGCTAATCTACTGCACCGTGCTAATCGTCTCGGTGACACTTGTGCATCGGGTTGATAGGCGCCGATCTTCCGAGTGCATGTCATAGTTTTGGGTGGGGGGGCTGTAGATTCCGAACTTGGAGGTTGAGTAGAAGTGCCTTTTAGTTGTAAAAGGGGAAATAGGACATGGAGACGAACCTGGTATGCTGGGATAATGAATGTGCCCTTGCTACGTGGAACCAAGTCACACATGTAACAGAAATTCGAAATGCCTAAGCCATATATACAAAAAGCATCGGTAATATGTACTAGAATCCGACTTCGGAGAAAAGTCAAAGCAAAAAGGTTCAGACAACCTCCAGTGTAGGACATCCCACTTAGGTACTGATTCCTGTTCTTGTTGCTGTTGCGGGCAGCAGAGCCTCTGCCTACAAGCATATTGATAAGGGACCCCAGAATCCAGGACCCGCAACCCAAGTGAGAATGTGCCCATATTCGCCCGCTAACGCTGGGCTCATCATAGTGGTACAAGGGAAGAAAGCTCAAATGGGGAATTGCCTGCCAACGCCAGTAGAAACCCGAAGGTGTCTTCCGACACCCCCGTAACGCGAAAAAAAAAGACCGGACGAGATAAACCTCCCAAAGGCTGTAAAGGAAAACCGTATCAAAAGAAAAGGGTCATGATTCTTCGTTGCATTGACGTTGAAGACATGAAGATCCAGACAGAAAGACAAGCTAAAAGGTGGACCGATGTAATAAAGCACAGGCTGAAGAGGCTGCAGGGATACAGAGTTGAATGCGCCGGAGCCAAACAGGATAAAATGGAAAATAAAAGGCAAAAATAAAAGCTTCGTAAGGGGCCTCCTTCTAATTTAGGAGCATTCAAAGGATAAAAATCAGTAAGCCTCTCCTTGAATGGGTTTATAATAAAGAACCACCCTGAGATGCAAATGTGAGAGGATAATTTTCAATCACATCAAACCTGAAGGAGCGGGCCAGTGACCTCAAAACCTGACAATTTCCGTGGCGAAACGATCAGAACCCTTCCTCGCCAGCCTTGCACAGCTTGATCTGGCGTACCCATTCGGATTTGAGGACCTGTGAGGCATTGATGCGGCGAGAAGGATTAGGATCAAGGATGGAGTAGATCACGTTGCGACAACGAGCCTGAGAAGTCATTAGTCTTGGCCCCTATAACCGTGGGAGGGGGGTTAGCTGTTCTTACCCGGTGTAACGTCTCGATGGGAGCGTATCCATCCTCATGTTTGCGACCGTCTAGGTACCGCTGGTAGAATTCGTCTTCGTCCTTGCGCGCCACGCGCCAAAGATGCCGTCCGGTACGCATGGCCATGTAGATCACTCCAGTTGCCCAGAGATCAACCGCTCGGGGATCAAATTCCCTCTCGACGTATTCTTCCGGGGCGATATAGGGAGCAGAACCGCAGAGTCCGGCGGTCATATGAGCTTCCTTCTCCCAGGCCATACGGAAACATTCGCCGTTGCCAAAATCGGTGATCTTGAGTGCTCCGTGAGTGGTCAAAAGCAAATTTTCGGGCTTAAGGTCGCGGTGTGCGACACCCATTTCGTGCATATACTCAACACCCCGCATCAACTGCTTAAAAAAGCAGTCGGCTTCAGCGACTTCTAACTTGCCGGCAGCAAGGACCAGGGTGTACAGATCGCCACCAGCGCAGTATTCCATGACTTCACAGTAATCTCCCTTAGCATCTTGTAAGAGGTCCAAAGTGTGAATGACATTCGGGTGACGAAGTGACGATGAGATGCAAAATTCAGAAGTCAGTCGTTTTTGATACTTCTTGGTTGTTTCTGAAGGCCGGCGACGGAACTCCTTGACAGCATATAGCTGTTCACACTTGGAATCTTGAGGGTCGACCTTGTGCGAGATGCGGACGATACCGAAAGCACCGCGACCCACAATCTCTTGGCACTTGCCGTACTTGTCGACCAGAGAAGCAGTGGCATTTGGGCCACCCTTCTTATCAGCAGCTAGCTTATCACGCTCCGTCTTGAACTGATCAATCCAAGTCGACATCAGCGACAGCTGTTGCTCATCCACCTGTTCGTCCTTTTTCCGGCCACCCATCATGTCCCGCAGTAGATCAGTGAGCTTCTCTTGCCGTCTAGCACTTCTGAGGTTATGTGAGTGATTGCCGAGAGCTTCCGTCAGAACCTCAAATCGCTTGTGAGCTGGAACTCCATCTTTTGCCTTTTTATCATCCTTTTTCCTATCGGACTTCTCCACAGGTTCGCTTTTGAGTGACGCGTTTCGTGATGGTGCTCGAGAATTTTCTCCTCTTGAGGGAGGTCGAGAAGGAGGTCTAGAGGCGGGTTGAGATGATGGCTTCGAGGCCCTGCCGCTGAGAGGCTGGATACTTTCCAAACTACTGTCGGATAGATCACGAGGAACTTCGTTATTCTCCCTGGTTGGTGTGTTTTTCCCCGTGCTGGAGAACATGCGTGTGAGACGAGCGGCCATGGTGGCTTTAGTCGGTTTGCCGGCGGGAGATAATGCCGGGGCAGGGAGAGCGTCCCCGTTTGCGTGGGCAGCCAGATTCATGCCCGCGAGGGCGCGTGCTACCGAAGCATCTCCATCCCGAGGGTCATACGAGTGTTGTGAAGCTGCGGCGGAAGAGACTGCGGAAGGCACAGGTGAAGGGGAAGGTGGAGTCATGTGCGGTGGATCGACAGGTGAAGATGGGAAGAATGAGGGATGGGACGTGAAATTCTCCGTTCCCAGATTGGAAGGCGAGCGTCTACAGCTCGCTCGAAGCTGCAGCAAATCGAGACAGTCTTAATGGTAAGGATAAAGAGAAATGAGAGGAGCGAGGCGAGTGGAAAAAAAAGTAGGTGGCCTATTAATGGCCTGAGGCAACAAGGGCAAAAGGTGACGACACAAAGAGATACGGAAAATACTGGAAGTTCCGCACACCGAAACGATGCTCTCTGGCAAGGAGGAGCCCTTGAAGTATATAGAAAAGCTATAGAAAGAAAGGAGAGAAAGAAAAATTAGACAGAGAAACAAGTGGGAAATAAGTGGGATAAATTTGGCGATGCTAGAGAAGTAATACCACGGGAGAAATCCTTGTATGGTAATATATATTACATACTTTAAACCCGTTAAAAATTATAAAATTCATAAAAAAAAAGAAAAAAAAAAGAAAGAAAATAACTCCATTATCGAGAGAAGGGGGAAAATGTGGGCACTGCAACGGTACAGGTTACCCTCGAAGATTATTATTAATGCTCGCAAATGCTCCAGGGCTCCCTAGGGCGTTTCTCCTCCGTACGCGATTCTGGTTTTGACCTATAGGGCTACATACTGCATACGGCGACTCCGGCGCTGTGAGACCTAGGTTTAGATACATCTATAGTTCTATCCCATGTTTGTGCTCCGTACTCCATAGACTAGATATATGTTTTAGTACTCCGTACACATTCTTTGATAAAGTGGCGCATGTCCATTTTCCTCCGGAGAGACCAAATGGAAAGGATTCCCGAGGTCCGTTCCGATGCTTTATAATGATTATAATGTGTTATTTATTAGGAAATTTAATGGTAATGAAATTGAAATTTGAAGTATTGAAGTAATGTAGAGTAATCTTAGAGTAATTAGAGTATAATAAGTAAAGTACAGGTTTTTTTCAACCTTGGAACTGGGTCTCTCCCGAGTCTCTCCCGAGTGTCTAAAGAGCAATACATGTACGGAGTACGTCCGTATTATTTCCAAGATCTTTACTAGTATTAATGACGTTGGTTGAAGTGACGTCTTTTCACCATATAAGAGTATACTACCATGTAGTATGTATATGACTTACTATCCTATGTACATTGGAATAGAAGAAATTACAGGGAAAGTAGCTTTGATAGTTCCGCCACCACATCAAAGGAGTGAGGCTGTGCAGTCTGCACACCAAACCCAGTTGTGATTCGATGAGGCCCCGCACCAAGCCGACACACTGGGTGCACTGTGTGGCGGTAGTCATCCCGGAGGGCCCTGAGAACTTCCGATGTATGAATTTGAGGGGTACCTCTCCGAAGCTATCCATTAGGATCCATAAAGATCCATTCATCCGATGTGATTGGGGGATTGGGGGATTCTGTTGATCTATTAGCCGGAGACGAAGCGAACATTTCAGATTTCAGACGTGCTTTATTACTCTATCTGGTAGGTGGGGTGTTATCATTTGTACAGCAGATACATAAGAAAGATCAGACCATTCCTCTCACCCAATGTACAATATAAAGTGACATAGTATGTCATCTAGGATATGAAACCTACTAAATCAAATATAGGTAAAGCTCACTTTCTCCAAGGGACACTGTCCTCGTTGGTTGCAAATCCTAAATTCCTTTTCAACCAATTGCCATATTTCCTCCGTTTAGACCCGTCCTCACTCGCTACTCCCAACTGTTCAGCTGTTCAATTTGATCATCTCCAAAGTGAAAATACCCCATTTTTGGATAGTAATTCCTACCAGTGATTGCTAGATGATCGCTGCTACGTAATAATAGTCGGTCAATCATGCACATCTCTCTATCGGGGCCAGTGAGAACCGCGTGGGGTCTCTGTGCGACGGAGTCCCCCGCAGCGATGTACAACGTACATAATACCCTAGTACATTATAGGGGAGTGCAGTAGAGACTAAGAGTAGATTTCCGCTATCTATAGCGTCATTCGGACAGATGACGGCATTGGGGATAAATGGGGTGGTGCAGGTTGACTAACACTTAAGTTGTTCGATTGAAAAGGATTGGATAGAGTATATTGCTCTTCCTTGGCCCTATCACGCTGCAGGGGAATACATCCTTATTACTTTGGGGTGTAGAATACGAAATGTTCACCGTCTCTTCGGATCCTGGTGTGTCTGTGTGGGAATTCTTGACACCTGTCTAAGATTTTCCATGCTAACATGAGCTTCGCGCTGAACCCGAGCATTGGTTTTAAGCTAGTACGGAGTATTGACTAGCGGTATACTCAATAATGTTATTCAAAGCTGCTTTTACCCCGGATTACTGTCGATTTCCGAATAAGCCCATTAGTACTGACCTCGGCATAGGATACAGTAAGAGTAATACGTAGGAGAAGAGGCTGGAGAGGAACAATAGACCTGAAAATAACAAGTCAATCTCACCTGTAACGCAAAAAACGACATTTCCACTTTCTCACACAAGCTTCCGTATCCAGCACTAACGACTACGAGGGATTTTCACTCGCCAATCACAGCCCTAAGAGAAAACCCATCTCAATTTCCCACAGCACAAAGTTACTATGCACCATGTATGTTGTATATGTACAATGTACAATTTATAATTTACAAATGTACCAATCATGCTATATCAAGGTTATATACGCCTACACCGAGACATGTACTTCTACAACACCCAGTTCACCAAACACTACCCCTCTTCACTCCAGATTCCACAACCGTACAATGTAGACGAGTACGATTACAACGAACGACATTTGTATGTGTAACTCGAACTGGACAGGTGTTTATTTGCTCCTTTTTGGAATTACGTACACAGTGGCTATTCCATAGCTCCGTTTGTTCGATCTTTTTTTTAGGTTTTTCTTACAAAATTGGCTGATTTCTATCGAGAACAAAGGGCAAGATGAACAGAATTGATCCAACAAATCATAAGATTCAAGTTCATTGAGGCTGAACATGTATCTAGCTTCATATCGTTCTTTCAGATTGAAACGCGCTCTCAAGTACGCTTCTTTGCCCCATAGCTATGTTGGTGCCTCCTGGACCACTTTCATGACCCGGTAGCTCAATCACTTTGATAGCCAGCAACATACACAATTGCTGTACAAATGAGTGAACCTCTATGCTATAGACAAAATACTTTTACAAATTAAATTTACATGTATACTTTTGTCCTTACATCCCTTCTTTCCTTTCTTTTTTTCATCGTATCTTAAAAAACAAAACTGGTTAGGGTTAGCTATTTACAAGTCCTCTACGACGAAAACAAAGTCCAACCAGACCTCTGCCGTGAGCGATTTGTCTGAGCCAATGCCAAAACCATATAATCTGTTATTCAATATCTTGAGTTACCATTACACACATTCGTGATAACAGCAAAAGCCTCGTACAGCACAAAAAGTCCAGCCCTCCATCAGAGTATTTAGGCCCGCTGATTCGATTTAAATAACTTCCTTGCATGCTTATACGAAGTTTTGGACGCAGTTGATCCCAACAGAAGAGGATTGACCAGGTCGTGGTATACGTGGTGGCAGATATATGATAAAGCAAGGATCTTATAGACCATATCTATCCAATACAGCCCATGTCCATAAGGTAAGCGCCAGACTCAGTTCATGGAAACTCTCTGTTAGCTCACATATTTATCGAAAAAGTGTAAAAATAACTAACTACAAAGCCACCCAACACCGGCCGCAACCCAAATTCCGATACAAGCCGGGGCATGCTTGACCGCCAGTTTGTGGTTGCAGGAAGACACACACAGCCGTGAAGTTATAGGATTGGTCGGTTTCGCATTGCGACACCTATCTGGCGTTTCTGAATGGTCCAAGCTTGAGATAAGCTGTGGCATCATGCGGTTTTGTTCTCGGTGTGTGCATGCATGTGCCTGTGAGTATGCACTACCAACTACTCGATATATTTCCTATCTACATATGCGCCACGGAGCAAAAGAGCTCGGGGTAATCGGAGGAGCGGATCTTCTCTATCGTTGGAATCTATTATCCCGCTGTGGAGGTACGTTGTGCTAAACCTGTATGTGTGGATGTCTGTGCTTTGGCCAAGTCATGCAGGATGCAGGATGGGGACGATCTGACCTGAAGCTGAGAGCTGTAGGTGGGTATCTCGGTTTTTCGGCGTAATATGCATTGAGCTTTGCTTTTTATGCGGTAGGTAGAAAAAGCAATTGCAAAATCTAATTATTGTCGTATGATCTATCTTCTCACTTGATTCCCGAGTCTATGTTGTACACCCATCGGCTTGTCGGGTCAGCGCCTCAATGCAGAAGCAGACGCACGAGCCACGCTGAGCCGTTTGGGAAAGTCGGTTCTTGGCGGTGCTGCTTGGCTATAGCTGCTCGGATTAAGGGTATGGTTAGCGCTCTAGAACCAGATTTAGTTTAGATTTTTTTCATGGCGTTGTTGGTGGCTGGGGTATTGGGGTATTTCTTTGATTTATACGACCTATACCCCAGGTTTACTATAAACAGGCATCTCAAGATTGGAAACTTGATATTGCACCTATAGTGAGACAATTCACGTAGATATTGTGTTATACCAGCGGTAATTAATCCTTCCGACTCTCCCCGAACACCAGTAATAAACAGCTTTGTTCAGCGTTTCTGGTTGATAGCACTTAGTATGACAAAGCCGAGCTATTTTACGGGCCGGCCCCCGGGGCACTCCGCACCGTAATTTTCCCGGCGCACAGCGTACTAGCGGCGCTGGGAACGCCACGTGGGGAGGGAACGGGTCTCATTGAATGGCATGAAAAGGCGGTATGAATAACCCTGTCGTGCTTGGCTTTGGTGCTGTGTCCCAGTAATGTCGTTTCTCGCCAAATGTGCGGTTGCATGCAGATGCCCATAGAACAGTGTGCGTGATAACTGGCGAGTCGCTGTGGTGCGCGCTCGATTGCACCTATGCCAATCTCACGCCTTCGAAATACCTGATTTGTATGTGCTGGCCTCGATAGATCCCAGCGGTGAGACCCTGTCGCCTCTTCCTTCCTTCCTGTGGACTTGTTCGGGCGAACTGACCTCCAGATTCCGGGAGGGATGCCTAATTTGAGATCATGACAGAACTCGAGTCTGCTACCAGATCAGAACACGAGTCACCAACTAAGGCGGTGTGCCAAATCTAAAATGTACGCACCACAAACTGTTCCAATGATTCCTCGAATAACTCGTTGTTCACGCCAATACCGCCGGGGTGTTCGGTCGGAGAAAGGGGGTTCTTAACCACTAAACCGACCGAACCGAGTTAGCACTGCCCGAGCCCACCAGATGAGATCAATAAACCACACGAACCGTATTCCACAAACAGATTGATATAGATCTGTTGCAGCGCGATACGCATGCTGGGACTCTTGAGGTCCGTCAGCATGACGAACTTGATATTCGTCGGTGTCTCGTAGTAATGAAGCTTGTATTGGCTGGTGCTAAATGACACAAAGCTAGTTGGGGTTAGCATCAGCTTCGCCCGTACATCCAAAAGCCAGCGAGTAGGTCATGTCTGGCTTGCTTCAAGGGGCAGTCTTACTTGTCGTCTTCGCCTCCTAGCTTGCGCACCATATTCCGCAACGAGAAGACTGTTCCGAAGACCAACTTAGAATCATCGTCTGTTGATCGCACTGTTTGGCCGAGACCGGTCGGTGCTGTGCTGGAGACTGTGTCGGACCTAGACTTCCCCACGATGGAGGTCGGCCGCGGAAGCCAGCGGCGCTTGTAAATGCATTCCGCTAGATGAGATTTAGTATATGAAGATGAGTCATGATTGAATTATATAACAGGAGGATATTTACCATGCCGATCAAAGATGTAGAATGAGTAGACGACCATTGTGTATGTGACCTGAAACAAGTAGTTGTTGATGTTCAGGGGAGTTCCGAGGCTGACCAGGCGGTGAAAATAGTTTCTGTATCGATAAAGCCCATAACAAAAAGGAAAGGAGCTGCCTAGAATTTCTTCGGCGTTTCCGATTCGACTAAATTTTCCTTTATTTTCCTCTTATTTTCTTTAATTATACGGAGTACATAAGGCTTAGTACCAGTTGATTGATCCGCTTAGGCAATCCTTGCAAAACCTGGCCTCGTAAGGCTGACAAGCCCGCATCTCACGTTATCGAATCCCCCGCTCGAACTTGCTCATTACCCCACACATCTCGTACCAGCACTTGGTGGGCAGTGTATTTCAATGGATGGGAATGTGGCGACCACTATGTCGGATGTATCTGCAGAGCCATCTATTACCTCACTGGAGGGCGTGAACGATGCGCGGCCACAGACGAGCAGAGTTGCGTGAGTTTCACTATAAAACTCCTGCAGGTTGTTGGCTTTTGCTGAGTATGATGCATCATACTGACGCACAATCTGCCACTAGCTCTGCTACATCCTATGATAGTACAGGGAGGCACCGACGACGAAACCCAAGAGCAAGGCGTCCGGTGAAGGTCGGTCTCTCAATGCCGTTGTGACAGCTTCAGAGAACTGATACCGCGGATTAGGAAACACTGGACGCCCGCTCCGAGTATTATACGAGCCAAGATGACGGTACTGCGGAACATCGTATCAACCAATATGTGATCAAACAGGAGATCGGACGTGGGTCGTTCGGGGCTGTCCATCTGGCCGCAGATCAGTTTGGCAATGAATATGTATGAACTCGAACCTGTAGGATATGGGCCTGGTCAACATGGGAAATGATCATGCTAACTGTCAGGTAACTTGTCTGTAAATCCAGGCAGTCAAGGAATTCTCCAAGTCCAGGCTAAGGAAACGTGCGCAGTCGCATCTGATGCGAAGACCGCGAGGCCCAATTCGGCCAGGAATGGATTTCAACTCGCCGTTACATCGGCATCCTTCTGGTGACGATATTGAGACAGCAAAGAATCCTTTATATCTAATCAAGGAGGAAATTGCAATCATGAAGAAACTGAACCATAACAATCTAGTGTCATTGATCGAGGTCTTGGACGATCCGTCGGAGGATTCGTTGTATATGGTGATGGAAATGTGCAAGAAGGGTGTTGTCATGAAGGTCGGGCTGGAAGAGAAAGCAGATCCGTATGATGATGAGCAATGTCGATGTTGGTTCCGTGATCTGATCTTGGGAATTGAGTATCTGCATTCACAGGGCATCGTCCATCGAGATATCAAACCGGACAACTGTCTGGTGACCAACGATGACATGCTGAAAGTGGTCGACTTCGGTGTGTCGGAGATGTTTGAAAAAGATTCAGACATGTTCACTGGCAAGTCAGCTGGGTCACCAGCATTTCTCCCACCAGAGCTGTGCGTGGCCAAACATGGTGACGTATCCGGACGGGCGACGGATATCTGGTCCATGGGGGTAACTCTATATTGTCTGCGATATGGAAGGCTGCCATTTGAGAAGCAGAGCATCTTTGAGCTGTATGAAAGTATCAGGGGAGACCCCCTGGTCTACGAAGACGAGTCAGATGAAGCATTCAAAGATCTGATAAGACGGATACTAGAGAAAGATCCAGAGAAACGCATTGACATGTTTAGTCTACGAGTGAGTCAATCGTAATTATACTGCTCGCCAATTCTGACCAGATACAACAGGAACACCCCTGGGTAACGAAGAATGGGACTGATCCTTTGCTGTCATTTGAGGAGAACACGTCGCAAATTATTGAGCCTCCGACAGAGGAGGAGATGAATTCGGCCATTACAACAAACATGGGACATCTTATGACCGTGGTATATACTCATTCCTCATTCTGATATGATATTCATTAACAATGCCCGCAGATGAAAGCCGTCAAAAGATTCAAGCGACTAACGGATCCGACCAAAGCACAATCCCCTATTCAAAGTATGTTCGGTAAGAGCATCCTGGGCGGAGACCACGATGCCTACCTCGTCGAGCCACCGATGGAAATGGACCCAGACGAGCCCTTCCCAGTAGTGGGGGCGGCTCCACAAACACACGACGCCCATGGCTTGCGCGCCGGCGTGCGCAAGAGCTTCGGCCGTCGTCCTTTTGCCGGATTCCGAGACGATTCCGGAGCTCTCGGATCAAGCGATTCAGCCAGCTTTTCGTCTCGACCGGAGCACAGCCCGAGCAGCAGCAAAAGACCCAGCGGTGTGTTCGAGCTAGAGCGAAAAGACTCCGGCTCCGTCCGCAGCTGGGGATCCCCGGCTCAACCGGATATCGGCCACGAAACTCAACCGCACTCACAATCGGCATCCCCTCGTATCCCTCTCTCGCGAGCAAGTTCGAATAGGACTAAGCGCAGCCTGGAGGGGACAAGAG
Source organism: Penicillium sclerotigenum (assembly GCA_928213465.1). NCBI lineage: Eukaryota > Fungi > Ascomycota > Eurotiomycetes > Eurotiales > Aspergillaceae > Penicillium > Penicillium sclerotigenum. The sequence goes on along the minus strand of CAKMRK010000970.1, from coordinate 194,524 downwards.
GGCATGCCCGTGATCCGTTGGAAGAGGAGTTCCCGTACCTCTTTATTGGACCATCTACATACAACGGTTTCTCGCAGGAGGAATCCATGGAAATTAGTGATGAGCCGGCATCTATTTTCCAAGAGCCGGAAAATTCCGACCAAATGGAGGATGATGAGCCGGTACAGTTCGTGAGTGAATCACCAGGCGCTGCGGATTTCAATATCTACGAGACGGCGTACAGGAAGGAACTAGACCGCATCAAGAACAACCTGAAAGACCGCGATACCGGTCCGAAGGTGTACCTGACTCGCCTTGTTGAGAAAAATAGCGCCGAAATGACGAAACTGGCCAAAGAGAAGGAGTTGGATCTTCAGATTGGAACTCAGTTCACTCCTTCCGCTTTGTCGAGAACACCCTCAGGCTTTGGGTTTGCCGTTAGTGCACTGCGCTCCCAGATGCTGCAGAAACGGCAAGCTGAAGAGTCGGAGGAGCTAGCTGATGATGCAAGTAAAGATAAAGATTCCTCCCAGAATCATGAGCCTCACCCTCATCCTCCGAAACGCCTGTCGCTTCCATCCCAATCTATACCAGACCCTGAACCGTCTGCTCTAGAGGCGACAGGCGTGTCGACTACGGAGGGGAGGGGAAATTCCAAAGCACAGCTGCGGCGAATTCTTGATGGTATTCGTGGAAAATCCGATGGTGTGGAGTGATTAGGCGGATGGTGTTGTTTGGATAGAATAGTGTGAAGCTTAGGTTCTTTGTGCAGTGATAGCATTTCGTTCAGGGCGTCGAACAGCTAGTTTTCTTGTCAAATATTTTTTATTCTGACCCATACAAACTGGCAAACCCGTTTATCCTTTGGCATTTGAATCCGTTGTTGGAAAGGGTGTCATGGGAAGGTGACCATCGCGGTCACCACCGCGAATTATATGGCAAACTCGATAAATTCCGGAAATTGCGCTTCAAACTTAGTAGGATATTGCGAAAGGATCCATAAAAAAATAAAAAAAAGTCATCGCCCGGAGGCGATCCGGCAACTTGAGATCAAACGGCACTCAAGCTGAGGATGGACGAGGATCCAAAGTAGCAGCGCGCCCAACTCCAACGACAACCGCTAGGCCAAATGCCCGTCCATCCATTCATATATGCTTGGCAGTTCTATTCCTCATACGATGTGATGTACGAATAGAAAATACACTGAGTCTGAGAGTTAGAATTCAAGTACCTCTTTCCACTGTATGCACCTGGATATCTTTCTTGTTTCTGTTTGGCCAACAAGGGTTGGTAGTAAACATGTATGAAAAGAAGGAGAATGAGGACCAAAGTGACATGTGTGAGATTAAGTACTCTCAATTCATTATTAACTAGGGCAAAGAATGTGAGAGGTCATCCTATTAAGGAGAGCCGAGATAGTAGAAAAAAAAAGCAGGAAAGCCAAAAGCCAAGAATCAAAACAGGAACCAGAATATCAGAAGAATATCAGAAGAATATAAAATACAAGGTAAACAGGCCTTCACCAAGAAAATTGAAAGGCTCAGAGAACCGCCATGGCCATGTAGTAATAGACATAATGCATCATAATCGTCATCAAATGCATAACACGCTAGACATTGGGCTGGCTGGAAGTAGAAAGAAAAAGAGAAAAGAGGCAAGATAGAAAGTATAACAGCGCGACAGGGCAAAAAAAAAACCAAAAAAAAGATGCGAGGCAAATGAGGGCACCAATTGGTGTAAGCGTCTTGTCTTGTCTTAGGTCGTGGTACTTCGAGTATGCTTCACAATATTGAGATTATGTTTGCCTAGGAGACGAGTAGGACGCAAGAGTAGAAGGGAAGCAGTGGAAGGAGGCGCGGGCGCAATGGCGTGAGGACTCAATTATAGGAAAATCGAATATCAAGAATATGAAGGCCGTTATCTTCATGGAACGTGGGGGAACTCGTGGACGCATCAATGGATATATGAAGGTCACTGTCACAAAGAGAAAAGGAAGGTAAAAGCATTTCCCATCCCGCCTGTCTGACCTTAGACATATAGTATCTAGGCAGGCAGATACACGGGCATAAAATGAGAGGATAGGTATGCATGGGGTGTTGAATTGTCGAGGGAAAGTCGGGGGTGTTGAGAGAGGTCGCTTGAAGAGCTTGGAGAAAACCGCACACAATAAACACAACACGAGAACGCTGTCTATTGTTCATCAATGGCTGGATCATTCATTCATGGCGCTTGGGCCGCAAAAAAACACAGGCTGAAATCGAAAGTCGGAAGTTATAGTCAAGATTGGAATCGAAATGAAATGAAAATGACGATGTAAAAATAGGGGAAAAAATATCAATATCAATGGTCATCGTGGAGGTTTCTCGGCTGGTGTCGTGTTCATTCGTCCTTCCGAGTACGGTCCGGGTGGCTGGTCAGGTCGACCAGTGACCGAGTCGCGCCGACCACTGTCTGACGGGGAGAATCGATCTGCTACAAAGCTGTAGGGCCGCTCGGCTGGGTTGCTGAGTCTAGGGAACGCGTCTGGGGGGCCTAGTTGTAAGGCGTGTGGTGAAGGGAGGGGATGGCCCATCTCTGTTGGTCGGGGTAGTTCACGCATGTTGGTGCCCATGCCACGGGCTGGCATATCGCGGCGCTCGTCATTTGGCGCGGGACCAGGACCAGGTGGCGGAACCACCGAGCGCAAGTTTGAAGTGTCGTAGAGCATTGGGTTTGGGCCTGGCTTGGGTCCGTGGAATGGCTGAGGTGCCGGTGGGAATGGTATAGACGACGGGCCTGCTGCGGGGCTGGTCGGCGAAGGAGGGACTTTGAGTTTGCCAGACCCTGGCCGTCGAGGGGCTGGATAAGTTTCACCACGGGCCTCTGCTAGAAGCTTGCGTCGCTCAGTCTCTGCTTTGCTTGGACGTCCTCGTTTACGGGGTGGTTCGCCGGGACCGATATCCAGTCTCGGGGAGAGCTGGGCCGATGCTCCGCTTTCGCTGCTGTAGGAGGCGGTGCTGGCTGGTGGCCTTGGTTGGATTGCACGAGGGATTGGCTTGTCTGAAGGATACAATGGCCGTTTGCGCATAGCGCTAGGGTCCATTGGTGCTGGCGGGCCGGTCATATCGGATCGCGGTGGTAATGGAACCACTGGATGTGTTGGAGGGTGCACAGGCTGCTGAACCATATTGAGATAGGCCGTTTTGCACGAGCTGAGTGAACGGCCTTTGACCGGGTCAGATGTTAGTGTCATGTTGATATCGATCTGTAAAGCTCTTTTCCTCTTTCTCTTTATTTTTGGCCGGCAATTGGACGATAATACCTTGAGGAAGGGGAATATGCTCCCAGCTTGGAGTGATCCCATATTCTTTAATCATTCGTACTAAATAGCTGGAAGGAAATCCAGCTTTCTTGAGAATCTCGGTGAGTAGAGCGTACTGCTTGTTGGTCAACATCAAATTCACGACCCAAAGAATCTCCCATACCTTGTCCTCCTCAGTCCATGGCCTATCAGATGGATTCGACATATCCAGACCATGGAAGCGGATTATAGCCGGCTTCCCTTTCCCTCCAAAAAGAAAAGAAATATAATGTGAAAGAAAGAAAGAAAAGGGAAAGAAAAAAAAACAAAAAAAAAAAACAAAGAGAGCCTCCCAGATTATGATCTCGGAAAAAGGACAACAGTCGTCAGGGTCGTGATACACAATTCAGATCAATTGATCCCTCATTCATGTCCGAGAAGAAAAGCGAAGAGAGTGAGAGAGAAGGAATTAAAAAAAAATCAATCAAAAGACACGCGCCAGCAGAGAACGAGATGAGGTCTCTTATGTCCCCATATCCTCCCACGCGGAGACGAAACAAAAGGGATGAGGAAAAAGAGTGATCTGACAATTGAAGGCTTTCTAGCCAAAGAAAATGAAAAAAGTGCAGTAGAACAAAACTCCATTCAAAAATCCCTTAATTATTTTGGGGGGATTTTTTTTGCAGGAAGATTTTCTGGCCAAACGGACTTGAGCAGCCGGGATCGCGCAGGAGACCAGCGTTCGGGAGGAAAGCTGCAGGGACGATGCTTTCTGGAGAGTATTACAGTACAGGTTAGAAGAATATGGTAAAGTACCAAGCATACCAGGTCAATAAAGGAAAATGGGCGTTTCAGCCGGAACAAGTTTCATATGTTTTCCAGAAGAGTTTCGAAGAACGAGAAAGGGCAAAATTACCACTAAGAAGACCGGGAAGCGGGGAGACTGGATTTCTGATTCCTCCGAAAGTACAATCGAGGGGTTGAGATGAGTGGGGGCTGCATTGCATCGAACGGATGGGGGATATCTTTTGCATATGATCTTTTGGAGGGGGTAATGCCTAGGCACTGTATGTATAAGATAGGCTTAGATTCAGCCGAATGGCATCGTTGGTTCGGGAAACGGTTGGCCCTGACAGTTCCAGAACCAAGGGACAGCTGAGGAAGTGTTATTTCTTGTTTTTTTCCTTTTGGACATTTTAGTGCATGATTTTGGTTTCATCTCGTCTTTTCCGGTAAATAGTGGGATCATGGAGTTTGAGAGTGGATTTTGATAGGTGAAAAACATTGGCCCAGGACGTTGGAACGCCCGTGAAAATGATTTTGTTTGAAGCTAGCTTCAGGGGCGGTTAGTTAGAGTGGGCGATCGTACAGGAAAGAAAAAAAAAGCGCGTCTGTCATGCAGCGGGTGGTTCTGATGAAAATGGGTCAGGACGATTGGTAGAGACGAGCCGAGTGGAGAGGGGGACTCCGCCGAGGTGCAGCCATGAGGTTCTTTGTAAAATACGAGTAATTTGATAAGGGTTGGGGGGGGGGATGATGAATATTGAAGATTGTGTATGAGAAGAGAAGAAAAGAAGTAGTGAAGTAGTGAAGTAGTGAAGTAGTGAAGAAGTGAAGAAGTGAAGAAGTGAAGAAATGAAGAAATGAAGTTAAGTGAAGTCAAGTCAAGTGAGGATGACATAGAATTATAGCCTGAGGCATACCACATATGATCACACTATTTTGATCTCCCATTCTATTTATTTTGTATTTGATTATATTATTTATTTATTTTTATAAAATATGGTATTAAATGAAAATATAATAAAAGAATAAAAGAATAAAAGAATAAAATTAAAAATTAAAAATTAAAAATAAAAGTAATTAAAAGTAATTAAATTAATCTCTAACTACTACATACATCGCACATAGCACGGAGTATACAACGCACAGACTCTTCCACGTTGACGAACAACACATGCACGCTTTTTTTCCTGCTTTCTCCTCCAATCGATTTCTGGACTTTTATGACTTTTATGACTTTTATAACTTTCATGCATTCTTACTTTTTCCCCTTTTCAGGTCTTTCGGTCACCATTTTCATCACTTTTAGGTCTCTGCTGACAGCCTTGGAAGGCTCCAGGGCTGATCACCCTGGTCACAGTTCCCGGAATCATCATGAACACCCCAAAGACATAAATGTTAAAAAAACACTGGGATTGAGGAAAGACTATGGTCACTCTCCCTTTGCTCTACCAGAGTTGTCCTTATCCATACCTATTCGAGGGATGCTCTTCTATGCCTTTTTTTTTTAAAAAAAAAAAGAAAGAAAGGCGGGAACTGAGCTCAACCTCCAAGAATCACCCATTCTATATACCAGAGGTGAATCAGAGGTCAACCAGGTCTATACAAAAGACAAAACAAAACAAATGAGACTAGGACCAAGGCGGTGAGAGACGCGCAAAATGACAATAGCTTCGAATTGAGTCAAATTAGGAGATTTTTATCAATGAGATTGTTCCCTTTACCGCTCTGGAAACCCCCTTGATTCCCGAGGGCATATCCTGGCAGAATCATCCCCGAACTTCGTATTCTGCTTTATTTTCTTTTCTCTCTATCTCTTTCTCTCTTTCCTCCACATATCTCCCAATCGTAGTCCGTGTCGTCATGTCTACTCATGACCACGCGGACTCTGAAGAGCCTACCAAAATGGAGCACTCTCCAGTAAACGGCAATCATTTGAAAAACGGCGACTCGCGTACCTCCTCTCGATCTCCTCTGCCTCCGAAAAAGGAGTCCTCCCCCAACTCCGATGCATCCGATACAATGAAGGAAAACGTCGGCGACATAGTTCTGAGGCAGGAACCGAACCAACCGCTCAAGCTGTCTCGCAGCTCGTCGCAGAAAGTCGCGTCGCGACCTCCACCACTGTACACGCACCTACCAGATAGCACCCAGGATGCGCTCGCCACCTTTGAACAGATCCCCGGCTGTATCTACGCCAACAAATACATGGGATACACCGAACATGCCATGGAATGTGATTGCGCTGAAGAGTGGGGTAAGTTTGGTTTTTCGAGTAGTCTCGGCGTCTTCTTGCCCGATCCCTAAGGGGACATCCTCCAACTTTGGCAATGATTGAACCTCCGTGAGCATCTCACTGATCCACCTTGTAGACCCGAAGATTGGTCAAAATATCGCGTGCGGCGAGGATTCAGACTGTATCAACCGCGCGACCAAGATCGAATGTGCGGGCGACTGCGGCTGTGGCTCCGACTGTCAAAACCAGCGGTTTCAAAAAAGACAGTTCGCACCGGTTTCCGTTATCAAAACAGAAAAAAAGGGATTCGGTTTGCGCGCAGAAAAGAATCTCGACCCGGGCGAGTTGATTTACGAATATGTTGGCGAGGTCGTGGGAGAACAGCAATTCCGAAAGCGCATGAGACAGTATGATGAGGAGGGTATCAAACACTTTTACTTTATGTCCCTAAACAAGGGCGAGTTTGTTGATGCGACCAAGCGAGGCAACCTGGGACGATTCTGCAATCACTCATGCAATCCCAACTGCTATGTTGACAAATGGGTTGTGGGCGAGAAATTACGCATGGGAATATTTGCTGAACGCGCTGTTCAGGCCGGCGAAGAGCTGGTTTTCAATTACAATGTTGATCGATACGGTGCCGACCCCCAACCCTGCTACTGTGGGGAGCCGATGTGCACAGGATTCATTGGCGGACGCACTCAGACTGAGCGTGCGACCAAGCTGTCGAATGCAACCATCGAGGCGCTCGGTATTGACGAAGCCGATGGCTGGGATACAGTGGTGGCGAAACGCCCAAAGAAGAAGAAGATGGGAGAGGACGACGAAGAGTATGTGGACACCGTGCAGCCCAAGTCGCTGGATGAGGATGGTGTGACCAAGGTCATGGCAGCTCTTGTGCAGTGTCAAGAGAAGTGGATCGCGGTCAAACTGCTAGGCCGTATCCAGCGCTGTGATGACGAACGTGTTCGCAATCGCGTGGTCAGAATGCACGGATACCAGATCCTGAACTCCCAGCTCGCTCAATGGAAGGAAGACCAGAACGTTGTTCTGCAGATCCTGAACATCCTCGACGGATTCCCCCGACTCACCCGGAACAAGATTCAGGACTCCAAGATCGAGACGAACATCCGGCCCTTGACGACCTGTGAAGATGAGCGCGTCGCGAAGAAAGCAGTCGCCCTTCTCGAGAGCTGGGCTGGTCTGGAAGTCGCCTACCGAATCCCGCGCATGAAACGCGGCAAGGACGCGAAGCAAGCAATCAACCAATTTGAGCGCCGCGAAACTGGACAAGAGCAGCGCCAGCGATCTCTTACTCGCTCTCCATCTCCTACATACGATCCTCCTCGTGGACCAGCGCAGCAACGAAGAGACCGAGGTCCTCAGCGACCCAGACAATCCAACCGCCGTGGTCCTCGGCCATTGCCTGAGGGATGGTATACTGCGGAGGCGGAGGGCCGCACTTATTACTACTCTGCCTCGGGCAAAACAACATGGGAACGGCCAACTTTGCCTGCTACTCCTGCTACTCCTGCGCCGAACCAACCTGCCAAAAACCAACAGAATTTGGCATTGCAGAGCATCATTGATGGGATTATGAACACCCAGGATGACACACCCTCTGAGCACCGAACTGATACACCCGTGACTCCTCAGCCTTCCGCCGATCAACCGGAGAGAAAACACAAAGATGGGGAGAAGTGGAGGAAGCTTCCGCTGGAGAAACAGAAGAGGATATACGAGAACACTGTGAGTATCCACGTAGAACACGAGATATAACTGGACTAACATAGCGCAGCTTTTCCCGCATATCAAGCCCATAGTGGATCAGTACAAGCACAAGATCCCTGACCATCATCTGAAACGATTTGCTAAGGAGGTAAGATCACAGACGCTCACTTTCGATTCTCTTTCTGATGAGATTTGATTATACTGACTTTCTCTACCAATAGACTGCGAAGAAGCTCGTTGAAAGCGATTACAAAAATAATCGCGTCAAAGATCCCACCGCGAAAATCTCCACAAAGCACCAGCAAACCGTCAAAAGTTACTGCAAGACCTTCTTCCGCAAGGCCGCAGCGAAATACGTGGATCGCGAGAAGCTCGAGCGCGAGAAGTCGCAGGACGTCATCACCCCGAACCCCGGAACTAAGGTTCTCAGCACAGGCGACGATGAAGCAGTCGCGGGTGCCCCTGCGAGTTCTCCCCTGGAAGATGATGACGCCGCATCGCTCAAACGCAAGCGAAACGGAAACCTGAATGTTGACGGTGCTGAAGAAGGAGCCGCGTCTCCCTCCAAACGACAGAAATCTACACCCCCGCCGCCTCCTCCTCCGCCCCCTCCAGCCGACCTTCCTGAAGATGACGCCGACGGTGACACCAACATGGGAAACACTGGAGAGAACCCTTCACCTCCTAAAGACGACCCCGGCGCTGCAGTTGATGTCAACATAGTAGCGGAGAATGAACCACAAACGGAGAAACCTCAGCTCAGCATTGAGGGATAGGTGTAGGCACCTTCGGATATTCTTGTCTTATTTTGTGCTTGTGCATCAATACCCAAAAGCGAGTAAAAACACGAGAGAATCAGAAGAAGACGGAGGGAGAGATTGAGACTGATATCTCAACAACCTGCATTACTTTTGCTTCTAACGTGTTCTTTTTGTGTCATTTTATCTTCTTTTTTGCTTTCTATTGCTTTCTGTGCTGTCGACAATACCCCCGAGCCCAAGTGCCACTATCATAGTTTGCATCAATTCAGCCTGTCTTGAGCTGTAAGTTTCATACTTCTTTTTAAGCAGATTTATAGGATACAGACGAATATCTTAGGCTACATAAGAAGAACTAAGACCATCTCGATCGCGATTCTCAAGTGTCAACATCTATATCTCGATATTTTTTTAAAAAAAATCTTTGATGCTACACATTCCATCCATCATGCATAATTCATTCGAGTATATGCAAGCATAGGCATTACAGACTCCCAAAGAAAGACCCATCAGACCGAACAGAGCAGAGAACACAGAGCCGAACAGGCCAAAAAAAAAAGTGAATACCAGTACTTTCAATCAAAAAATCATTCCAGCGTGAAAATAAGAACAGGACCATGTACCGTAAAGAGGCTCACCAGAAAGTGCAATCTAAAAAAGATCAACAAATCTAGTAGAAACTCTCCACAATACTATCCTTATTAACACCAGCCCCGGTACCGCCGGGTGCCATCTCGCCAAGTCTGAACACAGACTCAACGACGCTCAGCTCGGTGGCTGTGGTGTCCAGTCCGGTGATAGCGAGCCAGTCATTGACGACCATTCCGGCGCCGACGACGGGAGAACCGCGGTTCACACTGCCTGCCACGAGGGGAACTTGCAGGAGTGAGGAGAGTTCGTCCTGGTCGCGGATTGAGGTCTTGGGGTGCACGATTCCACCTTGGTTCGAAAGGGCCATGTACGAGCCTGTGAGGACGTTGTCGGCTACTGTTTGGCGGAAGACTTCTACGCCGAGGACATCGGCGATGCTGGGAGAAAGAGATATGTCAGTTTTAGAAGAAAAAAAAGAAAGAAAAAAAACACAGAAAAATGCAGATAAGAAAGCTTGGGATGGAATAGGGTTTCCGGGCGCTGTGAACGCTGGATTATTACTCACATCTCCTCGGTCTCACGCTCCAGGTCGGGGTGCACGATTGCAACGTGATCGTTACAGCAAATAACGTTTCCAAGCGCGGAAAGGCGCTCTTCTATGCGTTGGATTTTGACTTCGGACGGAAGCGTATTGCGCAGGTGTTGCAATTCTTGATCTGTGGTGGTTGTGGGGACGAGGAGACCTTTGCGGTTACTGAGGGTGAGATATTAGCATTTGCCTGTGCTTATAAATGTACCATTTCCTGGCAGAAAAGGCTGTTCGTTTTGAACTGGCTATGCTCAACTCACCCGACAATTAGACGACCGACAATGCGGGTTCCAGCGATGGTTGCGTGGCAGATGGGAATGACATCTTGGAGTTCAGATTCGAAGACACTGCATTTGTGTGTTAGTTGGGGTTGTTCATGGGTGTATTAGGGTAGAGGTTAAGAGATTGAGATTTAAACTGGCACGATATTGGCGGTATGTCTTTGCACCAACCATTCCTATCAATGCCAGTTCCAAATCCCGATCCCATACCCTTCTGAGTGTCTGAATAACACACCTGTAGAAGTTCTCCGAAGCACCAACCGCAACGATAGCGTAGGCATTTGTCAGGCAAGAGAAAACGCCGACCCTAAATAGAAACCATCAGCCCAAGCCCCAAACATGCTTTTGACGCAGAGTATCCTACTCGTTTGAGTTCTCGAATTGCGCGCGAACAGCCATAATGTTCAGAGTCTCCGAAGATGTTGCAAGTGGCAGGGTGGGAAAAAGTGTGTGTGGAGCGGGGTAACGAAAAACGAGCTAGCAGATACAACAACAGAAACGGAAACCGTTCGGAATTAAGAAATCAAAGAATCTAGGATTTGCAGAATGAAGTCGAGAGATAAATAAATTGGCAGAGACGTGCGATCCAACTGAAAAAAGAACAAAAGCTCGGGCCAATCAGAGCCTCGCCTGACTTTGCCCCGCCGGAGCCGCAGAGGCGAGGTTGGTGGGTTGACAGAATGTACTGGTACTTGTTGTATTATGGTGTACAGTATGGTAATCTAAGTACCACTACCTAGTATCTACTGACTCATTCTGTCTCATCCTGACGATGATTCATTCGACTTCATTCATTCTACTCCATCTGATGTTATTTATACTTTATTCTTTATTCTAGATGTCAGTCATAGTCGTACACAGCCACAGCCATGACCTTACCTAGAACATGACTGATGCTACAGCATGTCAACCCTAGTCATCCTCCTCAACTCATACATACATACATACCTTTATACTTGCTCTTTCATATATGAATACTAGATCATGCAGTCTTTGGTCTAGATTTATACCACGGAGGAATTAGAATCAAAACGGCAGAAGTAAATCCAATTGAACAACTCAAGCAGTGCGCCCCCTTTGGGCTGCACCAGCTGGCGGACCAGCAAATTCAGTGACAGACGAATGCTTTAGCAAGGTGTTCAAACGGTTACAGGCATGAACGAGGTCCAGCCACTTCGGGGGAGGCAAGAAGCCGTTCTCGGGAGGATAGAACAAGTATTTGGTGTAGTGTAGCTTTCCAACCACCCCTACACAAGCGCAGCATAGAATGCTGATACAAGTCATTCGTAGGGGATCCCTGACATCAGCCACCAACGGTGTCTGTGTAAAGAACTAGACCACCCGATTGTGGATTCGCGACTACAACTTGAGCGGCTTCGAGAGAGGCACATCGACGAATCACTTTAGGGCTACAATTGCTCCCAGCTTGTATAATGCTTTTATGTCCTTGACGGCGGTGTCGTTCTTTAAATGCAAGTTGGCAAGTTGCCCAGCGTGTTTTCGTCCAAGAAGGGAAATTATGAATCGTGCAACAAACACGAGCGGTAGACCGTGGGCGTCGGCTAGTGGAGCTGGGTCTTCAGAGATGCGGTTAGGCGAAAATTCCGTTCTGGTCAAAGGCCACTAGATATTTCCCTCCCTGATCGACCGCAGTCATATGCTTGATTGCCATATACATGTTCTTGTCATGTCCATATTCTTCAAAACCATGAACATGAGTAGTCGCATTCACAATCGCGATTAAGGATGTTGATTCGCTTCTAAGGCTTTTCTCGAGGCAAACACAGGCTAATCTGTGGTGTTGTCCATCAGGAACGATAGGATTGTCGAAAGCGTACTTGAAGCAAATCTGTCTCAATGACAGAGACTTTAGACCACTGTAGCTGTTCGTCGTTGAAACGAGCTTGAGTGAATTGACGAGTACTTGCCTTCCTTTCTCTTTCTTCTTTGCCCCTCCCTTGTTCCTCTCTCTTCCAGTTTTCTCATGAAGTCATGCCTCTTAAGCCAGCCAGCCCATACCGAAGTTACCATATTAATGGGGTATTGTTTTTCAAGGCGAACATCGGTCTCTCTAGGAATTTCGGGAGATCGTCGGAAACTGTAATCAAAGGGTATTGTGAGTGAATATTGGGAGACTGTGATATTATCATCGGTCTTTCCGATTACATGGATTGGGTGACATGGGGATGTTGAACATTCGAGTTCCATCCCCAGTCCTCAATTTTGATCTAGGGCTTGTTGCGGTTGACTTTCACGGTGATGGCCACGGTTGCCTCGCCTCTGGAGGGGTCTGCTCACAGCCTCTCCTTTAATTTGTGGGGTATGATTTTATGCTGAAAGGAGAGGGAAATCATCGTGCACAAATTCCGTCTTTGATGGATCGCCTTCGTCTTTCGGGGATAGTTCGATGGTATGTAAATAGGGCTGCAGGGTTTCAGAAGATAATTAGTATACTGAGCTATGTGCTCTGAAGGCTTTCAAAAGCATTCTGCAGAACAAAACATCAGTCGAGAATGAGCCTAGGCAATGTGAGCCAACTGGGCAGGAATTTGTCATATTGTTCAAGAATTTGGAAGCCAGCTATGTTGGTGTAGTAGGTGCTAGGCGCTATCTCTCGAAATTGTTGGAGTTGAGCGACTTGATCATGGAGAACGATGTCACCAAGCGAACTTGCGCAAAATAGATCTTGCAAGTTTGTGGGGAGAACGGCGGCCAACTAGCAGCTCCATAGTCAGGTTGGTATCTTCCGGAGACTCAGGCTGATTCATCTGTGAACTATAATACTCCTAGCAATGTGCATCATCACCGTTCCAGTGGCATGATGTGCCATCTACGGCAACGCAGCTGGCTATTTCCCTCTTAAAGAATTAAAACGAGTGAAATAAGTAAAAGAAGTGAAAGAGGCAAGAAGAGGCAAGAAGAGGAGAGAAGAGGTGAAAGATGAGACGAGGGATACAACAGGAGAAAATGTGGCAGGATGGTAGAGGCTCCCTGTCGAAGATTGCTTCTGGTGTCTTCGCTCTTATTAATGTTTCCCTCACATGACTATTTCTTGCTTTCATTTGAATATCTCTCATTGCTCACTTGCTGTTCATTTCTACTTTCAATTTGAATCCAATTTGTTTTGATATTCACATGTCTCATCACTTACTACTATCTCCATCTTACATTCCACCTCACTACAGAATATCAATTCAGACGAGAAAAAATCTATTCATTCTGATGCCCTCCCCCCTTATCCCCACTCAGGGGGGAGGACATCGCAACTAAACATACAAAAAAGGAATTGGTATCAACTGCGGGGAACGCTACACAAACATCTTAGTACAAGCCGGCGGGTCTAGTACCCGCGCGGCGGAGGCGGGGGGTGTGATCCGGGCGGCGGCGGCGGGAAGTACAGGGAGGGCGCGTGGCCCTGGGGCATGTAGCCCGGCAGGGGCAGACGCGCAAAGTTGGAGCCCGGGGGCGGGGGCAGCTGCGGCGGGCCGTTCATTGCGAACGGATCTGGCAGGCCCAGCCCCAACCCCAGCTGCTGGCGGGCGGGGAGAAGGCGCCGCGGCTGCTGGGTCGGGGTGGGCCGTGGGAGGATGAAAGACCGCGGGTCTGTTGGCCCGTGGCTGTGGAGGGAGGAGGGAGGAGGGCCCGGGTGGGCGTGGGTGGGCTGGGGGAGGAGAGCACGGTGATGGGTACCGGGGTCGGTTCGCATCATTGGTAGATGTTGGGGCAGGGGCTCAGTCAGAGCCGCGTCTGCCAGAATAGAAAGTGCCCGTGGGTGCACGGGGAAATCAGCGGCGCCATCGTAGCTGACGATCTTGCCGGCCGCCTCTTGCTCTTGGATGTAGGTGGCTGCATGAAGCATACTGCCAAAGGCATCCTTGGCACACATTCGCAGAGCGTCCTCGTCGGTGATTTCTGTTGGTGCGATCTCCTCGTTCAAACGGCCCATCCGTACTCTCTGAACAAATTCCTCCCATCCCTCCTGCGCTGCCACAAAGTCCACTGCCCCCTCCGGGTCTCGAACTGCTTCGGCTGCAAATCCACGCTCTACCTGTCTTGCCGCCGTCTCGCCCTCTCGGAAAAGGAATTGTTTTACGGATTCTTCTGAATCCGATGTGTCATACTAAAGACGGATTAGCCGCGTATTCATTTTTGAAAGTCTTCAGAGTACCTACCTCGGTGTGTTCATCATCCTCGGCCACCCTGCGGCCCTGGATCAGGGCCATCATCTTACCCATAAGCATCGTAAGCATCTCCTCTTGGACTTGCTCAATGAGTAGCTATTTCCACAAGTTAGAATGTTTCCTTCAATGATTAGTTAGATCCAAACTTGCCTTCGAGGTGTCTTTGATGATTTGAACATTGGCCTCATGCTTTCGAGTCTCCAACTCAGTGTTCACCTTGTATTCGTTGTTCAGTCTCTCAATTGCCTTGCGTTCGTACTCATCCAGATCCCGCTGGACTTGTTCGAATTCAGGACAGTCTTTGTGCGCGTTTTTATCGCGAGCAAGCCTGTGCATGGTCTGGTCGGCCATGAAACTCAGCGCAATATGCTGAGCCTGGCCAACTTTCTTGAAGAGCACAGACATTTCCTCCTGACGAGTTTTTGTCGGCATTGATTCTGGAGTAGGCGATGGGGTGGGGCCACGCCAATTTTCGGTGGCATCCCAGATCTCATCTTCGATTTTCTTGCCGCGTTTGATAATGGTGGCCTTGGCACGGCCACGTCCTCGACCGCCTCGAGGCTTGGTGACTGCTGTAGGTCTAATTGGGCCGACGAATCCACCGCGGCTGCCGCGACCACGGCCCCGACCACGTCCTCGGCCGCGGCCGCCACGGGCTCCTCGACCTCCACGGCCTCCTCGAACAGTGGGGTTGTAATCCGGGGGGTCAAATTCTTCCGAAGGAATAGGGATGTCCTCAGGAGATGTTTCATTTTGAGTGTCAAGCTTTGTGCCATTTTGGAAGTGGCTCTCTGGAGTCTCTTCAAGTTCAGGCTCGTCAATTCGCAGCTTTTTGTTTACAAAATCCTCGGGATCAACGTCCGGGGTTTCATTCTGCAGCTCGAGTGACTTTCGCTTGCGTCCAAGTCGGGGTGAAGACACCGCACTGAATGGAGCTGCTTCAATCTGGGAAATATTGGGACTTAGACCGACAGGGGTGTCCTCGGCCTTTGCTTTGGCTGACTCTGAGATATCGTTCATGTTATTGTTCATATCGTCGACCATGGCATCAGCAGGGTCGATTTGAGTAGCTCCAGGCGACACGGGGGCTGAAGCAACCATGTGAGGTTCAGGGGATTGAGAGACTTTTTGAAATGGAGGTTCGGACTTGAATTCCTCATCGTAGTGGTGAGATTCCATGTCATCATCTGGCTCGGTGATTTGATTATCCACGGCCTTGGTTGGCGAAACATCTTCTTCGAAGACGCCATCTCCATCCGGCTTCAGTCTTGCTGACTGCCGGGTGGTCCGCGAAGACTCAGGAACAGTCCGGGGATGCCGAGGACGCCGAGTGCGAGGTGTCTCTGGGTTTTGTGAGACCGCAATTGCGTTTTCAATTGCGTTTTCAATTGTGTTTTCATTTTCCTCATTGGCATCAGAATCAGCATGTTGACTTAGTTTGAGTGATGGAATTTTTAATTTGACGATGTGCGAGCGACCTTCTGGTCTGCTCGGTGATTCATTAGAAGAAAGATGGTCAGGAAGACTGGCGCGGCCACGGCCGCGACCACGTCCTCGGCCTCGGCCTCTTCCACGAGTAGTAGTGGGAGTTGGAATGGTATCTATACATGTTAGGGATTGGACGAATGACGCAGAGCTGTATAAACTTACCTTGTGCAGTGCGCCCAGATCGCGTAGAAATACTAGGAGTCCTGGCAGCAGGCTGCGCAGCCACGCGATTTTTCCTTCTTCCCACCATCGCTGTTGAACTGGAGAAAATCAGCTTTGAACGGGGAAAATTGATCCAGTAGCAGCAAGGGGGGGAGCGGGAAATCAGGGAGAGAAATTGAACAGTAGATCAAATAGAGGATATATCAGGAATGGAATTTCAAGAATAGTACAGTGGCTTCAAGGGGGAAATGGTAGTAGAAAAAAAGGAAAAAAAAGTACAAGTCGCGTTGCCAAATGCAGAATGCAGAAAGGAAACGTCACTGTTGGTAGAGAAAAAAAAGGCTTGGCATGAAAAGCGCGAAGTAGAGATAATACACGCGATCAAAGATCCAAGAATTCAAAGATCTCAAAGGTCCCAAAGGTCCCAAAGAACCTCAGGGCCAAGATCAAGGGGATAGGGTTTTTTTTAAGACGTCAAAGATAGGGAAAACAACGTGGGAAATTGGAAGGGGGAGAGAAAGAAAAACCTGTCAAGATTCATGAAATAACTTACCCAAAGCGATGGATGGAAAAAAAGATGCGAAGTAAAAAGAGAAGAGCAGAGATCTACTGCAGGATTTGACCGGGTGAATGGGGAAAACGGGGCCAAGTAAAAAAAAAACGGGGGGGGTTGAAGAGAGTAGGATAGAGAAACCGATAGAGAAATAGAAATAGAACAGATGGAGTAGAAGTCAGAACGTAAGAATATGGGGAAATGAGTAAGAAAGATGAAGATCGAAAGTAGAGGCGAAAGTTAAGAAGAGAGATGAGAAGAGAGATGAGAAGAGAAAAAGGTCGAGAGAATAGAAGAAAGGGAAAAGGTCAAAACAAGTTGATTATGGGATATAGCTGAACCTTGGATTCTTCTCCCATAACAATATCTATAACAATATCTATATAACAATATCTATAATGATCCAGAACAATACGACTCCGTCTCATATTCTCAATTCAAAATCTATTCTATAGAGAATACAATACTCATTCATCTTTCCCTAGGTCCATTGATCTCTGTCTATTGAGGTCGGTGACTTTACCATGATTCGGCTGAAGGCTCGGGAAGCCATAGCAATAGGACATCTTCAATAACATTATACATTCAATCATGAATAGACTAATACAATTCATTCACTCTATAGCTTCTGCCTGACAATAAAGTGTATACTAAGATCATGTACGTGTATCTCAGATCCCCAGCCACTTCCGGCACACATCTACCGGAGTATTTGGCCGATCCCGTGAAAGGAGTCTACGTGTCTCAGTAGGATGCTGATATTGTTCTAGGATTGTCTATTATCTGTCTTTTCAATTTGGTTATCGGGAAAAATATATAACCCTGGGATATATTATTCATATTCTATATAATATTCCATCTTCGATCTTCTATATATCCCTTCCCCCTACAGAAAAAAATATACGGACCCACTTAGTCTAAGAGTCGGTGACAGCAACGCATGCGGATGACCTACGATGTATGTTGTACTCTATTTGGAGTATTCCAAGGTTTTCAGTGTTTTCAGTGTTTTCAGTGCTATTGACTCCAATTATTACTATAAATATTCTTTACTATAAACATTTCCAGTACCGAATATTCGACAGAGTATTTTCAAGATCTGGGAATATGTGTCCCTTCTCCAAAGTGCTCTAGTCCACGTCATCCCTAGCTCCTAGTACAAATCCCATATATTGCTTTTTTCTTTACCACACAGAGCTATCGCGTATGATTAAGATGTGAATGTGAAATTAATTCGGTACAGAATAAACACTTCTAGGTATCATCCGATGCAAAAGCATAACTAAAAAATATGAATAACAATTGGAGCCACATTTGCTATTCAACTCTAATACAACATATATACTTTCACCGAGGCAGTCATTTCAAAATATCCAATTATCCCACCCGCCCATTTCCCATGTGCACACATATATCCAAAGACCCATCCATCATGTACAAAAAATCTAAAAAGCTAAAAAAAAAAAAAACTTTACAAGTCATGCAGATCACGATGTACTCGGGGTATATCAATCACTTTTCATAAGGGGATTCGTTCAAGTCATATCTCTTCTCAGCAAAACCACCTCGAGTCAAATTCGGCCTTGTGCGGATGGTTTCCTCCGGCCCCGACCCAGGCAACGGGGAGGGCGTATGCATCGCCTGGTCACGGAGGGAGCGGGCAGATCTCATGCGCGTAATCGTCCCCGGAGTGATAGTCTGCCCCGCGCTTGGCGAGGCTTTGACCATTGTCCCCATGGCAAATGTTGGAGATGGACAGGGACTTGTTGATGGGAAGAGAGGGTGGATGTTGTCCTCGCCGAATGGATTATATTCCCACGTTGAGCTGCTGGGAGCAGGCTGTGTTGGGGAATCGATGCGGATGGTTGAAGCTGTTGGCGAAGGCATTGGTGAGTGTACTAGACTGTCTAAAGAGAGTGTATTTGGTGTGTTGCGGCGTAGGCTGGGCATGCTGCGGATGCTGCGGGTGCCTCGGAGGAGGGGGCGAGTGTCCCGTTCCGGGAGAGTGTCTGGCCTTCTGTCCCGTGTGGGGGATGGGCTTGGTAAAGAGTGGATCGAGGAGCTTGTGTCGATGGAGATGTGCTTTTCTTCCTTTGTGCTTGAAGGGCAGAGTGTTGCGTCCGAGTACCGGCTGGATCGTCGAGGGAATTTGCGGAGTGAGGATCTTTTAGGTTCGAATAGCTCGGACAAGTCACAAACTCGAGCGGGGGATGGGAGGAAACTAGGGCTGGGTGGGATATCCTTGAACTCTTGGGAGTAGACCTCTTGGGAGTAGGGACGTGGCCATTCAGAATTGGATTTGTCCTGGGCTAGTGTAATCGCCAGGAACCCACAGTACAAGCCCTGTGCAAACACTGATAGTGCCCAGAACACAGAACGAACCACAAAGACCGAGGCCTGGGGACTCCCTGCCATTGCTCCAGCCGATGCTGCAACGGCAATGAGTAGATATCCGCCGATGAAACAGATCCATTGTTGGCGGCCGGTTTGGATATTCTGGTGGTAGAGCAGACCGAGGGCAATCAAAGCCATGCAGCTCACTGCACTTAGGATAGTCGAGGCCACATCAGGAAGGGTTTTCGAGGTTGCATAGCAGATGCCATCAAGGATGGTGACAATAAATGTTACGAGCAAGGAAGTCACCGCCAGTGAGTAGGATAGGTAAGACATGACAATGGAAAAGAGAGAAAGACTTGGTAAAGGAATGGCCTATAAGTATATCAAACAGGGTAAGAGAGTGTGGATATGTCAAATGTTGGCAGACTGCCAATCCAAGACGTTTACCAATACACGCAATGGGTGTAAGGAATCTGCAGACTTCATGAGAGGGAAGATGTCAGTATTTATGAGTTGGGCATGCGTGGACTCACAAGAGGGTTCGTCCCGTGTCGCGATGCGGACCTCAGCGTGGCTCAAAGTATATCGGCCGGGGAAGCACTGACTCTCAACATATCAATTTCCTTTCCCAAGAGAGATCGGTCTGATCCATCATTCCAGCATAATAGATAAACTTCGTAGATAAGAATCGGCTGGACAAGGATTATGTCGATTGGCCGAGGTAGAGCAATCTGAAGATGCATAATATATGTGGATATTGGCAATTGTCATATTTCTAGCCATAGAGGCGAAGCTATAGCACCTAATTCTGGGGTAGGGCCCTGCCAGCCCAGACTTATCCTGCAGAGTAGGAATCCGATAGTTCGGTTAATCTCACTAACAATGGGAACTATTCAATCTGATTCATCAGTCTTGTGGATAACACCGCCTGATCGAGGTGGTGGATTCTCTCGCGATCTCAATAGCGCGGACCGGATGTGATGTATCTCTCCCCCTTGCAAGAGAAAATCTCCGCGCTCCCCTGGGTCTCGGCTGGACCAGACCGAGCTAAGTATAGTGTGAGTTTAGCCAAATTCAAAAATTGTACTTTGTTGATTTTATAGATCCATAATCCATAGTCACAGAGAGCCACAGACGGGATATCATGATCTGTCCTGCAGGAATGGAGTATACAGGTTGAATTGTCTACCTGTGATTCGGTCAATGGCTTTCCGAAAGAAATTTGCCGAATGCAATTGATAGTATTTGTCAGATTTGATTAATATATTTTGCGTGTTTTTGTGGATTTTTTTTTCATATGTATCTTTTTCTGTGTGGGTACAATATGTGCAATGTACAACGTCCGTGCTACTTACTTGAGAGGCAATAGTGGCGCTTAATACTGTGTTATAAAGGAGTTCCAAGTGCCGAGTATTCGTTCTAGCAAAGCCTTCAATGTTATTGGAACCAAGTTGGGATACAGATCTGCATCCCCAACCTATTGACTCCCGATGTCTGCCTGGGATGTTGTCATCGAGGCCGGCAGGTCACCAGTCGCCAGCTTGGAATCAAATGGGGTTGGTAGACCTGAATGATTATATGTGCATATGTCCACCATATGGAGAGAGAGAGAGAGCTACAGGAATAACAATAATAACCTAAGATCAAGAGGTTGGAAAAGGCTGTGAAGTCAGGGTCAGATAGTTGAAGTATTGAAGTTAGTGGAAGTAAATCCGAAGGCGGTCACCGTACTCGTTTGCTATCGTCGTCACTCCGAATGCTCCCCTCCTGCTTCCTTTTCCTTCTCTTCGACTTTTCTTCGACTTCATCGGTGAGAGGATCCTTTGCATCAACTACTCTCTCTTTCTCCTATCTCAATTCGCCATCTTTTCTCCCTGCCCCTTTTCTCCCTGATTTTACTTCAAAGCGGCAAAATGAAGCTCACTTTCAAGGTACGTCTGGAAAACTTGCCCTTGAGGTCCTCGCCACCACAGCCCGCTAATAATCATCGACCCCCAGGACCTGAAGCAGGAGAAGTTCGTCATTGATGTCGAACCTTCTGAGACTGTACGTTTGTTCCCTTTGCTACAACTAGCCAGCGTCATCGAGTGCGGGGCTCATCTTGTTTAGGTTCGCGAGGTCAAGGTCAAAATCGCCCAAGAGAAAGGCGAATATGAGGCAGAGCGCATGAAGGTCATCTACTCTGGTTCGTATTTCCCCGCTTAATGGACGGATTCTTCATCTACATCGTTGTGGCTAACCCTCGCTTTTTCCTCTTTGTAGGAAAGATCCTTCAGGATGATAAGACAGTCGAATCTTATAACATCCAAGAGAAGGATTTCCTAGTGTGCTTACCTTCAAAGGTATGGGTTAAGACTTATCTATGATTTCCGTGATGACCGAGTCAAAACTGACGGATTGATGCCCAGCAACCCAAGGCCGCCTCGTCTACCGCCTCTCAGGTCCCCTCGACCCCGGCTGCCCGAGTTCCTGTATCAACACCCGCTCCTCCCCGGGCTCCTCATGCCGCCGCTGCTCCTCCCCCGTCCGCCGTCCCCGCGACCCCTTCCCCGGCCGGTGCGGCTCCGGCTCCCTCGAGTGGTCCCGCCTTCGGGGATCCTTCTGCTCTCACCATGGGCTCTGCCGCTGAGGGAGCAATTGTCCAGATGGAGGCAATGGGATTTGCACGCACCGATATCGACCGTGCTATGCGCGCCGCATTCTACAACCCTGACCGTGCCATTGAATACCTTCTGACCGTAAGCTTTTGTTGGTAATTAAGTCTTGCATCCGTGCTAATGATCACGACAGGGTATTCCCGATAACATCCAGGAACAGCAACAACAACAGCGACAAGCCTCAGAGCCAGCCCCTACCGGCGCTGCTCCTGCTGCTCCTCCCAGTGCCGATGAGCCACACCTCAACCTCTTCGAAGCTGCCGCTCAGGCCGGTGGTGAGGGTGGCCGATCTCGCGGTGCTGCTGGTGCCGGTGCCGCCGGTGGTGAAGCTCTTGGTAGCCTGGAATTCCTCCGCAGCAACCCCCATTTCCAACAGCTTCGTCAGCTTGTTCAACAGCAGCCTCACATGCTCGAGCCCATCCTGCAACAGGTGGCCGCTGGGAATCCTCAGATTGCGTCAATCATTGGACAGAACTCCGATCAATTCCTGCAGCTTCTGGGTGAGGAACTCGAGGACGAGGAGGGTGCTCTGCCACCCGGTGCGCAGGCCATTTCGGTTACGGAAGAGGAGCGCGATGCCATTGAGCGCGTATGTGGAAACCTCTCCTCTATCTCATGTTTTTCTTTTGGATAACTAACCCACAACCAGCTATGCCGTCTCGGCTTCCCTCGCGACTCCGTCATCCAGGCCTACTTCGCCTGCGACAAGAACGAGGAGCTAGCTGCCAACTTCCTCTTCGACCAGCCCGACGAGGATGAGCAGTAAAGAATTTTGTGTTCTCTCTCCATTTCTTTTCTTCCTCCCCTACTTTTCCCCCTCTAACGTTATGTTCTATGATGAATACCAAGCATGCTGCTGTTTGAATTGATTCCCATCTCACCTCACCCTGGACCCCTTCCGATGAATACGACTCAGTGCTGAGCTTGGCGTCTCTGGGTTTCTGCTTGCTGAGTGTGAACTTAGCTTGTTCGCATCCTGTTCCATCTCCCTAAATGCCTGTTATGTATCTACCTTAATGGGCAAAATGGGACCTGTTCGCTGCACATAGAGTATGTGAGTAGTCGTGTAAGACTGTAGGTGGGATAAGTGGCGATCTTCGATCTGGTCATCTGTCACGGAGTGATTTTCATTGGTCACGCGTATTTTATATGCAGGTCGACGGCCCTGGAGATATGCAGATGACCTGCGAATGGTTGGAATGTATCCGCATGATTGGAGAAGTCTATATCCTCCACTGGAACTGCGAAGGTCAGCCAAATTGTCAGAATAATATATCCTCACACAGCATTTTCTAAAAAGTATGTGTCCCGGCCTCGACTTGGTGTATATATAACCCTTTAAAGGTTGCGTCTTTGGATATATTTTTTTTGAATGTCTTCTTTCCCCTATTATATATTCACGCATCGTATTGAATTGAGTGGCGCCCCAGACCATAATCTAGCCGACCAGGGCAATTAAAAAAAGTCAATGAATAAATTGAACACAGTACTTACTTACATGTAGTTAGAAGTAAGTACAAGTACTAGAACCCAAAGATATCAACTCGATTCACGCCCGACCCCAATGCAAAAGGTATCTTATGGACCCAGTAACCCTACCATGCACCGAAAATATTCAGAGAAAAGAAAAGAGAGAGATTGTCGTCAAAATTCAAATGAGGGTGTAGTCCCCAAATACAGAAGACGAACAAAATACAACGCTCCATCCATGGATACATACATGTATGTATGTATGTATAGTACAAATCCATGAACAGGAAGAAGTAGAAGCAGAAGACTTATTTGCAAGATCTCCGCACAGACCAAACACCCAGCCCACGGCGCTCAACAACCCGTTTCAGAGTCGGCAGGATCCCGTCATCGCCGAAGTCCATGTCATCGAGGTTAAGGTGCTTGCGATACGACCACAGTGGATGAAGTTGCAAGTTCTGTTCTCGGCTCTGGTGCGCAGACACAGCGTATGGATCGAGGAAAGTGGCCGATGTAGGTGCGACTAGGAATACAAACGATGGAGTAGAGCAGCTAGGTACAGCCTGCTCTAGCTGCAGCATCATCGCATCACCTGACATCCCCATGAGATCCTGTGTCCAGATCTCTGTGGTCTGGTTGTCACCACCGAGAAGCCACAGCGGGGGTGAGTATGTCTTCCACCAGAACACCGTCGCAGAAGGTATGTGGTGTGTTGTGCTGGATGAGACGATGTCGCGCATTGCTAACTGCGTAGGGACGACGCCGCCCTGGTGGTAGACGCCCATGAGGAAACCCATGGCTGCATTGAAGATGACCCACACAGCAAGGAGGAGGCGGGAGCGGCGCAGGGGGACGCAGCTGAGGAGCAGGGGTACGGCGGGGAGGAGGAAGCGTGGTTCCTGGTGTGGGAAGAGGGATAGAAGCATCGTTGCGGAGAGCGCGGAGAGGGCGCGCACATTGCGCATCCAGTGTGGCACTGGTGGCCAGCTGAAGAGGGAGACTATCATGGCTATGTAGGCTGGGCCGAGGAGTTGGAGAAGGTTCGCCGTAAAGTGTTGGTGGTAGGGGTGGAGGCCGTGCTGGGCTAGGTTGGAAGTGTCGGTGTTGTAGATGAGGTTGTTGAGGGGAGTTATTATGGGGTCACGGAAGGTACTGAGGAGGGAGGCTGTCGGCCGGTAAAAGGTCGTGTCTGCGTAGATTGCGACGAAGGAAAAGAGAATGCCGAAGAGGAGGAATGCTGCGAGCGCGAGTGGTCTGGTGCCGAACGCGGGGTTAGCACATGTGTATTGGTGGAGGTGGAGGTGAAGGGTATATAGATTGACGCACTTGCGCTGGAACTGAGGTAGCAATTGCAGACCTGGGAATAGAAGGAAAGCCGGGAAGGTGATGCGGTTGAAGACGCCCACCACAGCGATGAAGGCGAGCACGGCATGAGAGAAGAAGGATGAGTGTCGCTGGGATTCATGTTAGCATGAATTGTGTGCTCTGAAGGTTTACCTCTCGCACCTTATTCTCGACAATGCGCCGAATCAGAACCAGCCCCCAGGCAACCAACAGGGTCTCGAGGCTGTTGGAGAATGTGTGCGTCTGATATGTCCAGGTGACATACGACGAGGCCACTAGCACCACCGTCGCGCGTCGGTGACGAGGCGAAGGCACTAGCTCATAGATCGCCCAGTCCTCCAGAACAAAACTTAATAGGAACATTCCACCGCGCAGCACATAGTAAACCAAGTGGGGTGGGGGACTGCCAGACCCGATTTCAGTATAGAACCATTTCAAGAGGTTCATTGGAAGCTCGTAGGTCACCCATAATGGGAATATGCTGCGAATGGGGTGCTCAACGGTAAACTCCCAGGGTAGCTTCGAAGGAAATGAGAATATGCGACCTACATGTAGGTGATCTGGTCAATATTGTTTTCCACTTCACATAGGGGGAGTCGCGGGACTGCCGGATCGTGCTTTTTCTTTGCTTTAGGAAAAATGGCCACAAAGATTTCTACGCGTTTGCACAGTCGCGCTATGATCGCAATTGTTAGGCGACCATTAGACAGTTGAACACACCTGCAAAAAGCTCTGGGCCTTGGAAATTCTCATCGGGATGTAGATAGCTTGGTGACAGTGCGAAGTACACACGAATCACCAATAACAATAGATATGTTCGACGCCACATGGTTAGAGAAACCGGGGAACATTATTAGAAGGAATTAAAGAATAAAAGAAGAAAGGAATGAAGTGAAAGAAAGGAAGAAAGGAAGAAAGGAGTGGAAGGGGATGGGCTAGGAAGAAGAAAGTAAAGTAAACGCGTATTAGACGATGATATCACAGTTCAGCGTTAAAGCGGTAAATGGGAGTGGAGATGCAATTCAATCAATCACTTTATTACATATATATATATATTGTATGGAGTAATAAGTATATTATTATAATAATTTAGTTAGAATCATCAGTTCACATAGTTCATATACACATCAAAATCTTAATATGATCTACCTATTCATCTCGTATAGATCCTCGTATATACAGTATTCCATACCTTAAGATACCCTTAAGATACCCCTAAGGTACCATATGGTACCATATGATAGATCAATAATCTTACAAAGAATATAATAATCCAGGACATTACGCAGTTAGCCTAAAATGACCTAGTCACAGTTACGATTCCAGTTTCACTATCGAAAAAACATTACTATTACTATAACCAAATAGATTTGGCCGCCGTTGGTTCTGGCTTAGTCCAGAGTTAAGCCAAAGCTGCTTGCAGGCAGCATCCTAGGTTCCCAACCGTTGATCCCCATATTAGTTAGGTTAGTAAAGTAAAATAATGAGTCAAAAATAAAAATATTACCTGTTATAATCTAGGCAACTGTAGCAACTGTAGTAACTGTAAGAACTAAGACGAACTAAGAGGAACTAAGAGACGTGGAGGGCTTTAGCCTTGTTGGCTTTATCCATGGGTACCGACCGCCTTTGGTAATCCAGAACCTCATAAACCTCCCACCATCTACTCGTTACATCCTCGTCAGTTTCACCTTTTCAACATCTACCTTCTGGCATACCAACTCTGAAGACTGTTCTCATATCGCAATAAATCAATACCTTTTCTTCTACCTCGTCAGTGACATCCCCACTCAGTCACCCCGCGCCGTTCAAAAGCGACCAGCAAAGCTAATCTCACCTGAACGTTAGATTCCATCCGCACATCATTAATATGAGCGCTATCACCCTCACCAGCTCCGATGGAGTCGATATCTCTGTTGGTAAGCATACCCTCCACGCATAATGCTGTCATAAGTGGCGCTAATAGATTCCGAACAGAGCGCACCACTGCTGAGCGGTCCGTGTTGATCAAGAACATGCTGGAGGATCTGGGTGATTCTGGAGAGGCTATCCCCATCCCTAATGTGATTATCTGCCCTGAAATAGTTAGCATTCAAGACTAGACGCTTACATCTCTTTGTCCAGGTTAACGAGGCCGTCCTCAAGAAGGTCATCGAGTGGTGCGAGCACCACAAGAACGATCCTCCCAGTGCCAGCGATGACGATGACAACCGTCGCAAAACCACCGACATTGATGAGTGGGACCAGAAGTTTATGCAGGTGGACCAGGAGATGCTCTTCGAGATCATCCTCGTACGTTCCGTTTTCAGAGTTGCTCTTCGACACACATACTGACTTCTCCTAGGCCGCCAACTACTTGGATATCAAAGCCCTCCTTGACGTCGGCTGCAAGACCGTTGCCAACATGATTAAGGGCAAGTCCCCAGAGGAGATTCGCAAGACTTTCAATATTCAGAATGACTTCACTCCTGAGGAGGAGGATCAGATCCGCCGCGAGAACGAGTGGGCCGAGGAGTAAGTTGCTACAATGGTATCCTTCGACAGAATCTATACTAACATTTCTACTTTAGTCGTTAAATCATGATTTTGTGTCTGTTAACTTTTTTTTGAAAAACAGAAAATGATATCCTCCCAGCTGTTTACGACAATGTGCAGCGTAGCCCTTGATGTCTAGTAGGGTGATTATTTTTTGGGGGGCGTTATTTTTGCTATTTTGCTTCCTGTTATATGATTTGATTTGGGAAAAAAATCGCTAGCCTTGCAATGGCGTTTGTTACAGAATCCCCCTGAACCCCATATCATTAGATAGCGGGGTCATAAAACTGACCCCTGCTCATATTTCTACTATGATGACAGGTGCCAAGCTGTAAACATATAAACAATTATCTAGCATATAAAACGCATTTAAGGCTGTACTACACAGCGTGATACGAACAGTAACACTATCAGGAACAGACAGCATGGAAATATTCCCCATGTAACGCCCCGATCAAAATATACGGCCATCAAGACCATCCCAAAAAAAGGTCGGCAAAAGGATATTCAATTCGATTCAATCAGATTTTGTATCAAAAAAGAAAATCCCCCGCCACGCCAGTCCTACAAGCCCGCCCCCAGCAAGAAGACGATCGGCCCTCAACAGCAACAGAACCTTTTGCCAACATAATCCGGGCCAGCCATCCATATCAATAAATTAGGCGTGTTGGAAAGCCATCATATCCCCACTCGGGAACCGTGGAGGAAAAAAATGACGACCCATAGGAAGATTAAAAAAGAAAAAGAGTTAGACACGACCCAAAGCAAGACCCGGATCAAGATTTGATAATTGAATTTTTTTGGCTTGCAATTGCACTCAAGAGTAGTTCCACAATCCACTAGCGCTCTCAAGTTCATGGTGAAGGCATGTTGTTCGAAATTCGGTTGTGGGCGTCACATCATGAAAAGGGGTTCGAAATAATCCAAAACCCTTGAACCACCCCGCACAGACACACTTCGGTTGCCATATGACATCGCGAGCTGAACTGGGGCTTTTGAGAATGGCCGGACGGAGGGTGCGAATACTGAGGGTCCGCTTAGACCTTCAGGGTCGACTTACGCCAGTGTCGGCGCTTGGCGTTGTATCTGTTGAAGTATTGGATCAGTCATATGTTCGATTCGGTTTGTGTAAGCTGTCTCTTTTTCCTTCCATTCTTGGGTTCGTGCGGTCGGCGGGTGGATGGTTATATGTATTTCCCTTTCCTCTCTCGCTTTCCCGCATCACTCATCCCACAAATGGCGGTCGGATATATAAAGACGGATTTGGACCTCCAAATAAAAGATGCGATTTACCTGATGGTGTTGCCGGTGCGCAGACGGATCCACTGGGGGATGGGGCGGTTCTGACGCTGAGCTTTGGCAAGCTTTTGCTTGGTGCGGAAGGTCTTGTGGCTCTGTGTGGAAAATGACGGGTTAAAATTTGTTGCTCAATTTTTCAGCGGTCTGACTGGGGAGGGACACGGCGACGATGGCGATAGTATTTTTCGAGAGTGGCGTGAACAGGGTGGTAACATACCGGCATCTTGAAGGGTTGATCGCGACGGCGAGCTTGTTGGATGGACGGATGAAGTTATCGACCTTCGAGTGTGGATGGTTTGTGTGCGGCAGGGCTTGGCTTCGCTTCGGTTGGGTCAGGTGATATGGAATTGGTGCCTGAGGTGGTAAGGCTTTAAGGCGACAAATTTCAAACCTTATGTCTCAGGCAAGAAGCTTGGAACCCGCAAAGTGGGTCTGGCTCCGAAAAGTGTCCATATGCGCCGCCCACTGGCATTCTTAGCAAGTAATACGATACAGGCATACAGTCCAGTATACGATATACATCCATGGATAGGCCCTGATCCCTCTTTTACATTAGCGCTTATCTTGGATAATTATCAGGGTCATTGCATATAAACTCAAGGTACAATATAATCTTACGTCCTGCAATGTCCCATTTTGTACTACATTATAAGCAAACTGGCTCTGGAGGCCTTTATTGAGAACCTCGTCAGCCGTGGATGAGGCTGCTTAGGCACTAGCAATCCACATGGGGATTGTAATCATTATCTGCCACCAAGTTACAGAACTGGAGCAATACAACAATCATAGCACAAAGACACACAGATTCATGTTAAGATCTCATTTAAGCCAATGCCGCTGTGATCAACCCATACGTAATTGAATTGAGTTGCCGTTCTTCCTCAGGGAACCGTGGAATAAGAGACAAGACTGCTTCATTGAAGCTAGCAAAAGACTGCTGGGCCAATAACGCAGCGCTTTCGAAGGCAGGGGGATATGCACCGGCATTCGCCCAGTCAGTCAACCACACTTTTCCGTCATTATCTAGGATCAAGTTTCGAGGACTTATGTCCTGATGAGTGAGGACAAAGGTGGTAAATCGAAATGGTGGGATATCCTTGGGATATTGGTTCACGTGCTTACAGATATCAAGCTTGTGGTAGCACTGTCCTTGAACGGACCGGCACTATAATCTGTGAAGAATCGGCCACGAAATGGGCCATCACCAAGAGGACCTGGCTGCGACATGATAACAGACTGCATTTCTTTGATCATGCCCGCAATCTGCATAGCGATTTACCTTTGGTTGTTGTAGGGTAGGTCGGTTCAACACTTATCTAGGGGTTGGCCTGCAATAAAACTCCATCACAATATATCCCTTAGTACCAAAATACTGCGTGTCATCTTCAACTTGAGATGAACGATGGACTCGCGGAGCTCGAATGCCAGTTTTGGAGGCAACGAAAGTGAGCATTTCTGCTTCGCATGGTAGGACACTGCCACCGCCTTTCATCACCAAATGCTGCGAGAGTCGCACAACTGTTGTGGCGCCAAGGCAATGCACAGGAGCAGACTCGAGAAGAGTTGCTAGAGTCTCGTTTGTGATGGAGTCAAGGTCCTTTCCGTCGAGCGGGAAGTCTCCCCCCAGATCACGGCTGTGGGGCTGTAGATGAGACTGTCAGTAACTAAATAGCATGTAAATGAGTGCCTAGGTAAGCACCACATACGTCGGAAAGTGGACACATCATTGGCTCCATTTTCATAGATGGAGGGGGTTGCTTAGCGGCAATGATTGTCTAATCTTCCAGCTCAGGTAGTTACTTGGGGATATTCGACATATTTTCGATATGAAGCTAGCAGGACTGGTGAGTGGGTAAATGGAGACGTGTAAATCATTTTAATGATTCAGGCAGGGGCCAACCAACGTGATTCTCGCTTGACACGCAAATCGTCGTGGCCACCCTACCTACCTTGTCAAATCCATGGAAAATCATCAAGATCACAACTTCTACTACTTCTAGTGCATGATGTGTCCATGCCATCGGGTATCTCTCGACTTTCAAAATGCTTCTCCTTAAATTCCAACCTCAAGTGCTTCTTCCACTTTAGTGCTAACCACTCTTAAAACGTGCAGTCAATAGAAACACTTCGCCTGAACCATGTTATCATCAGCTCCTATTCCGATTTATGTCCCGCAAATTTCCCATTCTAGTTGGTGCCTTGGGTACACAATCGAGTGCAATCGAATTGCAGAACCAGACGACACCTGCACAGCTGCTTAGAAAGACGGAGAAGATTGGTATATTCTTTGGCATGCAATATTCGAGTAACCACTCGATGCTACGCCTACAGAGTCGCACGGGTCCGTTTGATCTATGAAGGGGCACCCTGTTGGTGGTATGGGCTATTGAAAATAATGCTATCTGCGACATCCACCCCCGGAGCTCCGATACCACATCAGAGAGCGAAACCATCGAATTGGTTTAAGAAAACGCGCCCTAAGTACCGGTACCTGAAGTGGTCTATTGCAGGGTGGATGGAAATTGATCATTCTTGGTGTTGAAAAGTCCAGGTATAACGTTGAGAGACGCATAGGAATCTATGTCCGCCACCGAACAAGATTCTATCTTGGATGAGGTTATTCGTATGTGCGATATATTCGCTTCTATCACTTTAGAGCGACTACAGAATGTATATGGAGCCCCAGTGTTGGAGCCGTTAAGCGTGTCTGAGAGTAAGAGATATTTCAGGAAGATCTTCATCTGCCTTTCAGATTTTGCTGGCTCTGGTTAATTCGGGGGTAGATTTATGCCCACTTTTTTTTCTCTCTCCTTGGTGAAAACTCATGATTGCGTCTCATTACCTTCTCTATCAAGTTATGATGCCCTTTTCCCTTCGATTCGTTACACATCAACCCCGAAACACATAATATTGCTACGCAGGAGATTACCGGTCACGAAACATAGAATCATGATAACTGCCATCAGAGTAAGTATTTATCTTGAGGCTGTTCATATCTAAGGGAGGGGGTACCTAACATACCATGCTCATTGATAATACGTATACTCCGTACTCCTCTGGGTTAAGCGAGAGTGGGGTTTTGTCTGGCCATAGGTTGAGGATCCCAGACTTAGCTGCGGCGACTTGTAAATCTTTCTTGAGGATTTGATTTTGGGCGAAGAGATCGACTTAGTCATTGGTCTGATATCTGCAGCCGACGCCATTTGAATGAGATTCATATTTCTCTCGTCCATTTTGGATGATTGTATCATCAACGTGGCGAACTAGAGGGTCTGGTATGGTCTCAAGGATGGCAAGTGTTCATGCCCTTCTGGAAACATGATATGCCCATGCCAAAATACTTAGGTCGGTTTTGGAGCCTTCTCGAAGGACAGAACTCGTAGGCCTATGCCTTGACTACACAAAATGAAGGTGAAACTCCGACGTTTATGAGGATAGGTGGGTCTACATTAGAATATAGGGTCTACCTACGGAGTATATATAGGTACGATGTCACATAGCACCTACCCACCTTGGAAGGTGGCCCCGATGTTTACCCAAGGGATATTGAACTAATCAACGCCCTTGTACAGAATAGGTAAAAGTACAAAAAGGACCTAATTTGGTAGTCCAAGCGTTGAGCATCGGATATCGGACATTAAACTGGCCGACACATAAAAAGTGGGATACGTAACCCATTAAGGGCCCCGGGGTCTAGATCGGGGCATATAATACGGAGTATGGAGTATAGATCTCGTATGTTATATTCTATGTGGACCAAATTCGGTCGATTTATACCCCCATACAGCATAGATGACATATGAGTCATCCGTATTCGTTCTCGTGTTTTCATTGTGTTTCGTGTTGTACCTAGGTAGATATATTGTGCTCCGTGCGTTGAGGGGATAGTAATATGTACTCCGGAGTAATACTATGTAAGTGCCACATGCGCCAATCATGACCTGCATCAAACATGTACAACATAAAGAAGCAAATAGCTAGTGTTCAATTGTTGAAAAGGGGAGCGTTCGAGGGATGCCTAAGAATGTGATAGGAATGTCCAATCTCACCTTTTGGGATGTATAGAAATAGACTAGCACCCACTATGGAGTAAATAAGCAAATAGAAGATAAGCCTACTCCGTACTCCGTATACAATATATACAATATATACAATCTATACAATCTTACCCATAACCAGGCGAATAATCAATTGCATAAAGACATGTCGGAGTTCGGACTACCCGACCCGCAGGACCAAAAAAAAAAAAAACCTAAGGCCCCCCCCCTCGTAAATATAATCTAAGACAAACAGTTAAAAAAGACATTTAGATCTCGCATCCCTTCGCCCCTTTCGTGAATCATCTTAATCTAATTACTCCTTTACATCCCTTAATATTCCTTGCTGGTTAATTTCTGGTTACTTGCTGGTTACTGGCTGTCGCCTTGATTCATTTCCAGATCTCATTTTAGATCATTCCTCATCTTCAACTAATTCTTCATGGAGTAGAGATCTAAACAACCCAAACTGTTCAACATGCAGCAGCCCGATGAGGGCATGACGGCCGTTGAGAAGGTGGCGGAGGACCATCAGCTTAACGAGAAGCCCATCAATAAGCGCGATTCTGGTTCCGCTTCCACGTCAACAGCAAACGAACACGAAACCAAGACTCCAGTCGCGACAGACGAAGATGCTATCTATGCTCACTTGCCCGAGCATGAAAAGGACATCCTGAAAAAACAGCTAGATGCTCCTCTTGTCAATATCTCCTACTTCGGTCTTTATCGATATGCCTCCCACATGGACATACTCATCATTGTCGTCAGCACACTCTGCGCCATCGCCGCCGGTGCTGCCTTGCCCCTCTTCACCATTCTCTTTGGCTCCTTGGCTACGGCTTTCCAAAAGATTATGCTCCGCACCATCCCTTACGATGAATTCTACCACCAGTTGACCAGCAACGTCTTGTACTTTGTCTATCTCGGCATTGGAGAGTTCGTCACCGTCTACGTTAGCACCGTTGGTTTTATCTACACAGGAGAGCATGTCACCCAGAAGATTCGAGAGCACTACCTCGAAGCCATCCTGCGCCAGAACATCGCCTACTTCGACAAGCTTGGTGCCGGTGAAGTGACCACCCGTATCACAGCCGACACCAACCTTATCCAGGATGGTATTTCCGAAAAGGTCGGTTTAACCCTCACTGCTGTCGCTACCTTCGTGACTGCCTTCATAGTTGCATACATTAAGTATGCTCCCTTGGCTGGCATATGTACTTCAACCATGGTCGCGCTGATCGTGATCATGGGCGGAGGCTCCCAACTGATCATTAAGTACGGCAAGCTTTCCCTGGAGAGCGCCGGTGCCGGTGGAACTGTGGCGGAGGAAGTCATCAGCTCAATCCGCAATGCGACCGCATTCGGTACTCAAGACAAGCTCGCCAAGCAGTACGAGTCTCACCTGCTTCACGCAGAGCGCTGGGGCATGCGCCTGCAAATGAGTCTCGCCGTGATGGTCGGTATCATGTTTGGACTCATGTTCATGAACTATGGCCTCGGATTCTGGATGGGCTCCCGATTCCTGGTGGATGGTAAAGTTGATGTGGGGCACGTTTTGACCATCTTGATGGCCATTCTTATCGGGTCCTTCTCCTTGGGCAATGTCAGCCCGAACGCTTCAGCATTTACCAACGCCGTGGCTGCCGCTACCAAGATTTTCGCGACTATCGACCGTGAATCTCCGCTGGACCCTACTTCTAATGAAGGCATCATCCTTGACCACGTCGAAGGTCACATCGAGTTCCGCAATGTGAAACATATCTATCCCTCTCGTCCTGAAGTTACCGTCATGAAGGACGTTTCCCTCGCTATTCCTGCTGGTAAGACTACCGCATTAGTCGGCCCTTCGGGCTCTGGCAAGAGTACTGTCGTCGGTCTTGTCGAGCGGTTTTATCTTCCAGTCGGTGGTCAAGTGTTCTTGGACGGCCATGACATCCAGACTCTCAACTTGCGATGGCTACGCCAGCAGATCTCGCTGGTCAGCCAGGAACCTGTGCTATTTGGCACAACTATCTACCAAAACATTCGCCACGGTCTGATTGGAACACGCTTTGAGCATGAGTCTGAGGAAAAGATCAAGGAGCTCATTGAGAATGCCGCCAAGATGGCTAACGCTCACGACTTCGTTACTGCTCTTCCGGAAGGTTATGAGACCAACGTTGGCCAGCGTGGATTCTTGCTGTCTGGAGGTCAGAAACAACGTATAGCCATCGCTCGTGCTATGGTTAGCGACCCCAAGATCTTGCTTCTGGATGAAGCCACTTCCGCCCTTGATACCAAATCCGAGGGTGTCGTCCAGGCAGCGCTTGATCGCGCCGCTGAGGGCCGCACCACCATTGTCATTGCCCATCGTCTGTCCACCATCAAGTCTGCCCATAACATTGTTGTCTTCGTCAACGGATCCATTGTTGAACAGGGTTCCCACACTCAACTGACTGATCATGACGGTCCTTACTTCAAGCTTGTCGAGGCTCAGCGCATCAATGAGGAGAAGGACGCAGATGCTTTGGATGTGGACGTGGACGAGGATGAGGATAGCATCGAGCACATGACCAAGTCTCACATCTCACGTGTCAAGTCAATTGCTAGTGGCTCGACTGTTATAAAGGACGAGGCTGAAACATTACAGGATGCCATGCATCGCCAGGAGTCTCGCAAGTCCGTGTCCAGTGTTATTCTCGCGCAGAAAAGCGCTGAAGGCGGCAAGAAGTACCCACTTTTGACTCTGATCAAATTTATCGGCTCGTTTAACAAGGAAGAGCGGTGGTTCATGGTCATCGGTCTTTGCTTCTCGATTCTCGCCGGTTGTGGTCAGCCTACTCAAGCCTTCTTGTATGCAAAAGCTATCAGCTCACTGTCCTTGCCCAAAAGCCAGTATGCAAAGTTGCGATCGGATGCCAACTTTTGGTCTCTGATGTTCTTCATCGTTGGTATCGTTCAAATCATCACTTTCTCAGTCCACGGTATCGCATTCGCCTTCAGCTCCGAGCGACTGATCCGCAAGGCCCGCAGCAATGCCTTCCGAGTCATGCTCCGACAGGATATCAACTTCTTCGATAAGGAGGAGAATAGCACCGGTGCTTTGACTTCTTTCCTCTCAACTGAAACCAAGCACTTGGCCGGTATCAGTGGTCAAACTCTGGGAACAATTCTTATGACTTCCACAACTCTCATCGCTTCAATTGTGATCGCGCTTTCTTTCGGGTGGAAGCTTGGCCTCGTTTGCATGTCTGTCATTCCAATTCTTCTTGGCTGCGGCTTCTATCGCTTCTACATGCTTGCCGCCTTCCAGGCACGCTCCAAGGTAGCCTATGAGGGATCAGCTAGCTATGCCTGCGAGGCTACATCTGCCATTCGTACTGTGGCTTCGCTTACCCGTGAGACCGATGTCTGGGAATTCTACCACGGTCAACTCGAACGCCAGGGCCGCATAAGCTTGATCTCGGTATTCAAGTCATCGACCTTGTATGCAGCCTCCCAGGCCTTGGTCTTCTTCTGTGTCGCCCTCGGCTTTTGGTATGGTGGAACCCTGCTCGGTCACCATGAATACGACGTGTTCCGCTTCTTCGTCTGCTTCAGTGAAATCTTGTTCGGTGCCCAATCCGCTGGTACGGTGTTCTCGTTCTCTCCGGACATGGGCAAGGCCAAGAACGCCGCCGCCGAGTTCCTTAAGCTGTTCGAACGTCGCCCCACCATTGACACATGGTCCAAAGAGGGCGAGAATTTGGACCACTGCGAAGGAACCATCGAGTTCAAGGATGTGCACTTCCGCTACCCTACCCGTCCCGAGCAGCCCGTGCTTCGCGGCTTGAACCTCACCGTCAAGCCTGGCCAGTACATTGCACTGGTCGGACCCAGTGGATGTGGTAAGAGTACCACCATTGCCCTTCTCGAGCGTTTCTACGATGCCCTTTCTGGTGGTGTCTATGTGGATGGCAAGAATATCGCCGATCTCAATGTCAATTCCTACCGCAGCCACCTGGCGCTGGTCAGCCAGGAGCCCACTCTCTACCAGGGTACCATCAAGGAGAACATCCTGCTCGGTAGCCCCAACGCCGACCCCACCGAAGAGGAGCTGGTCCAGGTCTGCAAGGACGCCAACATCTACGATTTCATCATGTCTCTCCCCGAGGGCTTTAACACCGTCGTCGGCAGCAAGGGAGGCATGTTGTCCGGTGGCCAAAAGCAGCGTGTTGCTATCGCCCGTGCTCTCCTTCGCAACCCCAAGGTCTTGCTTCTGGACGAAGCCACCTCA
This sequence comes from Penicillium sclerotigenum, assembly GCA_928213465.1. Lineage (NCBI taxonomy): Eukaryota > Fungi > Ascomycota > Eurotiomycetes > Eurotiales > Aspergillaceae > Penicillium > Penicillium sclerotigenum. The sequence goes on along the minus strand of CAKMRK010000970.1, from coordinate 157,978 downwards.
GCCCTTGACTCTGAGTCTGAGAAGGTCGTCCAGGCTGCTCTGGACGCTGCCGCGCGCGGTCGCACCACCATTGCCGTCGCTCACCGTCTAAGTACCATTCAAAAGGCTGATATCATCTATGTCTTCGACCAAGGCAAGATTGTCGAGAGCGGCACCCACACCGAGCTACTGCGCAACAAGGGTCGCTACTTCGAGCTAGTCAACCTTCAGTCCCTTGGCAGGGCTGGCTAATTCTCTTGATTTACTTTTTTTTTTTTAATTGTATACATACCCTGTTACTTCTTTCTTGGCCCCTATATCATATCCCTCTTCATCTCTTCCTCTATCTCTCGCCATCTATCTCATCTCTCAAATCTCCTCTTTCGATCTCACCCGTTCTTGTGATAGATCATTTGTTGTCAGCGGCGAAGACCCGGCAAAATGGGGTACATTATCTCCCCTCGATAATTAAAAAAAAATAAAAACATCCATTAGGGATGTAGGATTAGATGAATGAATACAATGAATCTCAATTCAACGCCACCTGATTTCGCTCCAAACTCCATCCACTCGGTCAAACCTGTCCAAACCATTTCAAGCCCTTTCGATCAGCAGAGCCCTTGTAGTAGTCCTTCAATCCTCCTCCGAAACCCCAAACTCCGTCTCCACCTCAACCTGCCTCACCCCCCTCGCATCAGCAATAAGCCCCATCAACCCTTGCCCAACATCTTTGATATCATTGTACTCATGCAAAAGCTGAGTGTAGCGTTCGCATGTGGTATTGGGATTGTCACTAGAATAAGCAGTGGTTAGAAGTACAAGATGCAATTGGGACAACTGGGAAGTAATTACATGAGCTGGCTGGTCACTGAAGTTAGACTGGCTTCTAGTACCGCATGTCTAGCTTCTAGACTTGCAATTGAAGCGCGCAGAGTGGCCTTCACTGGGTGTTAGTTCTTGATCTGATGGATACAGGTGGGTGCAGGATGGGGGGATACTGGAGACGTACTATTCGTTGCTGGTCTCTGTAGAACTTGGTTTCTTTGGCTGAATCCATGAAGATTGTTTGCAATTAGGCGCATATGAATATGTGTTGTGATACGTGAGATGCAAGAGATGAAAGCATTGTTAAAGGAAGAGGTTGTCTAAGTTGTCTAAGTTGGTCTGTATTGTACCCCAGAATTATATACTCCTGACCAATCACAGCTACGCTGAATAATCCACTCCTAGGCTTTCAAGGGTTCCGCGTACGCGTCCTTTATTTTGGTATGAGCCTTTTTGTAATTGTTAGTTAAATTAATCAAATCACTTAACTACTCGAGAATAAACTCCCGGAGATCAAAAAGAAATTGTTGCCTTGACCCCACGCGTCAGTCCCGCCTAATCGGATGCCCCCGGATTGGGTTACCTGTTATCCGCATCTGTTCTCTTCTCCCTTTCAACTCCCTACTCCAACCACACCATGGCATACCTTCGTCAGTCCGTATGGGCTGTGTTTGTATTGGCTGCCTCGGCTCTCGCCCATGGTGGCCATGAGGCTGTTCCTCAGGGTGAATCTATCTCCCAGGATCCTATTGTACGTGGTACTACCTGGTTCCCCTCGCAAAAAAGTTAACCAATGATTCCAGGACTCAACACTATGGACTCATATGATTCTGATGGGTTTGGCTTTTGGCATAATCTTCCCAACGGGGATGGTTCTCGGGGTATGTATCTGCTTCATTTGCCTGTCCGTTTCTTTCCTACTACTGTCACATCCATCTCTAACAAAAGAAAAATAGATAACCCGCTCTCGTTGGCACGTTCCCGTCCAAGTCGTCGGCACCGTCATCGCTGTGCTAGCCTACTTCCTCGGCCACGCCCACAAAGGCCGCCAATTCGATAAGAACCTGCACGCCTCCGTCGCAAACTGGCTGATGTTCTTGCTGGTCGCGCAAGTCGTCCTCGGAGTGTATCTCAAGCTGCACCTGGAGAAGGCGGGCCAGGCTCGCATCCGATGGATTTTCGTGCTGGCCCATGGTATCGTTGGCAAGGTCATGCCCGTCCTCAGCTGGGCGCAGATGCTGTTTGGTGGCATTGCCTCGCTCGGCTTCTGCCGCGGAGATCATCTCGGTCAGTGTCTGGCTCATTTCATTATGGGCTCTGCATTCATCGGGTACGGTATTTGTTTGACTATTCTCTTGCTTGTCGGCCAGTATTGGTTGCGCCGTACCGGCCGGAGTCAGGAGTTCTTCGATTCGCTCATCATCGCCGCTTGGGGCTGTGTCAATACTTTCACCGAGCACCGATGGGGTTCTGCTTGGGTTCACAATGATCTCCAGCATACTACTATGGGAATCGTTTGGTGGTGTGCTGGTCTGTTGGGTATGTGGCTCAGCCGTACCCGCAGCGGCCGTCCTAAGCGTAACCTCATTCCGGCCCTTGTCATCTTGATGACTGGCTATGCCATGTCCGCTCATCCCCAGGAGCTGATGATCAGTACTATGGTCCATACACTCTTCGGGTATACCCTGATGGCGGCGGGTCTGACCCGCATCATTGAGATCTCGTTCGTGCTGAAGGATAAGCCTGCTCTTTCCGAGCCGAACAGCTTCCAATACCTGACTCCCTTCGTATGTTTCCTCTCTGGTCAATGTGGTAATATGTAGAATAATACTGACTTTGCTTTCTTTTTTTGCAGTTGCTCTATGCCTCCGGCTTCCTCTTCATGGGCGCCACCGAGGAACAGATGCTCCTGCTGCACAACGCAGGCATCACCCACGTTGCCTACATCTTGATCCTCTACAGCATTGCTTTCCTCGTCTTCCTTTGTAAGTTGACTCCCTAATCTCCCGCCTTTCTTTTCCAGAGCATCCACTCATCTTACTCTTCAAGTCGTCAACGTCCTCCTGCACATTTACGCCGTCCACACCTGGCCCAACTCCGAGTCCACCAACCAGGACGGCCCCATCTACTCCACTCTCAACGGGAATGCGAATGGTCGGGCGCGCTCAAACTCGCAGCAGATTCAAGATGCCGAGGCATTCGAGCTCCATGGCTTGATTTCTGATGATGAGGAAGGTCCTTCTATGGGACCACGCAAGAACAGTGATGAGGAACTTGGCAAAGAAGAGGCCCATCACTGAGGCATTGCATTGGTTTGCTGATCCTCTTTGCAAGTATATCGTGCATTTTGTGATACTGTGTTAAATGGCGTCTGGGTTGGGTTGGGTTCGGTTTGAATAGAATTACATGCATTGCAGGTTCTAATTGCCTTGAGTTGGAGTAGCTAATATTATATCTGAACAAAAATTGTACATAATTCCCAATTTCATGCAAGTATCAAGTGTCAATGGTGGCTCGTGTTCTATCGTACATAATGAGGCCCAAATCCTAAGTCTGGGGTTATTGGAATCCATTGAAAAAAAGGAGATTCGTTATGATGCTAAAAGAGCATATCCCAATCCAATCCCCACAATATGTCGTCCGTCAGTTCTTCCAATTAAATTCCCTCACAAAACCTCAGAAACAGGAACTGTAACTGGGTTCCTGACTGGCGGCACAGCAGCCATCTCCGCCGCACCAACATCGGGGAAGAAAGGATGAAGCGAATAAATCGGGCCAACGCTCTTCTCTCCATCAAACAGCAACATATTCTGCAGTGGCTGCTCCCTCGCTGAAAGAACATTAATAACATCCTGCGCCAGCGAACCGCCCAAAAACGCAGCAACGGGACTCAGCTCGCTGCCCAAGTTCTGCAAGAACGTCCGCAGGAACACAGAGTCCAGTGTGAGTGGCTCTAGTTTTAATTCCTGGTGCCGGTCGCGTGATAGCTTCGTGAATAGTTCCAGGTCTTCATGGGTGAAAGTTGGACGGTGGCCGCGTAGCTTTTCGAATTCCCACAGTGCGCGCAGGCAGCTGAGCAGCGGGGTTACTTGCTTGCGACGCCGTGGGAGCCGTGTGTATTCTTCCGGTAGTGGGGAGGTGTTTGCCAGAATCAGTGGTGAGTACACCTCGCGCTTGGTGACTAGCTCGATGATCTTTTGTTCTTTCTTGTTGGCATCATTTTGTTCCTTTTTAGTGGTTATGTCGATAATGCTGCGGGTGGGTGTTTCTTGGGTTGCAGGGGCCACGTTGGATTTGTTGCGCTCGATCACAAAGTCATGGCTGATTAGGTCGGCGAAAACATAGCCGTAGAAGCCGTGTAGACCGGCGGCATAGAAGGGCCTATTCGCTAGTCGGCAAGCAGCGTTCACGGTGGTGTTGGTTAAAAAGTCGAGCTCTGTGGCAATTGTGATGTCAAACTGTGCGAAAAAGTCGGGTTGTTTGGTTTTAACATCGGAGGTGTCGATGTTAAGCTTGACTCGAGGGTTCATTTTGTGGATTTGCGGTCCTGCGACTTCTGCGCGCTAGAAAGGATTGTTAGCGGATAGCGATGGGTATTCTGCTCTGACTGTCGCTCACGTTCTTTCCAATCACATCCTGCTCATTTTGTGCTTCAGCAATGAAGAACTGCGCACCCAGGTCCTCCTCTGTGACGTCCTGGTGGTCGATTATGGTGAGGGAGCCGATGCCCGCCAGGACAAGGTTTTTGGCCACTTCATTCGCAAGAGCTTTCACGGTGATGAGGAGGATGTTCGCCGATCGGATTCTGCTTGTTGTTAGAATATGAGAGTGATTTGTAAATTGGATTGCTCACTTTTCTTGTGCGTGTACTCCCCACAGCCGGATCTGTCGATCATAAAGTGCGATTTCATCTAACGAGTTAGTAGAAATTGGATCAAGTTCTACTGACTGGCCATACCAGCACTGATTGACTGCGCATTATCTCGTTGCTCCGCCATAGTGTCGATCTAGTGGTTGAGGTAAGAGGACAATATTGCTCAAGTGCAAGGAGCTTGGCGATTTGGAGCCCCGCAGTTCTGTTTCGCGAGATTTGATACTGAGTAAGAAGTAGTGACTTAGTGATTTATTAACTTAGTGACTTGGTGAGATAGGCAATGAAAGTAGGAGTTGCGAAGTAGAAGTTTAGAAACTCCAGAAGTTCTAGAAGGTCAAGTTCAGGAAGTTCAGATGGGTTTAAATGTCAGGTGACCCGGGAGCTACTATGTGGGGCCGTGGGGACAAAGAAGTATAGAACTTCATATACAACTTCATGGAGATCTCTCATTGATTGATAATATATTCATTTAATTAATATACAACAAATGTCCCATTTAGACAAGGAATATAAGCAAATTAGGAGACAATACTCAGTATAGTATGAAAAAAAAAGTTGTTGGAGGATATGTGATGTTATGATTTCATACCAGGTTATAGAAACTATAGATCAAGTCAACAACGTAGAGATTTGCCTAACACACGACTCAACTAACAGATAATATCATATTTGTCTATTCTAACTTCTTCTAATAAATGCTCTACTACCCTACTATAGACCATTTCAAGCATAACTTCCGTTTTTCATTTTGCATATGGGTTTTGAGCAACAGTTAGGTTGAGAAATATCAATCATCTCTGCCGTATGAGATTGGGCATTCTTATTACATCCAAAAAGGATATTGATAGTCATTCTAGAGGCCACTTTTGTCATTGAAAAAAAAAGTGAGGTCAAAGAGCGACCTAAGTGACACAATTAGTTATCGGCCGATGAAGGAGTTTACACGAAAAAAAAAACCAAGTGCAGAATGAAAACAGCGAGATCAATGAAATTCGTGAAATCTATGAAACCCATGAAACCCATGAAACTCCTGAAACTCATGCTCGTGAATATAATGAAGTTGCAACTCCCAACCTCCCAGCTTTCCAACCTTCACTCCACTACCGATGATCTAATCGACCATCACGTGTTATCAACCTTGGGCAACTCAGGTTGCCAACTCTCGTAAAACTTATCCTTTTACTTCGACGTGGATCTTTTTTAGGTTCTTTTATTTCTGTCGGGTGCCTGGACGGTATTCCCTATCCCCTAACCCCCTAACCCGACGCACGTAACTCCACCTTTAAAGCGGTACCGACAAGCCTGAATGATGGTATGTCTCTCATGGCTCCTATGTGTCTGACTTAATGTCTTACACCTCTCACCTCCCTTTAGTCGGGGAATTACGATTACCCTCATGCTTCTTCCTCTTCGTCCCGCCGCATATCCCGTACTACCAGTTCTGACGAACGCCCTGAGATTCTCCGTCTTCAGCATCTCCGCAATTTCGTATCGGAACGAAATCGCTCCGGTGCCCACAACACCTACAACACCGCCCTTGCCTTGGAAACATTAAACCGAGAAGTTGCAGAGCATTCTCTTGATAGATCTCTCAATCGATCTCGCGATCGTACCAACTCTGAGCAAGTCCGGGCCGACGTCGATCGCCAAATCCAACAACTGCACTCCGAGACAGCTGGCACTGCAGAGCGAATTCGGAGCATTTGGCGCGACCAGTTTCGTTCAGAACGGGTTCGAACTTCCATCTCACCGGAGTCACGTTCCCTTCGCCATCGTTTGCCCTGGCAGACACTCACACCATCGAGCCCGGACGGATCTTTATCTAGGTCACCGTCCCTCATGCCACCATCCGGCCGGTCGGGCCGTGATGGCCAAGGACGAATGAAGCGTCGGAAGCTGGACACCGACGATAACCGTGAGGAATTTCGAGGCTTCGACTACGGTCAATATGGACAGGTAGTTCCGGGAATGCTGCAAATGGAAATCGCTAGTTGTGACGGAGGAAGCTACGATCCGGATAGCGGGTGTTCGCGTCCAGAGAATGTTTTGGACAACAATACGAGTGTCTACTCCACTAAAGAGGCCCGGTGCAACTTGGTCCTCTGTCATAAGGGCGAGGCCCCATTCTGCTTGAAGAAGATCGTTATCAGAGCCCCTCAATGCGGGTTCGATGCTCCGTATGTCCACCAGGCGTGCCTGTACGTTGGACTGACGGCTAATTGTGCTAATTGAACCAGAATACAAGAAGGCATGGTATTTGTCGCGATGACCTCTGATGAACTGCTTGCCCGCACCGCCCAATACCAAATTCAATACTCCAACGGCCGATACCGCCGCAGTGGCCGCCGTAGTGGCATGCAACCATCTCAGGAATACCTCACTGGGTTCCGACCACCACTTCAAAACCTCGAACGCACAGTGCTCATGAGCCCACATTCAGCTGCGGTTCCACATACCGCAGAAGATCCGCAAGCACAGTTCCGCATCACCACCGAGTATGACGAGAATAACGAAGATCCTGGAAATGACGAAGACTGGCGCTCTGCATTGCTCGAGAGAACCGAGGCCGAACAGACGGAGGATCCTTTATCGGATACCGACGAGAGTCCAAGCGATGAGGAGGACCTTGCAAGCATATATCAACGCCGCCGACAGCTGGAATCAGAACGGCTCAGAGCACTCAGCCGTATGTCCGAGCAGAGACTACGCCATACCCCGAGTCTCGTGCATCCAAATCCCCCAGTCGAGCCTGCTCACCCAACTGCCGAAGTCTTGAAACCACATGCGCGCTTCTTTATTGAGCGAGAGAAGAGCATGGTTACTATCAAATTTGATCCGCCTCCGTATGTATCATTATTGGATGTGAATAACCTGAATGCTGACATTTCAAGATCTGGTCGGTTCATTCTCATTAAGCTGTGGAGCCCACGAGCCCACGGGAATATTGATATCGAAAGCATCATCGCACATGGGTATGCAGGTCCACGGTTCTTCCCAAGTATTGCTGCCCGCTAGGGGTGGAAACAAGGAGTTCTCAGCCAAGTGTGTTACTTGTTTTTTTTTTCGGGTCAGAGGGATAGAAGCCTTTTTTTTTCTTTTTTTCTTTTAGTCTATAGTTTCTTGGCCCGGAATTTTATGCTAGCTAGCACTAGGAAGACGACATTATGAATGATTATGATATCACTTTTTGGATTACTCTCCATCTTCCCTGTCCTATCAACAACTAGAGAGCACACGGACTGGTAAATGGTTAGATATCTTTCTTGATGTCTTTCTTGATAGATGAATGGACGATCTCTTCCCAGCCCTTTCCAGCGTAACAGGTGGTAGCATGTCGTTTTCAATCAGGTTACCCATCCAACTGTTTTCGAGGTCTTCTAGTATTGGTCTATGGTAGCCGTCTTCGATCAAGGGGAAGTTGAAGTAGGAAAATGTTAATTATGTGCGGAAGTTTCACTGGGCTTATGGGAGATGCAGACATAGCCCTAATTATTTGAATATTGATACTTACAGTGCCGACCGTTATTGCATTCCATATGTGCACATGTTCAAGGGAACTGTACAGTACCTAATGACACTAAGACAACTGTCCTATGTTCATTCTTCACTTCCGCAGCGGTATCCTCTTGAAAAAGGGATTTGCGGGTATTTTCCAACATCCTCCTCTTCTCCCTCTTCTCCCTCTTCCTTTGCTCCTTTTTCATCATTTTTGTCTTCATCATCCTTTGTTTGACCTTTTCTCCTCTTCCACTTCATCGCCACGGCCTGTCGCTAGCACCGTGCTGCATTCGGCCGCCTGAGAGGTAGACTCCCCATGGTTTAGGGCTTCGAAGTCGGGACCCTAGATAGGGCCATTCCGCGTATTAACGAGGGTTTGTAGCGCCTTTAACTCATCCAGTATCTCATGGCCACTTTCCGCTTCGCATTGTAGCTCCAAGATAATGTCCCTGTCAGATCGGATGACTTCTTGCATGATGAGCCTATTCTCATCCAATTCCTGCCCCAGGAGGAGAAGGATAGGAGCATGCCAAAAAAAATGTTGACAAAAGACTGTATAAAAATGACAGAGTCAGCCTTGACCACAGAGAGAATTCCATCATTCATCCTCTGTTCTTCCTCACTCTTTCGAATCCTTGTCTTGCTTCTCAGTATTTGTGAATTTGTCCTTTCTAGAAGGTTCGTGATCTCATCACGCGATATTCCTGGTTCTCATCTTTCAGCTACACCCCAAATGTTATTTCAATACCACGGACTTACATACCATCAAATCCAGATAATACATCACGTGGGATGCAATCTTCTACAGCATTAAACGGCCCTAAGATAGCCAGCGCTCGTTAGTAGAGTAAAGGTGAATGCATAGGAACTCTAAGCCTAATAAAAAGAAATTGATGTCCCTCACCAGAGTCTACACGGCTATCTTCCGTGAAGTGATGTGCTTGGAGGGTAGCGAGAGCGGTTAATAGAACCTCAGGAGGTCGGTTGAGTATCCCGGTTCGCTTGAATTGGCCGCCGCTTAATGCTTTACCAAGATCGTACTAAACCACCTTTCTAAATGTGTCCGTCCGTTGGCTAGCTCTACAATATCACCCAGTCGAATATCCGCATTAGTGCTTGGCACGGCTCCGCCGATACCGACCATTAAACCAATGCGGACGGCGTAAAAATTAGACAGTAATTGTATCGCAACTGTTGTGGCTGAAGTATTGCCATATCCGCCACTCGGTAGACTCGCGATAACGACATTGTGCTTCCCGATGCTTGCAAGAATATAGGTATTTTGATCCATCGGCATGCGGGGTAAGGGGGTAGGCATGTGTTAGATTAGCCTTATTACAGCCAGAAAGAAGTCGGCACAATCCTATACATTCAACAAAGGTATCAAGACTTGGGAGGAAAAGGGAGAGAAAATTATCTGGTAGGGTGGTGTTTGATGTGTCCCATGATAAGACGCCTTCTGTTCTCATCCCGATTCGGCAATGTTTGTTCCCATCGTCAAATCGGCCCTCCCATCTGCGTCCAGATTGTCACAAGCCTAACTCAGAGCCCAGTAATTATCTTCGGCCGCTAGCATTCCGAGATACCATAATCCTAGTAACACCGAAAGTTGTCCAACCCCTCCACTTCTCCATAGGACTGGTGTAGCCACGGCTAAACGACCATTCCTATCGAGACGTTTGACGGCAATAAGCTCAACGTCTGAGAGGATAAACCCGTGCCGGGTATTATGCTGGTCCATATAAAAGTTCACTTGGGCTAACACCTGCTTGTACTGTCGTCGGTCTGCCAGGTCTTGTGAAAACTGCATTGAAGATCTCCACTTCCAAGAGACCTTCAAGTCCCCAGGTGCTCTATTAACACCAGTGGAGAGATTTGCTCCGACTATAATAAACGCAGTATCTGGTCTGAACTGATCAATTATCCTAGCCGATCCCCCTCTATCAATTGTTAATTCAGACAGCCGCAGAATTCTGAGCTCCGGAGAAAGTTATTCGAAACCAGCTCGGAGGGCGCGTCGAACTCGAGTCATAACTAGGTCAGCGAAACGAAGATGAAAAGTTGGCTTGTCCTTAAGCGGAGCAGGCGGAGACATAAAGGGATCAGGCTGAATTCGCTTCGTATTTAGGACTTGCCCGTAGCGTTGAATGACGGAGGAATAACTGAACTCCGGCCACAGAACGACTTGGGTTATATCATCCGCATCGTATTGAGGATTTGTCGTGTTTGGACCCGGAGTCGTCCCCTGGGTCGGTATCGTTGGGAGGGCAACAGAGAGGTACTGCAAAAGTGTTTGTGTTTTGAGTTGCCATCCCTAGTTGCTTTAATAGGTTCACCGCTGCAGTAAGGTTGGGAGCAGGGAACCATGGTTGACGCTCGATAATGCGGGGTCAACCAGATCCACCAGATCACATGAGCTGCGTTGGACTTACATAATTCACTTACATAAGTCTTGGAGGCAAGCATTTCCGCCTCGCGGCTTCGTTGGTTCTCTAACAACATCCCCTCAGTAGCGTCACGCTCAATGTAGCTCAAGGAGCGACCATGCCTTCGCAAATTGCTTGCTCTTTAGAGCTGAATCTCTCTGATATTGACATCAAACGTGAGCTCAGTCGCTCAAAAGCTTCAACAGTTTATGAAATCCGGCTACGTGGGAAGTCATGTGTCATGAAGCTTGTAAGTACAAGTATTGCGACTGAGGATGACGCTGACCTGCTAGTTCCATGACAACGGCGACCCCGGATACACGAAAAAAGGCCGAGATTTGAATCGTTTTCGCTGCGAGTTGAACGCCTACCACAATCTCCGTGAATTCGGCGTGTGCGACCGAGGCTTTGTTCCCGCTTTTTACGGCTATATCGATCGAGTTGATCCGTCTGCTTTCCACCCGCCGCTTCAGCAATTCGCCGACGATAAATACCAACCTAGGGCGATCCTACTCGAATATTTGCCGTGTGCTGAAAGACTTAATTGCGAAAATTATTCCGAAGACCTCTTTCGCTATGCGGTTGAGGGCATAAAACATATCCATGACGCCTTTGTCCACCACCATGATATTTACCCGAAGAACATGCTTGTTGTATCCGGTACAACGATTGTATGGGTTGATTTTGATGTTGCGACAACTTTCAGCAGCATGTGCCCTTGCGAGAAGGCATATTGTGATTATGAAACCGAACTTGTCAAGAGTTTTGGAAAGCTTCTTGTTGGTGTAGCTTCCTTCACTTAAACATCATTACAGTAACTAACAAAAGCAACCATCAGAACGACGACAAGAGACAGGGTCTTCCACCCAATACAAAGTATTACTAATTGGACAGCCACAAACACGAACAAACCGAACTAGTGTTACGCCTAGGTACGAAGAGATAGGTAGTCAACCAACGTATTAGCATTCGATGAAGCGACTGAGCATGAGGAGAAAAGAAAGGAAGGAAACCATCTCGGGGGGACATGCTGATATCTTGTCTGAGAAGTAGTGCGTGTCGTTCCCTTATCGTCACCTGTCTATGTCCCTCGCATGCCTCGCCGTCCTAAGTCTTCCACAATCGTAACAACTGGCACAATATGTATTGCGCAGACACGACGCTCTTTAGTACGACAGCCAATCATATCTTCTCTATTATTATACCTGAATGTCGGAAATGGCCTTCGGCACTATCCTATTTTGCACCAACAATCATATACGCACCGCCGAAGGAAGGTATGAAACCTTTGGCCGGGATTTTCTTCGTATGCTGACCAAGCTTTCTTGATATAGGCCTTTAGCTCGGTAAGTTCGCCTATATCCAATCCTTTTATCACATCCAGATTCATCGACAAACACAAGATGAAATGACCGAAACTCAGATAGCTTATATTGGTAGAAATCTCGTAGTTGTGGGTTCTGTTCTTTGGCTTTCTATTGGGCTTTCTTTTTTATCCAGCTAGCCCGCGAAAGAGCACGTTTGATACTAGATGACGATAGTAAAATGTTGAACTCATCCCATAGGAAGATAGCTATCTCTTCGATATATGTTAGTGATGGAGCGCTCACTACACTACGCCACCTTTGCTATTTGCGATGTAGTGAGTCTATTCTTACTGCGTATTATATGAACAATCATCTTACGCTGCCAGGGGCTGATATTTCTTGCTATATTTGAAGCGAGTATCTCTATGTTTCTCCATATGGAATGCAATAACGGTCGTCACTGCAATACCTGCTCTTCTAAATACTATAAGCACACACGGGTTTCGATATTCGAGATCGGTACGTACATACATACGTACCTTTCCAACAATGAATACAGCGGCGACAACAGCCAGCGTGGACCTATAAAAATCCCTCAAGCCCACTGACCTAGACAACATTGTCACATGCTGGGGGTACCTCTCTATAAACGGCTTGCCATTTGAAGAGAGGTTCGGTGGCAGCAATCCGGCAGAGATGACGTTGATTCAAGTTATACCACATGTACATATATAATAATGTGGCTCAATGAATGTTGAGTCTCACCACGTTGTCTCTCTCGGCTGGGCTAGATGCCTATTAACGAAGTGATCGACGCTAAGGTAGTAAGTGGGGTCGGGGGTCCCCCGTGTGTCCTCGGCTATGCGCATGGATAGCTTGCAGCTTGATGTAAGTTCAAATTGCACCTGTAAATTGAAAGGATAATGCAAGTCGACAATGTTTCCCTCCAAATCCAAGGAATTCCGGGTTGACACGTAGGAATCCTGTCGGATCTGCTCTGCGCTTTTGGGGGGTACGAGTTCAAACAGGCAACGGCTATTTCATCGGCACATTCGGGATGTCAGCATTATTCGGGGGCAAAATTGGCGCATAGTTGCCACAACATCAGTTAAACTGTATGGTACACGCTCGCTGGATCTCAAGATCACAAAGGATGACCACATGAAGCCGAGTTGTGTCTCTCTTCGTTCTTATATCCCTGCTTGGCGCGGTTAGCTAGAGACATGGAAATAAAATGCATATGGGGGAACTAAAAGTCGACCTATAGTAGATTTTCAGAAACCGCCCTAAGAAATCCCGAACCGGCACTATGCCTGATCCACGGACGTTGGGGTTAATGGGGCCAATCTGAAACATTAGCACTAATGCACGGCTCTAGAAACGGTTATCTCCAAAACGGTTACCTACGTTATAGTCAGAACGTCTTGCACCGGTTGGTCGTTCTCAATGCATTTGAACACCTGACTACCGCCTCAAAACTGTCATACGTGTTTTCATTGCAATATTTCTGATGCAGGACAGCACATGCACTTAACTGAGCTGCACTTGGTAGCCTCAAACGCATGGCTAAAGTCCCCTGCATGTGTCGACTAGTGCGGGGGTGAACGATTTTATCGCAAGAACTGTGACATCTTCCAATAGCTCGGGGTCTGGTAGAAAACGGAAAACGGACGCGAACGGACGTACTTTTGGAGTAGCTAGTCCAGCCTCAGGGCTCTCGGACAGCCGTGCAGACTAGGTAGCCCCGCTATACTCCATAGTAGATTGACTCAGTACGGATGAAGCCATTGCTGGGAACCAAGACCCAGGGTGTCGGTGGAATATCGGACATAACTGTAGGATCAAGAAAACAGGGCAAATTCAAGACGCAGCTTCTATATCCAACGACTTTCCAAGGCTCCCCCCTGATGACGCGGATAAGGACCCGTCAGCCGTTAGCCTGTTTGGCCTTGGGGCAGTTAGTGGAGGAGCTAAACGGCTCAGCGCGGGGCTCATTGCGCCTATGCAATAGGTTGGAGAAGATCATGGATGTATGAGACCATGTTAGCTGCAGCACTAGAGTCAGAATAAAAGTCTATCACATTTCTGATTTGATAGAAAGTGAAAGAAATAGAGAAATAGAGTGGATGTAAGGGAGAACCTTGGAGAAGAGAGACAACTCTTGAGAGTTAAAAGAGTCAGGTGTCCCCTTCCCGCTTTATTAATCTTTCCTTTCTCTCCCGGTCTCTTTCTACTGACTCTTTCTACTGATTCTCTCCATCTTTCCTTTTACCCTTTCATTTTCCTATAATTTGACTCTCTATATCCCCTTCCTAGCAGACATCCTTGCCACCCGATACCATGCGTATCACCGTCAACGTCATCCGCCCCGAGCAAGCGGACTCGGACATCATCAACCTAGAAGTAGGCGGCGATATGTCAATCGCGCTCCTCAAAACCATTGTCGAAAGTGAAACCACCGTTCCACCCGAAGCCCAACAGCTCGTCTTCAACAACCAGCTCCTCCAGAACCCCACGCAAACTCTAGACCAAGCCGGCATCACCGAGGGCGACATGCTCGGTGTGCACGTCACCCTCCGCGCTCCCCAACCCCAAGCCACTCGCCCCGCCGCTTCCAGCTCCCTCGCGCCCAGACAGAACATCCAACCCCGCCCCGGCATGCCAGACCCCGAAACTATTCGTTTACATATCCTGGGTGACCCCCGCGTGCGCGAGGCCGTGCGCAGGCAGAACCCGGAGCTGTCTGAAGCCGCAGATAATGCTCAGCGCTTCCGCGAGGTTCTACTTAGGCAGCAACAGGGTGAGGCTCAGCGGGAGGCGGAAAAGGAAGCTCGCATTGCAATGCTGAATGCCGATCCTTTTAACCATGAGAACCAGAAGGAAATCGAGGAGATGATTCGCCAGAATGCTGTTACGGAAAATCTACATAATGCTATGGAGCATCATCCCGAGTGTACGCTCTATGTTTTTGACCTGCTCTGCTATACGCTGTTGGGTTGAGAATGAACCAAAGCTAACCAAATCTGTTTCTCTAGCCTTCGGTCGCGTGACAATGCTCTACATCCCCGTTGAGGTAAATGGCCACCGCCTCAACGCTTTTGTCGACTCCGGCGCTCAGGTGACCATCATGTCGCCCGAGTGTGCAACATCGTGTAACATAATGCGCCTGGTGGACCGTCGCTACGGCGGTATCGCCAAGGGCGTCGGAACCGCCCCTATCCTGGGCCGGGTACACTCCGCCCAGATCAAGATCGGCGAGATGTTCCTGCCCTGTTCCTTCACCGTCATGGAAGGCAAGCAGATCGATCTGCTCCTCGGTTTGGACATGCTCCGCCGACACCAGGCGTGCATCGATCTCCAGCGTGGTGCCCTTGTTATTCAGGACCAGGCTGTTCCCTTCCTTGGGGAGGGCGATATCCCCAAGCACTTGACGGAAGAGTGGGAGGCCGAACCTACGGTCAAGGGCGCCGATGGTGCCGAAGTGGGTGCGCGCACCGGCGCGGTTACGCACCAAGCGGAGAACAATCCCAATGCCAATGCGACTCCCAATACTGCATCCGCGTCCGGGTCACAGCCAAGAATCAATATCCGGCCTGCGCCTACTTCGCGGTGGCCACAGGATTCCATTGGCAAGATCACAGAACTGGGATTCTCGCGTGAGGAAGCCGTCCGGGCCCTGGATATGGCCCACGGAGACCTGGAGGGAGCGATCGGGTTTTTGATTTGATCTAAGGATTCCTGCATTTACATTCAAAGGCGTTTTGGTCGGAATGGGGAATTTGTATTAGCGAGATTTGATCAAAGCACGTAATGATGTGTACGATTATAACGCTGGCTGCATTATAATAGATTTTGTTTATTTTTCCACTATTGTGTATTTGTGTATGTGGGTGCTGTTTATTCCCGCTTGCTTTTTGGCATTAGTTTGTCGCGTAGACGGAATATCATGTCTAGAGCCATGAACCCGCCTATAAGGTGTTAGTAACCAATTGCGGCATTATATGAGATAACCTTGAGACTGTACATACCTAACGCCATATAAGGGGCATACAGCATGGTAAGCTGCTGCTTCTCGGCGATCGAGCGGTCAGTCCAACTCCACACAACCACCAGAGATGTCAGTGTGGTGATGAAGGCCTGGATACCGAAAATCAGGAGGTGTACGGGGACAAGGGGGTGGTCTAGATGAATTGGAAATTGTGTTAGTTAGGTTCTTATGGCGTTTTTTGGGGGATTCTTTTTTTTATGATGTGATTCCCTATTCGGGAAGAGAGGGTATGTTGGTATGTAGTTAGACTTCCAGATAATGCAATTGATATAGATATGTAATGGATAAGATGTGATGTAGGAGATGGACTGGACTGGATAGACAAGGATACAAGGATATACATAGTAACATGATGTATGATGCACGAGCATGGTGGGGGGGTGGAGGGGGAAGAAGTAAATTACCTTTAATCAACCCCCGAACCGCCCATATCGAGACTGGGAGGTGGTACAGCAGCTCCATCCAGATGAAGACGGTGAACCATGTTGGGGGGTCTTCAAAGAATTTGTCTCGATAGGTTGTTATGTAGAACTCGCGCAGCTGGTGGGAGAAGTTTGTTTGGAGGAAGGTTGGTAGGAGGGGGACTGTGTCGATTACTGTCTTAGTGTTAGTACATGCATATGTGAGGTTATATGAAGATATGAAGATATCAAGATAGAAGATAGAAGATAGAGAATCATACGGAGAATTATCGGGACATGAGTGACGAAAAATAGGAGATAGGCCCAATCCCTTTTACGGGTGCAGATGGACATGTTGAGATATGCTGGGTCATATGCAATAGTCAAGGGATAAGACAGGGAGGTGGTGTTTAGTGTGTAGGTGGGGGGTAGTATGTTGTAGATGGGTTGATGGGTTGATGGGTTGATGGGTAGAAGTGTAGGAGTGTAGATGGGTAGATGTGTAGAAGTATTGATGTGTTGATGTTGATGTTGATGTTTGATGTTTAGGGGCAGCCCTGGAGAATATCAGGTGACTTAAGAACAATCTGGAAGTAGGAACTAAAACGATCTCTGTATAATTGCTTTTTCTAACATATTTAGTGTTGATTTTAATATATTTAGGGTATTAAAGTATTGGAGTATTAAAGTATTAAAGTATTAAAGTATTAAAGTATTAAAGTATTAAAGTATTAAAGTATTAAAGTATCAAAGTATCAAAAGTATCAAAGCATTACAGTACTAAAGTACTAAAGTATTAGGATCTTAGGGTATTTCCCTGTAACTATCAAGATGGACACATCCAAACCACCGATCTCCCAGGATCACACCGCTGCTTCTCAATTTTAAGGTGGCCTGACTGGCCTACCTCGGGGAGAAGTTGAATCCGAGGGAACCATTCGATTATGGAATATATCCACATACATCGTCAAAGTAAAGGAGCTTGTCAAATCTCAAAGCCTGAAATTACATCACCGGGATAAGGTAGTCATGCATTTACAAGGAACTTCCTAGATGGCCTCTGATAGGTCAACGCATATAATATACCGGGAAGTAGACCGCAAGATCGGGCCCTAATTAGCTCAGGACAGGGTGTTCTTCCTCTTCTTCCTCTTCTTTTTCTTCTTTTTCTTCCATTTCTGCTTAGTTCCACTTGATGATTTCCCGTTTCCCTAGGGAGCTTCCTAAATAGTTCTCTTTAAGCCGAGGAACATGTGCCCGAATGGCCGAATCGTAATCTCCGCATGCATAGATCACGGCAGATAATGCAATTACCATTCAGCCTGCATTATGCCTTATCTTCGAGGGTATTCATATTATACCGTAGCGGTGTAAGACCATTATGGAAGCTTTAGAATGGGGGAAAAAAAAAGAACAGTGGACGAACGGTAGTGGAACGGGGATTTGCAGTGGGATTGACATGGATTTTATTACTTTTTGGGGGTTATTTTAGTTATTTTAGTTATTTTAGTTGATTTGAGGTCGATGTTTTTTTTTATTGGAATTATTATTATTATTATTATTTTACTTCTCTTTTTTTTTCATTATCTCTGACCGCTGTTCGCATCTTTCCACTCGGAGATGAAGGGAAGTTGACTAGTGTTTTAGTTTGATTCATGCATATAGGAGAGAGAGTATACAAAACTGTATATAAAGAACCTCAATCCCATTTCCATCTCTTCCTCTCTTATCCATCTATACCTCTATACCACTATACCGCTATAATACTTTCCTTCCGCATCTATACAATGCCCTCTTCAGCCCCCCGTCGGCCCAAACAGCCAAAAAAGCAAGAACCCATCAGTTACGACATCAACATCCCTTATGTCGATGTAGACAAGCAATCCAAAATCTCAACCAAATACCCCCAATATCTCCCCTCGTGGGATCCAATCTGGTTCGACCCCCTTCAACCCTTCGAATATGAAGATCCAGCCCTGCGCGTTCGCAACAAATCAAAACCAAACCTGCTGCCCCCATCCGCAAAAGTCTCCCACATTCAGCCAAGCCTAGGATCAATCGTCGAGAACGTCCAGCTCTCAGAACTATCCGCCGCAGGAAGAGATGAACTAGCCCTCCTCATCTCAGAGCGTAAGGTCGTCGCCTTTCCAGACCAGGATCTCATCGATGCTGGCCCAGATGCCCAGGAATCTTTCATGCGCCATTTTGGTAAACCAAATTACCAGCCCGTATCGGGGTCAATGCGAGATCATCCCGCGTTCCATATCATCCATCGTGATGGAAACAAAGATGAAATCGCCCGTTTCCTGCAGCAGCGCACTACTACCACCCTCTGGCACCAGGATGTCAGCTATGAAATCCAGCCCCCGGGTTATGTCATGCTCGGTCTCCTGCAGGGCCCCGAAGTCGGCGGTGATACCGTCTTCGCCGCTACCGATCTAGCCTATAAGCGACTCTCGCCCGCTGTCACGGCTTTCCTAGACGGGTTGAAAGTTACGCATTCTTCGGCGAAGATGATTGCTCATGCCCGCATGACGGGTGGCTTGGTTAGGAAGGATCCCGTTGATACCGTCCATCCGCTTATCCGTGTGCATCCCGTTACTAGAGAGAAGTGTATGTTTTTGAATGGCGAGTTTATTACGAGGATTGAAGGTCTGAAGGATTCTGAGACCAAATGGGTGTTGGATTTCCTTATGAATCATCTGGTTACTGGTCACGATTTCCAGGTTCGTGTGCGCTGGCAACCGAGGACCATTGTGATGTTTGATAATCGGTCGACTATTCGTGAGTTTTTTTTTTTTTTTTTATGGCTTTTCTTTCGAGATTTGGAATTGAGGATGCTTGGCTAATAAATCCTAGACTCTGCCATTGTGGATTACTTGGACGATGATTACGGTGCCAAGGCTCGTCATATCTTCCGCTTAATTGCTCTGGGTGAGAAGCCCATTCCTGTGTATGAGGATGATGAAGAGGAGGAGTTTGAATAGACATAATGCGATAGATAGATGGGATCATGTCGGTGTTTTCGGTTTATAGATTTCAATTGGGGATTTTAATTTAATCAAAGTTTTTGGGATATTTTGGATTGAAATATTCATTGCAATGCTAATCAGGGCTATACTCCCTGTATCTTAAATCCAAACTCATTGGACTGTTCGTTTTCATTACCACCCCACGCCTAGAGTTACAAGAATCCCAGAAAAAAAAGAAAGAAAAAAAAAAAGCACCGATCCCTAAAAAAAAAAGATCCATATGTCAAGTAAATCTCAGGAGTCACCGCCACGATCTGCAACGCTACATGGCCCGTCCCCCACATCACCTCAGCAGGAAACGCCACATTTACCGAATAATGTCATCGATCCGTGACCGCAAGTCATGAGCAATCTCCAACTGCTCCCCACTAATGACACCGCTCTGTTGCAGGATCAGCAGCATCTCAGAAACACGCTCGGCAACGATATCCGAGCCAAAAACCATGCCGCCAAGACGCACGGTCTCATGGAACCATCCATTCAGCAGGTACAGCAGGTCGTGCGCGATAAACCGCCGGTTTGACCCGTGGAAGGGCGCCTCATCAGTGTAGTACATTGTCTCCAGCACAGCGTACAGGGATTCGTGCGCCACGCCAAGATCCATGAATAGATCCACCACCCAGGTCGCCGGGCCGACGTTGCGCTGGAACTCCAATGCATACCGCTCCAGCATGGGGACGAGCTCGCGAACGGGGAAGATGGTCTCGGACATCCGCAGGCGACTGCCGAGGCTGCGGACTTTGTCGATCACCGCTTCGTAAGGTTGCGGTGAGCCGCGTTGAACGGTGGCGTCATGGACCCCCTGGATCAAGTGTTGCCAAGTTGACTTGACGTCGGCCGCATTGCGATGGTCAGCTTGGTAGAAGATTTGGAGACAGATGTCATGGTAACTGGCGGAGTCGGCGTATTTATTGAATAGCTAGAACATGTTAGTACCATGATTGGTAATCCGATTCATGCAGGGGGAAAAGAAAACTTAGCACATACTGTACTAATATCCATCACTGGTCCATCGACCTCGCGCAGGATCTCGGGTTTCCGCTCGGGAAGAATCCGCTCGTCATCCTTGAGTCTTTGAAGTAGATCATCCTGAATATTGGCCACGTCGATGAGGTTCGAAATCTCTTGCAGCAGTCGCTGCCTTGACTGACGCCCGACGTCCGGTGTGAAAATTGAAGCGTTGGCACGGGCTTGACCAAGGTACTCAATACGACGACTCAGTGGCAACACGAAGGCACTATTGGCCAGATGGAATTGAACCTGGGCAGTTTCGAAGAATCGTTGAGACTGGGCATAAAAACGCCAGAGTAGATCTGCATGGCCTAGATCATCATTCGATTTGCGCTGGAGGTAGGTGACAACAAATGGAGATTGAGTCTGCAGCAACCGATCGTCCCAGCCCTGCTCAAGGTACCAGTCGTATAAACTCGTCAGGAACACCTCATCGGTGGAATCGGAGATCACGCCATAGGCCTCGTTTTGACGTTTGGCAATAGTGGTCAGCTGGCCATCAATGAGACCGGGATCAGATGCAGCTAATTTGTCAACCGCAAGCACGACTTTGAAGATGAGATCGTAGCACTGCTTGCGGAAATAGAAGTATTCCTTACGGGGGTCCTGGGTAGTGGTGAGCGGGAGCTGGCGCTGGGATCCAAAGGGAATAAGGGGGATAAGCACCTGTTCGGGACGCTGATCCATGATCCAGGAATAGGCAAGGTTTGACTTGTCGGACCGAGCAGCAACGTTGAGGGCAAGCTGAATGGCACCTAAAAGAAAGAAAGAAAAAAGAAAACCAATTAGTATGAGATAGCAAAGACTAGGATCACACAACATACCAGCAAAGAACTGGTTGATAATGAAATTGTCCACAGCCGAAACCAGATAATCCATGGGTAGACATTCGGCCACCTGCTGGAAGAGATGCAGACTCTCGTTGAGCAAGTTGCGGCCCAATTCCGTATTGGCACCGGCCTCAGTGGCACGCTTCAGCATCTCTTGTGCCTTGAAAATCACCACATCCTCTGTACTGCAGAAACTGCCACATCGTCGTCGAAGTGCATCAGCCACGGTCTCAACGTTGGAGCCCTTGGCGATATTGCGGTTAACAATTCCCTTCACAAGCTCCTTAGCAATGTCATGTCCCTTGCTAGTGCTAAAGAGTTCCTCAAAGGTGAGGCTGAGGAACTTTGCTTTCGATTCAGCTGGCAAAGTTGCCACAATCTCATCAACTCGCTCATCAAATAGAACAAGTATAAATGAGATACCTTCGATCGTGTGTGACACCAACTGAACGAGTGAGTGCAATGCGCGGTGTTCGGCTTGCAGTGCCACTTCTTCTTGCTTGCTGTTTACCCGAGCAAGAGCGTCGGGACCGTTGAGCCCATCGATAAAGGTTTTGTTCACCTTGAAGAACTCTGCCAGTGAGGAGAGATCATGCTGGACACTCTGCAGTTTATCGGAACTGACGGACGCGGAAACGGATTGTGCGCCATTAGGTCCGTTGCCCACCTTGGCAATCTTCTCCTTCCAGATAGATCGCAACAGACGTGCGATGTATAGTGCAATACCCGTGTGTCGAGGAGAGGGCTGCACCGCGTCAAGAGCAGATGTTGAGCCATCCGCAATAGCATTTTCATTCAGGTGGGCTCGACCACCTTGAGTGATAAAGGCCTGGCGGGCTGCCGCCAGGATATCCGGATCGGTAATTCGGGTCAGTCGTTGATCAGGGGAAATCTCCATACCCTGGCCACAGGCCACTGCCAGAGCAGTCGCCAGCATCTCGCTCCGTCCATATGTTCTAAGGAAATTTTGGATCTCGCCACTCAGTCCCTCATGGGGATTGCCGCTACTGCGGAGCAAAGCCGCAAAGATATCCACGAGACGACGCCGACGAATGATATGAACTCCACCATTAGTCAAGATCGCGATCTCAGCAGCCGGGTGGTCAAATTGAACGGCCAACTCGTTGGTCACCGGTGAAGGTGCCGAAACCAGACCAATATCCTCCGCCTTGCCTCCCAGGTCCAGGATAATCGCCGACTCGGCGGCTTTACCACTAACCGAACTTTCCTGGTATTGAGCGACCCGACCAGAGTCAGGAGTTGAGATGAAAAGGGTATCAATCTTTTGCTGTGCATCCTTGGTAGTGAAACAGAAGAAATAGCCTGGGGAATACCGCTCGGCAAGACGAGTGGGTGAGAGTGTGTTAATCTGACCAGCAGAAGGTGAAACCGCACCAAGAGGTGAGATGGAAGATGCCACCCCGCTCACGCCGGGGGAGATATCGACGGGCGGTGTCTTGACATGCAGTGCCTGCATGCTTGTGGGAGGGCTGGTGTTGGCCGACGCAGGCGCCCAACTGTTTGAACCAGTGGCGCTGAGGTAGATGCGATAGCCTGTTGCCGTCGTTGCAACTAGATGATACCGCGACGCTTCGGTGGCTGGCACCGGGCTGATCGAAACAATCTTGACTCTGGGGTTGAGGGTTTCGTTTGAGGTGATGATGTGCCCAATGTTAGAGTAGATGTCTGGAGCGCGTTTGGTGATTGCGAGTGTTAAAGTGCGCTCGGGTCCCATGTGGAACACGCGAATTGTAGACGCAGACGAGAGTGTGTAGAGCAAGTTCCGGCTGTCGTCAAGTGCCATCTGCACTACATGCTCGGCAGCACTTTGTGCAAGGTTCGTCAGGCTCATCGAGGGCCTGAAAGCCGATAGGCGCGAGCTGGTATGATTGACTCTGCCACAGCGGCCCTGGAACCACCTTTCCTCCTGTTGATAAGTGACCTCGTGCACATCGGTATCAGACGATCCTCCAAAGAAAATGCGTCCGGTGGACGCTGAAGCTGCGAAAACATTTATATCCAAGCCACGGACTGCGACCGACATGCCCGTGTGATACAGAGAGACCTGTCGACCTCCGCTGGGCGTGTTCTCATAGCCCATCCCCAGCAAAATGATGTCGGCAGTCGTCGCAATGACCAGCAAATGGGTGATCGCAGGCAAGAAAACTCCCGGACGCGGTTTGGTCAGCTTGACAGCATTGATGCTGTTAGGCTGTTCCTCGAATCCCACCAATTGCGGGTTGGGGTGTGTGAAATCCCAAATATACAATGCGTTGTCAATCGCGACCCACGCGTGGTTTAACTCGGCAAACAGACCCATACTAGTCGAAACTTGTGCACGGTTGTATTGATCGAAGATCTGGTCGGGGATATCGTACATTTTGACTTTTTGGAATGGTGCCCATGATTGAGATACGGGGATGTTGTACTCAGACGAAGAGCCCTCTGTTTTCGGTCAGTGTTGCTTCGAACACTCCTAATTGGGAAATCTTACGAGATAAGTAGCTGTCAAGGTCTGGATAACGCGATTCGCTTTGCAAACTGCTATTGATTGTTCGCGCCCCGCGTTCCTCGGTGCTCACTGTTTGGTTTTTGGTCTTCGAGGCTGCTGGAGGGAGCTTGGGCATGGGCGTCTGGGGTTGCGTCTGCAATGGCGACTTTGGGGGGAGAGGCCGTGCTGTAGCTGGCGCTGGGGTCTGAAAGTAAGCTCCAGGAAGAGGTTTCTGCGGCGTCGCCGGAGGGAGATTTGTTGGAAGAGTCGGATACGACATGGCGGCGGTTTTAAGGAGGGAGAAAGGGATGATCCCCCGCTAAAAATCACAAAGAAGCTGCAGTGTAGGTCGGATGAGGAAAGGAAAGTAAAAGATACGTGGGGGGAATGACGATGGGAGAAAGTCTTGGGAGGAGATTGGATTATTCAAGGTCTTTTGCGAAAAGAGAGAGTCAACACCTGGGAGCGCACAGACCAATTGGGATCTTCCGCCTTCACGATATTGATTGTTGATTGTCTTCCCTCCCATTGATCCCTCGATTGAGCTTATTTCTTATTGTCTAAATCGTCAATCAAAATGTTTCAATCCATACGTTTCTCTTCGCGCCTACCAGCTCGTCTGGTACGGTGGAATTCCACCGGTCCGGTCCTGCCACCCTTGATGGCTACTTTGCGGACGGATCTGAAAACTGCCATGAGAGCCAAAGATACCACAAGGTAGAGATCCTTTCCCCTTATATTCTGGGGGTTCAGAAAGCTTATTATCAGGCTAAATGTACTTCGTGCTTTGATCTCCGAGACCAACAACGCCGCCAAAACCGCCTCTCCGATTCAGACAGATATTCAGCTCTTGTCGCTTATCCGGAAACGGCTGAATGCCTCCAAAGATGCCGCAAAGGAGTTTGAGGCTGCTGATCGTCCAGATCTGAAGGAAAAAGAAGATGCCCAGGTTGTGGTATTGGAGGAATATGCTAGTCAGGTCAAGACCCTCCCCATCGCCGAGATCAAGGAAATTGTCATCAATGAGATTGGTGCTATGATCAATGCCAATACGAAGCCCAACCAAGGAACCGTCCTGAAAGCTCTCTTTGCTGCAGGAGGTCCTCTAGACGGCAAGCCAGTGGACCGAAAAGAGGTTGCTACCGAGGTGAAGAACGCGCTCTCTTGAGCTTACATTTACCAGATTGTATATTAGTGTCACAATAGCCTCAGTCAAGGGCATTCAAATCTCATTTATAATTCACAGAAACTAGGAATCCCAAACGCCTATTGAACGCCATCCCGGGTTCATGAGCAGAAGAAAGCTACTCCTCCAACAGATGTCATTAGAACACCCAGCCACCACCATCGGTCTGGATTTATCAGCTGTTCTCTAGCGATCAGCTGCAATCCTGCCTTTGACGATAATTCGCGTTTTCCCTTGTGTCCCGTTGGGATGGGGTTCAATGTCCTGGTAGGGAGCATTTTTGGTGGCTGGTAGGCGAGGAACATGGGATGGACGAGTGAGCCATCAACTCTGGTCAAATCGAGACGTTTCATGCTATTGAACTTGTCGATATACACGGAGAATTCCTGGGAGCTGTCAGAATGCACCGGCGGAGAGAAGCTGAAAGAGACGTACCTTGAACTCCTCGGTGGTGTTATATCGTGTGTAGTGGCCTGACTGCTTCCGGCAAGGGTCGGACAGTAGCTGACGACCATCGACAGCAATTGGAGTCAACATCAGCGTTCCGTTGCCGAA
This sequence comes from Penicillium sclerotigenum, assembly GCA_928213465.1. NCBI lineage: Eukaryota > Fungi > Ascomycota > Eurotiomycetes > Eurotiales > Aspergillaceae > Penicillium > Penicillium sclerotigenum. Next base: position 132,515 of record CAKMRK010000970.1, on the reverse strand, counting down.
CACAGTATAAGCGCCATGTTGCCACTGTAAGATCCCTCCAGGGCATGATGGGTCGGTTGCTGATAGATATTAATACAACGTCAGAATCTACATACTCATGAGAACTAACGATTCGAGATTGCACGATAGTATGCGGACTCATAATTTCCATCGTCATCAAATGAGTATGAAATGCCCGTTAGATTCGGCTCGAGTAGCTTGTCGTTAAGTGGATCGTAGAATCCCTATGCGCGTTAGTCTGAAGTCATTTGTATACCACATGTTGTAGTACATGTAGTACATGTAGTTGTAGCGGTCCCACATACTGGACCAGTAAGAACATCACGAGACTTGGTGGTCCATGTTCCGACCAAATCATTGTTCGCCAAAGCGGCTGTGACTAAAAGACTCCAAATCAAAAACATCTTAGATGACAGAAGGAAAAAACAACGACGGAAAGGAAGTATTTGAAGGACGCCCTTTATTGGGGTGGAGACCAACATAGTTCAGGCAAGGCCCTGGAATGGGAAGGGACAGAAAAAGGGTCCTAAGCCTACAAGTCCTTAATTTGACACTAATTCTATAATGTCATGGTTATTATAGTATTATAGTTTTTTTAAATGATCGGGTGTTTTCTATCTTTGTCTTGTTTTGGATTACTATTTTTGAACCCGTAACTTGACTTCCCCGCGGAGGTAATTACTCTACTTATATTTACCCGTGGGCTTCATAACCATCTACAACTATCATAGCAGAATGGCGTTCCAGGCAGCAAAACGCGACCTCCGTAAGAGGATGCGCTCAACTCTGCAGAGTCTGTCTGCAACCTCAATCAGTCAACAATGTCAGATCGAATGAAGGTCGTTGGGTTGTCCATAACTAACCTGTCCCAGCCAGCACGGCAACGACCAATTTCTTGTCACTGCCCGAGTACCAAAACGCCAAAAGTATCGCCGTATACCTGTCTATGCCAAGCGGGGAACTCTCAACAACTGGAATCGTAAAGGATGCTTTACAGCGTGGAAAGAACGTCTACATCCCATATATTCACACCCAGGACAAAACATCCATCATGGACATGTTCGCGCTCGGGTCCATGTCCGAGTTTGAATCATTACAGCTGGACAAATGGGGAATCCCATCTCTCCTATCTACGCAAATCGAAGGTCGATCGAACGGATTGACACAGGGCTTGGATCTTATTGTCATGCCGGGGATGGCCTTTGACCGTGGGTTCCGACGACTTGGTCATGGCAAAGGGTATTATGATCATTTTCTAACGCGATACTCAACATCGACCCGCAAAATGCCATTCCTCGGTAAGTAGTCCCAGAAACAATCCGTTTATCCCCGACTAAACTCCATGGTAGTTGCCCTTTCCCTCCAAGACCAGTTGCTCGCTGAGGATATTCCCGTGGTGGAGCACGACTGGTTGGTAGATGCGATCGTGGTTGGTGATGGTCAATTCTTGGACCGCAGGGTGTAGCGCAAATTGAAACAGAAAAGGAATAGCGAAAATTCAAACAGCCTGGATCAGAGAGACATTGTCTCCCTTGAGGAGGATTTGGCCTATTGCGCATTAGTTAGCTATATTCTCATGGTCTCCATTTCAATTTCATCGTACCAAGCGGCCTGCGCTTCTCTTCCTCCGTCTTGGTTGCCAGACGCACTTCGACGGCATCGTCAATGACCAAGTTCATGAATTCATCAAAGCCCTAGCATGGGTTAGCTCAGATGACTACCAAAATGGAATCCCGTAAAGAAACACATACGCGGATCTTCCCCTCTATGCGGAAAGCAAGCTGCTCATAGAGCCAAACTGAAACAGTACTGCGCTTCTGCAGGAGACTGAAAATGAAGTGAATCGGAGCCAACAATGTCTTGCGGCCAGCCATGATGTGCGGTAATGTTGAAAGTGATAGCTGTCACACGGGAGACGAGGCGAAGAAAGCTCTGGCGGGCCTGGCAGTCGTCCCGTGATTTGATTACGGTAATACGGTTATCTCGTCACGGCCACCCCATCCCACCTTCAACTTGCTCCCCCTCTTCAAACCCGTTTCTGCAGTCAGATGCTGATACATTTTTGATACATTGCTGCGCTTTGATTATCTATTTAGCTCAACATGGCCAGCAAGGAAGCCGGGCAGGCATTCGCCCCGGTCCTGGCGGCCGTCGCGACAATGCAAGGAAATGCGTCTAGGACTGAGAAGACTCAGGCCCATGAATTCCTTGAAAAGTTCCAGAAATCGGTATGATTCTTTCGCTTACAATCAACTGGTATTCTTCGCTGATCTTCGATGTAACAGATTGAGGCCTGGACAACAACCCATGCTCTATTACAGTCCCCCGATGTGCCGGTTGAAGCCAAACTATTCGCCGCAACCACACTGAAAGGAAAAGTAAGGGTATTCCTCCCTAATGATTTTCGCCGTTTCTAATTGCGCAGATTATATTCGATCTCGATCAACTTCCTCCGGACTCAGTATTGGCCCTGCGAGACTCGGTCCTAAACCTATTGGTTGCATTTGCGCCGGGCCCGCGCCCTATTCAGACACAGCTATGTGTGTGCTTGGCCAGTTTGGCGATTCAGATGGTCACATGGAAGGATGTACTGGCGACTGTCGGAGCAGCTCTAGGAAGCAGCGCGGGGGATTGTGTGCTGGAGTTCCTGAAGATCTTACCCGAGGAGGTCACCGAGGGTCGCAAAATTAATCTCAGTGTATGGTTCTATATTGGCGTCTACAAAGGTTCAAGCTGACATCTACAAAAGGAAGACGAATTGTTCATGAGAACCAGGGAGCTGCTAGAAGACAATGCGGAACAGGTCATGCAGCTGATGATCCAATACGCTCAGTCGTCGCGTACGTATCCAACGACCATGTTCCAACCTCTTAACAGATTAAGATTCATACCTGACTGTAAACAGCTGCCGCCGCAACCAACCCCCGTCTTCTCGACTGCGTTACTTCGTGGCTACGTGAAATTCCCGCCGCCAAGGTTGTTGAGTCGCCCCTCATGGACGTCATCTTCAAAGCATTGGACAACGACGCATCTTTTGACGCCGGTGTCGACTGCGTTTGCACGCTTTACCGCGACACAAAGGACGTGGATGAGTCGTTGCCCGTCATTCAAGCCCTTTACCCACGATTGATGGCACTTCGCCCTAAAATTGCCGAAACTGCTGAGGCCGAAGATTTGGAGGCTTTCAAGGGTATCACAAGAATGTTTGCGGAGGCAGGTGAAGCATGGGTTGTCCTTGTTGCACGCCTGCCGGGTGAGTTCCAGGGACTCGTTGAAACGCTTCTCGAATGCTGTGCACGGGACTGGGAACGCGACGCAGTATCTCTGACTTTCATTTTCTGGTACGAACTGAAGCAATATATTACTCTCAATCGGTACACCGACGCTCGAGTCGCCTTCCAGCCCGTCTTTGCCCAGCTGGTGGACATCATGGTGAAACACCTCGAGTTTCCCAGTCCGGAAGACGGCGAGGCCGAGGATCTGTTTTCTGGAGACCGCGAGCAAGAGGAAAAATTCCGTCAATTCCGTCATGCAATGGGCGATGTCCTTAAGGACTGCTGTGCCGTTGTGGGTGTGAATGATTGCCTTGCTAAGATCTACCAACTGATCCAGCAATGGGTTGCCAAGTATGCATCGCAGTCAAGCAACGAGCATGTTCCTCATTGGCAGGAACTGGAGGCCCCTCTGTTCGGTCTTCGCGCGATGGGCCGCATGGTCGACCCCGAAGAAAGCACCATTCTTGAACAACTGATTCCTCTGATCGTTCAGATTCCTGATCAGGAGAAAGTGCGGTTCCAGGCGATCATGGCGCTGGCACGCTACACTGAATGGACAGCTCTCCATCCCGAAACATTGGAGGCCCAGCTCAACTACGTTATTTCCGGTTTCAATCATTCCTCTCAAGAAGTTGTGCAGGCCTCTGCTCTTGCCTTCAAGTTTTTGGGAACAGACTGCCAGAAGTTGCTTGGTGGTCATATTGCGCAGCTCCATACCTTCTTCGAGTCGGTCCTTGACAAGCTGAAGCCTACCAGCCAGGAGGAAGTCACTGAAGGCGTTGCCGCAGTGGTTTCGGTGCAGCCCCATGAGAAGATCTACGATTCATACAAGATGTTCTGCGACCCGATCATGGCCCGAATTATGAACCTTGCCAATAATGCGCAGACTGAAGAAGGCCAGCGAGCCGTGGCCGATCATCTACAGCTGATTACTATTTTTGTGCAAGTGGTGACTCCGATTCTTGCACCGGGAGAAGAAAACCCTGCGGTCAAATACTGCGGTGAGGTTCTACCCATTATGACCACGATTGTCATGAACTTTACGTCTTCTACGCCTATTCTCGAGCGAGTGTGCCGATGCTGGCGATACATGATCATCTCTTATCGCACTAGCATGATACCTCTGTTGCCGACTCTGGCCCAGAGTATCGCGAACGGATTCCAGGCCTCACGTGAGGGTTGTTTCCTTTGGGCTACGGATGCGGTGGTGCGCGAGTTCTCCGATGGTGCCGAGTACGTTGATCAGGCCACCAGCGATGCCGTTTTCCAGTTCTATGAGCAACAAGCCCTTGCTTTCCTGCGGATCTTGAATGACCTTCCCCCTCAAAATCTACCAGATGTGATTGAAGACTTCTTCCGTCTTTCCTCTAACGCCGTTCGCTACTATCCCAAAAAGTATATCACTTCGTCCCTTGCAATTCCCATCTTCTCCGCTGCACTCAGTGCTCTCACTCTTCAACAACTCGACCCTCTCATCGCTACACTGCATTATTACCGGGATCTGTTCGGCTTTGCATTTGACAAGCCTATGGTCTCCCAATTCACCAGTCCGGAAGGCCAGCCTTACGTTACTCCACCTGAGGTTCGTGAGGCCGTTAAAGCGTTGATTATCTCGCAAGGCCAGCCTTTGGCACAGCGTGTGTTGACGGGCATGATGTTCACTTTCCCAGCTGACTGCTTCGCTGATGCGTCGGGAGTACTGATGACAATGTTCGAACTGCTCCCCCAGGAAACCGGGGCATGGCTGCAGACCACACTGCAGATGCTGCCGAGCGGCACGATGAAGCATGGCGAAGCCGAACGACTGCTGAAGAATGTCTCTGACAAAGTCCAGTCAGGAGAGACCCGCAAAATCCGTGTTCTCCTCCAAGGTTAGTCCCCGTCCCTTTGTGCTTTATTGCCTCATCTAACTCCACCTAGACTTTACCAACTCGTATCGCCGCCGCAATGTAGCCCCACGGGATGGCCTTGGCCGTCTGGAGGCCGCCCGCTTCCGTTTCAGCGGATGAGAATGCCACTGTAAATTCTTCTTCAATGCCGATCAGCATAAAAAAAAAGAACCCCACGGAAGCATTTGCACAAAATCAGGCGTCAGTTCCTTACTATTGACGTGCCATGTGGTACGATACACGATTGGATGGCATGAACTCGGTGTTATGATTAATGACCTGCTAGTACGCCAGCCTGACCAGAACCTCTGGCTTTGACATTGCTGCCATTCAGGTGTTGTACAAGCTCGACCTGTATGTAGGTATTCAATAGTCGCGACTCATTTCTTCATTGAGATGTGACGCACTTTCTGTGTGTAGTCATTTGATTACGAGTAATGAATCCACTACTATGTATGTATTGAGCATAGATATTCCATTGGGATATATATCTGGTTAGGTGTAGGTATATAGTAGAACGGACCTATAATTTTATTCACTCTTAGCATTATATATCACCGTTACTATATAACTGGAAAATTATAGACTATATTCCTTGCGATACTATATACTCCACAAAACATATACCACTCGGATATACTACGCGACAGACTCACCAATAGAGTCGTTTCCTCCACAACCCCACCGAGATCTCCGCACTTCCCCCGGACAGGACAATCCTCTCCAAGTCCCCTTCGGCACTTCATTCTTTGATTCATCTCTGCTCTCTATTGGACCCCTCGTTTCGTGCTTAGACATTCTTTCCTGATCTACTCTCCAGTGATCATCGTGCCATGGCATGAAAAATGGAGATCGACGGTCAACCCTCTAAGAGACGGCGACGCAGTCGCAAAGTTCTCTCCGATCGCAAGTTTGAATGCACCTTTGAAGGCTGTGGGAAAAGCTATTCTCGCGCTGAACACCTGAGCCGTCATGCACTCAACCATACCCCGAAACAAATCTATCGCTGCGACTTTCCCAACTGTTACCGATCCTTCGTGCGACAGGACCTCTGCACGCGCCATCGTGAACGTCACACCACCAGCGGTTCCCAGCTCCAGAAACGAGATCATTTCACCGAGAATGACACCAAAACATCCTCGCCTTCTTCGCCTGCTATCACCGCGTCGGATTACTTCGTTGGCTCAGAGGAGCCCAAACATCCGGTGACAACATACCCGCTCACCACCGGAGTGAATAGCAATGAGATACCAGTGGATCAATACTCTGATTTCACAGGTGTGCTAGACCAGCCTAATAATCTTATTGATCTTGACTCCATGTCCTACCCGATCTTTGGCGGGGAAACCTATAATCGATCACCATTCGCCATGGCAGACGATTTTGCAGCGTGGTTATTCAGCGAGCCACTCGCGCCGTTGGGCTATGGAATGGTACCACTTGTTCAGAATCAGTTCTACATGAACGAGACTGCATATAGCAATGACAATTTTTGCTCAGTGATTCCACAGCATCCGATGAGCGTGACGAGTATTCTGGACTCGGGAGCACCGCCGGCTCTCATCTCGGAAGAAAAACGTCAGGAGCTGCTGCACTTGATGTCAACTCGATTTAATGAGTCGGCGTATGCGGCAGGTACTAAACGCAAAGATGCACTGATGGACGGGGATTTAAATAACGACCGGCATGCCTTGAGCTTACGCATGATGCAGACGTACATTGGATCCTATTGGTACCACTTTCATGCACAACTTCCAATATTGCATCAGCCAACATTTAGCGCTGATCGTATCCCGAATTTATTGCTACTAGCAATTATGGCGATTGGCGCGGTAACATTGGATAAAATTCATGGCCAGCCTGCCACCGAAGCAGCGGCTGAATTGGCTAGCTTCATTGCCTGGCATTTGCGTTGGGAGATCTTCATGGATGCAGACTTTCGGCCGCCAGCTAAGCTTTGGGTGTTCCAGTCTCTATTACTACTTGAAGTTTACGAGAAGCTCTTTTCCACACGCGCATTACACGAACGCGCACATATCCACCACGACACAACACTCACGCTTATGCGTCGAGGTAGTTCGTTGATCGGTAATTCTTCATTTGCTACCCCAGAGACCAAAGAAGAAGACGAGTCATGGGCAACCTGGATCAAGGCCGAAGCGACTCGGCGCGTGGCTTTCGCCGCCTTTGTGTTGGATTCAACGCATGCCGCTATGTTTGGTCACTCGGCCAAAATGGTAGCCCACGAACTGCGGTTGCCATTGCCCTGTGACGAGGCGCTGTGGGCTGCAACAAGCGCTGCCGAGGTCGCTCGCGTGCAATCCAGTCTGCAGTCGCACGGTGTGCGACCTGTTATGTTCCTCGACGGCCTCAAGCGCACACTCAACGGCCAGCCTGTCCGGACCAATGCGTTTGGGCGAATTATTATCATGTCGGGCTTGCTGAGCGTCTGCTGGCATTTAAACCAGCGAGACCTCCAGATTAGCTCACTCGGTGTGGGCCAGACTCTCGGCGGACGAGATAAGTGGCGGACGGCACTTCTCCGAGCGTTTGATAATTGGCGCCGCGACTTCGACGAAGCCCTGGGTCCGTCGACCACATCTGAGTCGCGAGATGTGCTGCACGGCTTGGCCCACATGGGCTCCCATGTCGATATAGCCGATCTACAGATCTTCGCAGGCGCTGGCCGGCTAATGGGCCGGTCTATCACAGCGCGTGACTACTTTGCCGCGCGAGAAAAGACTGAGAAATGGGCGACCAAGGCTTCGGCGCGAGATGCCACATTCTACGCTCTCAAGTTCCTATCTGCCTGTTTTTTAAACCCGACCACACAACCTGGGGAGTATGCTGCGCGCGATGATTACCTGTTAAACCGGCCGTGGGTTATGTACTTTGCAGCGCTAGTGGTATGGACCTATGGTTTTGCGCTGGAAGGACCCTTGCGTCCCCCCCCTATTCTCATGACAGTGGCCGACCGGGAGCGCGACATGAAGGCATTTTTGCATCGTATGGGTGAAATCCAGGAACCCAACGAATTGGAGTCCATGAACGGACGCAATGGGTGTCTCGGTCTGCTAATGATTCTCCGAGACTCCTTTGCCAAACCACGGTGGGAGTTGTTGGGAGAGGCGGCGCGGCTGCTGGACAGTTGCATCGCAAAGCTGCAGTCGTAGCATGTATGATGTGTGTTTATATACCAGATGACTATGTTTCTATTTTTATTATTTTTGGTTGGTGTAGTATGAAATATTCACTATAAAATATACAAACCCCAACCCCCTAAATAACACCCTGTAGCGTTGCCCTAACAACCACCGCCGATCCCACACCTTAGTTCCCTCCCCCGACCTTCACCTCCCAATCCGCATTTTTGTTTCCAATCTCCAATCTCCGATCTTCAATCTCCAAACTATTCAACTATCCAACTAAAATGGTGAGTTCCTAAATTCCTCACTGTTGATGGACTTCCTATTCAAGCGGTCCACCCCTTCCCGCCTATGTAACCGCGGAATCGCCCCTCCGATTTCCTTCCCCTCATTTACAACTGTGTCATCAAAGCATTGCCACTTCCATCTTCATCATGGCTAATAAACACGACCAGGCCTCTACAAACTACAAGGAAGCGTTCTCGCTCTTCGATCGCCGTGGTACCGGCCGTGTCGCTGGTGACCTCCTCGGTGACTTGCTTCGCGCTTGCGGTCAGAACCCTACGCTGGCTGAGATTAGTGACTTGGAGAAGACTGTCGGTGGTGACTGTATGCTTTGATTCCCTGACTTCCTTGACTTCATTTTTGGTGGAACTCTCGCGTCTAGCCATCCATGAAAACAGGGAATCCCTGACTAACTCTCTCTATCTGTCTAGTTGACTTCGACTCCTTCCTGAAAGTCCTCAACCGCCCCGGTGGTTTCCGCGAGCCCGGTGAGCCGGAGGAGTACTGTCGTGGATTCCAGGTCTTTGATAAGGATATGACAGGGTTTATTGGTGTCGGACAGCTGCGCTACAGTATGGTTTGCCACTGAATGGATGCGGTTGGAAAGGATATTTGCTAACCTTCGGCACTTGTAGTTCTCACGAATCTTGGCGAGAAGATGTCTGACGAGGAAGTCGATGAGCTGCTCAAGGCTGTTGACACTAGCTCCGGAGAGATTAACTACACGGGTATGTCTGAGCCTAGAGTGGGCTATATGTTAAACTGCATCTGCTAACTCTCTCCAGATCTTGTCCGTACTATCCTCGCCAATTGATACCCCAATATGATTAACGTTCGATATGGAAATGGCTTTGCCTTTTGAGGGATTGAAATTCGGCGTGTTGGAACCTTCGTCTTGTATGTTTTTTTTGTTATCAAATACACTGTATTATTCTGCTTTGGGGGTATATCGCCTTTCGTAGAAATGTAGATATAGATCTACATCTGTACTTGCGTAGACTGTACGTCCACAACATAGTCCACACTCACATATCTAAACAGCCCACTCCTTCCACTCCCTCTCTCCAACCCCCTCACCCCCTAATTTCTCCGTCTCCACAACAGCCCCAGGAAGAAGATAAACAGCCGGCGGCTGCTCCTCCACCTCCTCTTCTCCATCTAGCGTCCCCGCTCCCCGCTCCCCAGTAGACGCCCAATGCACCCGATCCAAATAATACCCCACAACGACCTTGCACCGCCCACACCTCAAAAAAAGTCTCTTCTCAATCCCATCTTCACGTCGGATCACCGTCGCCTGTCGGTCCGGGATCGTAGTGGCTAGGAGGAGCGTCGTGTGGTTAGAGGCATGTCTGGCTTTGCGCGAAGGCGTTTCTGTCGCCTTGGCTTCTTCTTCGAGATCGGCTTCCACATCCACGTCGGTTGAGTTCTTGCGCTCGAGTGGTAGGATCAGCGCTTTGTCTTTGCCTTCCCCTCCACGTCGTGGGAGTGTGCTTATGTTGCGTGTTGTTGCTAGCAGGAGGTGGTTGCAGAAGCGGCAGTGTTGGGTTTGGATTGGGAGGCGTTGGTCTGTCATTTTGGAAGGTTTGTGGGTTATATGTTTTAATAACGTTGCGCTGTGGTTGATTTTTGACTGGCGCTTTGGATTTGGTAAGCTAGAGCTGGTGCCCAGGTGCGCACAGGCAGATTGATTGCTATGTCGGTGGTGCGAGTTGAACTTGGTTCAGGCCTTTGCGCGGGTTTGGGTCAGAATTGTCTTTCTGCTGGAGATGGCTTATTAGGTACTCACAGATGATTGAATAAATGTGTTTAATCCGAGACTCTATGCTAAAGTTCTAAAATGAGACCATCAAGAAAAAGAGAGCAAAAAGAGAGCTGTTGAGTTGCGGAGAATTGCAGAACAGTAAGGCGGTGTGCTTATCAGTATCTGACCATCTCCGCTCACTACAATATCCCGCGGTAAATCAAGGCTACAGGAGGATATTAACATGCTGATCAGCATTCATGAGCAAAAGAATATGCATTCTTATAACTTTGATATAATTTAATAAAAGTATAGTATCAGGCCGTTCATGAGCTCCGATAACTGTAAATGCTGCGCACCACTTTATGCCAGTCCCAGGTCCTTATAGAATGCATCGGTCTGAGGCTCACGGCCCAAGAATTCCGTCAGAGTCTTCATCTCATCCTGGCTACCGCCCTTCTCTAGAACCTGGTAGCGGTAGCGACGGCCAGCAGCCTTGTTCATGGGATCGTCCTTGAAGACGGTGTAGAACATGTCGGTGGAGTATACTTGGGAGCTGTAGAGCAAAATGATGAGTATTTGAACAATATAGACAAATCAGACTAAAATCAACTTATAAACTTACCTCAGGTATCCGTAGTATCCGGCATCGTAACCTCCGATCAAATGTCCGAAGGTCGCCTCGCCGTGACCCCACTCGTTGCCAGCGCCCTGAACTTCCGGTCCGTCCATCTGAGTAATCTCCTGGCGGAGACTGTTGTATGTCGCAGACAAAGGAAGAGCCTCAATGTCAGCGTGAGTTTTGGGCTCGTGTACGGTCATGTCGAAGATGCCGAAGTGCAGCTGGCGCAGGTTGAACAGGGAGTCATTGACGTGCTTGGTGCGGATCAGGTTCTCAATCACGTCATCCGGGATGCGCTCTGACGGCTGGCTGGTGGCGGGCTTGCCCTGTTGGGCCTCCTGCCAGCTAGCAAGGTACTCTGGGGAGAGGGTTGAGTAGTGTCGGCTGAGAGAGCGCAGCTGGGTGGGTTCCCAGCACCAGTTCTCCAACATCTGGCTGGGTGCCTCGACAAAGTCCCGCACTGTGCTAGTGCCGTGGAAGCGGGAGTAGATGGTTCGGGACACCAGGTCGTGGATGCCGTGGCCTAGTTCGTGGAAGAGGGTCACGACCTCGTCATGCTTCAGCAGACTAGGCTTCTTGAGTTGGGGCTTGGTGAAGTTGCACACCAACGCGGTGGCAGGGAATCGACGATTGCCATCCTTATCAACGAAACCCGGCTGCAGGTTGAAGTTGGCTGCATGGCCATACTTGCCCTCGCGAGGGAACAGGTCCAAGTACAGGTATCCAACGAACCCACTACCCTCGCCCTCATCGTTCCACACACTGAACACTTGGACATCCTCGTGCCAGACAATGTCATTGCCCTGGCCAGTGGGGGCAATGGCTGCTCGGTCATCACCAACGATCTCAACAAACTCAAGACCGAACAGCTCCTCGAAAATCTTCAGCATACCATCAATGGTTGTCTGCAACGGAAACCACTCAGCAATAAGCTGCTGGTCTAGTGAGTAGTCCTTTTCGAGCATGAGACGGTCATAGAACCGGTGGTCCCACAGGTAGTAGCGGCCATCGGCATTGGGGTCTGTGGCATTCTTCAGGTCCAGCAATTTCTGTGTCTCCTTTTTACCGCCAGCGGTCAGTCGGTCCCGAAGATCACCCAAAAACTTGTTGACGGTCTCTGGGGTCTTGGCCATCTTATCCTCGATACGGAAGGCAGCGTGGTTGGGGTAGCCGATCAGACGGGCCGCCTCATCACGGAGCACAATGGATTCCCGGAAGAGTGGCACATTCTGGTTGCACTTGTTCTCATTGGCGATCATAACTTGCCGGCGGGTCTCAGGGTTATTGGCGTATTTCATGGTGGGGAAGAGATCCGGGTACTTGAACGACAGCCAGAGCTTGCCGGCGTTTTCAGCTTCGCCTTTTTTCAGGCCGTCTAGAACGTCCTTGGGCACACCATCCAACTGCTCCGGTGTAAACCAAATGCCACCGTTCTCCTCGTTCAGGTTCTTCTGGAATTCAATACTCAGCTGACTCAGCCGCTTCTTGATCTCCTTGAAGCGGAGGCGCTGAGGGCCAGCGGGCAGGCCAAGACCATTGCGGATGAAGTCCTTGTGTTCCTTCTCCAACAGACGGCGTGACTCTGGATCGAGAGGCTCGTTGCGGCGCAGTACAGCGTCGACCAAACCAAAGACATCCTCACGCATGACTGCCTCGATAAAGAACTCATCCATCAGCTCTTCAGCCTTGGATGAGGCGTCCCGTAGCTTCGAGTCGGTTGACACAGCCTGGTAGAATCCCAGGATGTGTGACTCTAGTCCCATCTGGTTGTCATCTTGGGCGAGGGGGCGAATAACATTGGCAAAGGTTGCGGCTTCGGGCTTGATTTCCGCCACCACCTTGTCCTGGATGGCACGCGAGCTCTTGATCAAGCGTTCGGCATCAGCTACCAGTGACTGCGGGGTTGCGGTAAAGACAGGCGGGGCCTGGGGTGGCGTCCGGAGGTGAGCGGGGGCCATGCTGGAGGTCGTCAAGAGTCGTATTGGTACGTTGGTACGTAAGTGGCCCAGCGCAGATGAGAGGCGGGCCGGGAGACGGAGGAAGGGCGCCACGTTGAGGATGGCTAAGAGGGCAATGAGGAGATGGAAACAAGCGGTGAAAGCAATGATGGGCTGGATTGGATGCGGTGTGGAGGGGGAGGGGACACTTGGAGATATGAACTTGTCAGGTGATCTGAAGCTGATGAGCTGATGATTGCGGGGACAGATATCTACCCTTTCTTGGCATTTGCTTCTGCAACATCCTTAATGTACAACATACATGCGGATTACTTCTAGTTCCTTTACAGACATGGTCTGTTATAAGTTACTGACCTATATGTCCTGTCCAACAGCTGGCCATAGTAAGCAGAAAGTTGATAGAAACCTATTTTGCCATGTCCTTTTGCCTACAATCCAGAATAGAGGATTGGTAATTGTGCCAAGTTTCAAGACAATGTACATAGACTAGTAGATCAAGCATCTAGTAGTAGGTTGAGTACTCCTTACTCCGGACGAAGGATTGACATGTGAAGGGGACCAAGCGTCCGGAAAGTTGCATTATTCTTCACACAAACCTACAGCGCCTGACCTCAAGTCTACTCTCAACATCTAACAATATATGAAGATTCCAAGTCCAAATAAATATATTCATTCAAGGATGAAAATTCGTTTCTAATTCATGATTATCTATGAAGTGCGTCACAGGTCGCTTTTGAAGAAACAAGGAAAAGATGGAAAGAAAACGCCAACACCGAGCAAACCACAAATGCAAAGAAAACATGTCATCAAGTTCAGTTTAAGCTGCATCTGCAGTGGGGATCGGCTCGGGCATCTTGGTGACCTGCTGACCGGCCCGGATAATCCGCTGGCCTGTCTCATCACGCACGTACTCGGAGTTCTCCTTCTGAGCACGCTTCCAGATCTCAACCTCACCACCACCGCGGATGACTCCGACACGCATGGTGGAAAGCAAGTTGTGAGCGCCGTTGGAGTGGTAGTAAACACCACCGTTGAACATGGCGGTTGCGTCCTTGCCGAGGCCGGACTTGATCATCGCCTTGCCACCGGGATGGTCCTTGATGAAGTCGGTCACGTCGTGAACAACACCGGCAATGGAGATCAGGCCACGGCCGTTCTTGGCCTGCTCGACATAGTCATCCCATTCCATGACGGGAAGCTGGTCGAGGGGAGTACCCCAGTCGAGCTTGGCGCGCTTCTGGTCGATCTTCTTCTGCAGCTGCTGGACGCGGCCCTTCTCGATCTCGTTGGAGCGGAACTGCTTCAAATCATAGGCGAGACCTAGCTGCTTGCAGGTCCAGATGGTCCACTTGGTGGGGTCGTACTGGTGCCACTCAATGGCGTTGCGGTAGTCGGAGGGGAACTCGTGGTGGAAGTTGTGGTAGCCCTCACCGAGGGTAACCAGGGCGGTGATGATGTGATCACGGGGAGAGTTGCGGTCGTCGAAGGGCTGGTCGCCGAGCCAGTGGGCCAGGGAGTTAACGCAGAAAGTAGCCTGTTGCACGAAGAAGATGCGCAGAATACCCGCGTACACAAATCCGCCGTACCAGTCACCCCAGCCAAGACCGGAGACCAACATGGGGACGATGAGACCCATAGTGATCACGACCTTGATGTAGTTGCGGTGCTGCCAGACAACAACGGGGTCTTCGTTCAGATCGGTGATGTCAGTGCGGCCAATCCGCTTGGGGTTCTGCTTCATGACCATCCATCCCAGGTGCGAGTACAGCAAACCCTTACGCACGGAGTAAGGGTCCTTGTCGGTGTCGGTGTAACGGTGGTGCGCACGGTGATCACGAGCCCACCAGCGGATGGAACCCTCGACAGCACCGCCGCCGACCAGAGCAAGCCAGATACGCAGAGGCAAAGTGGCGGAATAAGAGCAGTGAGCCCAGAGACGATGGTATCCTGAAAATGGAGTCAGCTCGTATTTCTTCGCGGTCCGGTTCAATTCCGAACTACTTACCGGCTGTGATTCCCAGTCCAGTGAAGAAGTAGTAGACGATGGCCCAGATGGCAGTCTTCAGCTGCAGAGGCACCCAGAAAGCCTGGATACAGCCCGAGAGAGGAACGCCGATGATGAAAGTGACATTCAGCCAGTTGACATGCTTGTACCAGTTCTGGCGAGTCATCTGAGTATCGGCAATGTGCACCTTCTTGGTGTCAGCCGCCCGAGGGCGTGAAGCATCCGGCTTGGACGACATGATGGATGTGTAGAAGGTTGGAAGTTCAATCCCGAAGGACCAAAGGGTTTTTTATACTTGGGGCCCACTTGGGGACCAACGTTGGGGCGCCGGGGCACTGATCGCCAACGTATATGGGGAAAATAGTGCTAAAAGACGAATCAAATGAAAGCAAAGATTGAATGTCACAAGATCCCGAGGCAAAAAAAAGACAGAAGAAGAAAATAATTGCCTTATAAGCTTACGCTGGTGGACTTTTGCACTTCCCTTTTATCGGGAGTGGCGTGCCTCATCGCTTTCTGGCGAATGTTGGGTCCAGCCAGCCCCAACGCTTTGGTGCCTCAGGCATAAATTGACCAATCACCGCCCGATGGCAAAAATGTTTATGTCAGCACCGTTCCGGGCAGACCCTGGAGCCATCTAGGGCTGGCCGGTTTCCACGGGTGGATGTTAGTCCCACCAAGGGTTATATTCAACCTCGGGATTTCTAGGGATAATTCTGTTCGGTCTAGTCAAGGAGGCAACAACCTTGGAACACGGAGAATGGAGAGTGGTCAACCTTAGCGTTCCTTACAGATTAAATTTCTAACCCTAAAAACGGGTTCTCCCTCCGAACCCCGGCCGAGCCCCTTCCTTGAATGGTCGAGAGAACTGGACATCGTCCATACAAACGATGTACATACTGTACAATGAAATATGTCAAATATGTGCACGGGTACGCACATGATCAAATCCTGTTGAATTATGACCGGCATGTCCATTCCGGCGGAAAATCCACCATGTGTTGGCCACAACCATCCTCTCGATTCAACAACGCGTGTCCAAGGAGTGACAGAAGAATGAAGATCACGGTGAAAAGCAAATGAAAGGTCAAGTCACAAGCTAAGAAACGAGAAATGATGTGGTGTCGGGAAGCAGATGATATATTATGGACATCTGTTGAGTTCAACGCTGCTGAAAGACAAGAGAACAGAGTCGCATATGAAGTCCGCCCAAATGCCAGTGGGGATATACTTTTCTGGGACAACACGGGATATCCGAACCTCAAAAGTATACCGAAGTTAGTATGCGGTACTCCGGATGTTGTACCCGCCTAACTATTACTACCTCCATGCCCATGCAGGTATAGCCACAGGAACGAGTCAGCCATCGAGACAATTTCAATATCTGATTCTACGTTGTATATGACGATCGCCACAAAGCCTCAAATATCCCTTACAATATCCCATGACAATTTGATAAGCAGGTGAACCTGATGTGAGGTCGGAGTCTTCCACCTCCTATACTGGTCACGGCACTCTCCGATTGTCAGATCTCAGATAAACCCTCGAGATAGTAGAGAAGGTTCGATCGTTTCCGAGCTGTGGATGCTGTCGGGATACATGCATTTCGTACATAGGGGACTGCCGGTATCATCTTCTCGCCAATTAGGTGTCTTGTATTGGCTCCGTTATACATACGTTATACATATGGATACACAACTCTGACGGTCTTGAAACACATAGTATAGATATAGTGGAACTCGGGAACTCTGCTAAACAGAACATCCCATGCTCCACCCCATGTATCCTTATCTTTCTCCACCGAAGATACAGAGTGCAACATAGGTTGATCCTCGGTGCTCCATAATTGGCTGAACTCCCGTAGATAAGGCGGGAGCTCTAACCACATACAGGCACAAGTTATGCGATGCTCTTGCTAATAATTGCCCCCATTATCCCTCTAATTTGCCTGGCTATTTGTCCGATAACAGAAACTGCTACAATACACAACATAGGTTATCATTTCCACTCTGCTCAGACCTCTCAGGCCCAGAATGGATCTGATCTGTTAGTCATCTCCCCGGCTTGAATTTTAGAGTTACCGAAGTTCGGGGTGTTTTTTTATATTTTCTTTTTGTATTTTGTATTTTTTTTTTTTGAAATCTTTTAAATATAAACCTCTATCCTTGTGTGATAGTTCAATCTCTATATTCCTTATATTGGACACTCACTATGGACGGTCCAGATCAGATCGGCCCCGATCATACCCCCAAGCGCACAATTGGTGACAAAGTACGATACGTCGTTAAGACTTTCACTACACGGTATAGCTTCAAATAATACGTTATGGGAGAGTCTTGACTCACAATCAACAGAGAGGGACTCCTAGGGGACTACGACTATGGATACCTCTTTATCCCACGACTACCCTTCACCAAGCGAGCTCGCAAATCTGCCCCGTTCTTCGGTCTTGATGATCGCGTGCCAGTCGTTCTCGCATTGATTCTCGGTTTGCAGCATGCGCTTGCAATGCTGGCTGGTGGTGAGTACCAGAGACACCTACAGGATATACAACAAAAGTCTAAGGGAATCAGTGATTTCACCACCCATTTTGCTCGGCGGCTCAAGCGGTGCCCACTTCGGTGATGAGCTCTACCAGTACCTGGTTTCGACTTCGTTGATCGTCTCGGGCCTGCTGAGTGCTATTCAAATGTTCCGGTTTCATATTAAGGGAACGAAATACTATATTGGAACTGGACTACTATCAGTCGTTGGTAAGAACTTGCCCCTCCATTATTCAGACACCCCGCGTTAATTTGGTTCAAACAGGCACATCTTTCTCAACAATCACAGTCGCTCAAGGCGCCTTTGCCCAGATGTATAAATCGGGATATTGTCCCTCCCTCGAAGATGGAACTCAGCTCCCTTGTCCAAAAGGCTACGGCGCACTCCTCGGCACCTCATGTCTCTGCTCTCTCCTCGAAATTGGCATGTCCTTCATGAGCAGCAAGATTCTCGCTCGCGTCTTCCCTCCACTTGTCACCGGCCCAACTGTTCTCCTGATCGGTGCTTCACTTATCAAGTCTGCCATGCAGGACTGGGCCGGTGGCTCATCGTGTGGTGTTGACCCTTCCGCCCGTGCATTGTGCCCCAGCGCCAATGCCCCGCATCCTCTACCTTGGGGAAGCCCCGAGTTCATTGGGTTGGGATTCCTTGTCTTCGTGACGATCATCATCTGCGAGCGGTGGGGTCCTCCAATCCTCAAGAGTTGCTCTGTCATTGTTGGCCTGTTGGTTGGCTCAATTGTCGCTGCCGCGTGCAACTACTTTGATTCTTCTGGTATCACTGCTGCCCCAGTGGCTTCTTTCGCTTGGGTCCACACTTTCCCGCTGTCGGTGTACCCACCACTCATCCTGCCGTTGCTCGCGCTGTATATCGTTATCATGATGGAGTCTATTGGTGATATCACGGCAACGTGTGACGTCTCCCGACTCCAGGTCGAAGGTGATACCTTCGATTCCCGCATTCAAGGCGGCGTTTTGGGTAACGGCCTCACCTGTCTCTTGGCCGGCTTGATGACCATTAGCCCTATGTCCGTCTTCGCGCAGAATAACGGTGTAATTGCGCTGACGAAATGCGCTAACCGCACCGCTGGCTACTGCTGCTGCTTCTTCCTGGTTATCATGGGCATTTTCTCCAAGTTCGCTGCTGCGCTGGTTGCAATCCCTAGCGCCGTCCTTGGTGGTATGACTGCTTTCCTCTTCAGCTCGGTGGCGGTCAGTGGTCTGCGCATCATTGGGTCTGTCGATCCCACTCGTCGCAACCGGTTTATTCTCACGGCTAGCTTCTCGATTGGAATGGGAGTCACACTTTTGCCGGAATGGTTCAGCTACTTCTTCACCTACAAGGGTGATAACCATGCCCTCGCAGGCCTGATCAATGCTGTCGATCTGGTCATGGAGAACGGGTTTGCTATCTGTGCGCTTCTCGGCATCTTCCTTAACCGCTTCATTCCTGACGAGCCTGATGATGTTCCTCCCATCTTCGAGTCGACCGAATCTGATGATGGCCGGGTACAGATCAACGCCCCTGAGCAGTCATCGCCAAATATCAAGACTGCTTGATCTTGGGGGCATGTGTATATAATTATGTCACATATAGAGGTTGTGTGAGGCTAGCTTTGCCCTTTTTAGCGTTATTTTTGATACCTATATTGCAAATTTATGTTGATATTCCCTTGTGATTTTCCCCTGTAGCTGGGAACCATCATGAATAATAGACGAATAGTAGTGGATAGTTACATTTCCTTTTCAACTCGGTTTATTCTCCGATTGGTGGACTACCTCCTGTCATATTATTTGACCTTGGATTGAACCCCTCCTGGGCTGTCTTAACAACATCACCCATGATGCCGAGTGCTTTACATGTATTCGACATCTGATCCCAAGTGCCACGCTAATCCCGACTCGGACCCAATGCCTCGTACTCCGTACATGGTAACTGTTTCCTCCAGGTTGTGGGGCTGGTACCCTTGTGGAGGTAGAAAGCCCAGTGGAAGTCGTTGGGGAGGGGTGGGTCCAAGCGGATATAGAGGCTGATGTGGAGGGGGCTTGGGGAGTCCCGCAAGGGTCTTGGCTTGTTTCTGATTTCTGCGGACTTTTGTCTTAATTCTGTTTGAGAGGTGAGTTCGGACGTTTAGATAATGAAAGGAGAGAAAGTAATAAGATAATGAATACGAGGAATGAGATAAAAGGGGGCAAAGCTCGGAATATTATACCGGGATGATGGCTGCTACGGTGGCTAACTACAAACATGGAGCCTTGACTGGTAAATTAGTATAGTAACTAATTAGTATAGTAGCTGGCAAATCAATTCCTCGGTTTTTACTGAAAAGCAGAATGTTTTGCCTACTTGATCCTTGTCAAGAGATACCCTACTGAGACGTTTCAGCAATATCTACACGACGCCAGATCCTCCCATTAATTCCTAAACCGTGTTCATTCATGCATGAATGGATATACATCTTCAGTCCTGAAGCGTACTTGTGATAACTAAGTCCTCCGAGCAAGCTTGGAACCTCCAGGGCTCAGGATTCGCATGAAATATAGCTCGATTGGAGGATCAGAGTCGATTGGTGTGTAATCCGAGTATCGCCACATGGTGAAATTCAATTCCTGCTGGTATATTAACCCAGGACTGGCTGCTAAGTTTAAAAGATTACTAACAGCAAGCCCCATGGCCTGTGGGGTTTAACATGCGAGGCAATTCTGTTCTGGAAAATATATCCGATTACCTGTCTCATCCAGCACATAATCTGTCCGCGGCTGGGACTGAACAATCCAGCTCTTCGGAAAATATCGATTCGGGACTAGTATTTTGCCCTAAGGTCATGGCACATCCAATAATTGTATTAATCTTTTTAAACAATTGATCTAAAATAATACTTCGACAACATACCGTACAAGATCATACGCACACTACTATTGTGAACTTGGCTACACCCCCTCAACCTTCTCTCCCGGAGCCAGCATCTTAATATACTGGTGCGACCCAGTCTCCAGCACCTCAACAGAATCCCCAACTCTCAGCACAAACTCCTCCTTCGCAGGAACAAGCTGCATCCCCAAACACGCATTGGTCCGATCCCCATCATCAATCCGTCGGTACGATTTCAGCGTCCGATCCGGCTCAGCCTTATGTCGATCCCCAGAAAGAGGATCAACATTTGGCAGTCGGCACCGGACAGTCCGACAAGAAGCGTGAATCTCCGTGCCGCCAATGTTTAGCCGCTTCCAGTAATCTTCCTCAAAAGCAGATGGGCCTTGGACGATGATGTTCGCGCGGAAGCGACGGATGCTCAGTCGGGGTATTGCGTAGGCGCAGCGTGCTGCTACATCCCGGTGACTGGAGATATTGAGTAGGTGAATTGGATACGCGTCTGCGAAGGCTGTGTTTGGCTGGAAGCCAATGTCTGCTTTGCGCGGTGCGTTACGGAAGATCTGCCGCGAGTGGGGTGCACTGGCGCGGAAGAGGGTCAGGGTGTTTTTTGATGGGTCGGACCCTAGGTATGCGTGTAACGATGCTGGGAGCAGTCTGCCGTAGTCATGGGCTAGAGGCTTGTCTTTCCAGATCTTGACTGGGACCAGTGGGAACTGAGAGTCCGCAGGTGGAAGCAGCGGGACTTGGAAGGTCTGTTGGCTTTTGAGGAACTTGAGTGCCATGCCAACCTTGATCGGTAGATTCTTCCATCCTGCTGGTGGCATTCGTGGATACGAGATCCGTAGCACGCCCTGCGACTTGACTTCTGGCAGGTCTGCGTTATAGTCCGGGGCAGACGGGTCAGGAACCCAGATCTCGGGGTGGATCAGGGCTAGGCGATTGAAGCCAGCATTACGCAGGGTGCGAAGGTTCCATTCATCATTGTTGTACTCTGCAAAGACGAATTGCCTATCAAATTCAAGCCCGGTTTGTACGACATTTGAGACCTGCAGCTCGACCGCGCCACAGGATTTAAGCGGGTAACTGAACAGTGCCTTTACACGCCAGGATGGGCGGCCGTCATCATCTTGATTGCTGGGTACATCCTGGCTGTATTTTGAGTCGAACTCATCGTCCAGGTTGCTTTTGCCAGGCGGAAGTCCTAGGCGACGACATCCTTTCGGATTGATTGATGTCTTCAGTGTGTTCAGTGTTTTTAGAACAAGAAATATCACAGACAGAAAGAATAAGATGATCAAATTTGGGGGAATGCCTCCCCGGAGGGAAATATCGGCATTGGACATGGGGAGTATGCAGGACTCGACATCATCGAGAGGGAAAAAAAACTCCTACTCTCGGATATCCGAACCGTCAACATCCCACTGCCCTGCTTATGATGGCATTTTTTATGTCATTTTTAGAGATTGAATACAGCATTCGATATTGAATTTATTTCCCTATTTTTCTACTAAATTAGCTCTGCATTGGCTTTGCTGCCAGTTATCCTGATGCGCACATGAGCATCAACATGGACCTTCTCGGTCTCGACGGTCTCGAAGGGTTCGACGAGGAAGACACGAGTAAGTAATTGTCTCAAATGCTATATAAAGACGCAAGCGCTAAACTGTTCCCCAGCACCCGTGATTTCTATCTCAGCATCGCAGTCACTCAACGCGTCGGCTGTTACCCGCGACCCGATCGCGACGGGCCTGGCGCGTCTGGACGAGGCCCTGAATGATCTTCCAGACCAGCCCAATCAAGGTGGTATCCTGCGTGGACATGTTACAGAAATTTTTGGACCCCCGGGAGCCGGGAAGACCTCGTTGGCGTGAGTGCACCCCCCTATTCACACCACCAGAGCGCGATCTGATCCATTTACAGGTTGAATATTGCATGTAATGCACTACGCGACGGCAAAGTAGTCTGGATTGGTATGTTCCTGTCAGTCCTCCGGATTTAGTTGCGCTGTCCTACTCACATCGTTAGATACGGGATATCCCTTGCCCAGTCCCCGGCTTGAGAAAATGTCCGTTAACCTTGATGATTTTATCTATTTCCGGGCGCATACACTGCCCCATCTTATAGCTTTACTTGCACGTCCACCAAAGGGGTTTCCACCGTCGGAAACAAACCTTATCGTTGTCGATTCTGTGTCGAATTTATTTCCAGCTTATTTTCCCAGCGCCCAGGAGCTCAAGGACCAGCTAGCCGAGGGCAAAATTACCGATAAAGCACACTTGCAATGGCTGCTCAATCGCAAATGGAATATTGCTAGCGAATTAGCTACGCATCTGGCCAGACTCGCCGCGAGAAATATTGCCGTGTTGGCTATTAACCAATCCCATACGAAGATCAAGCCTCAGTCTCACGCAGTTCTGCAGCCGCTCTTATCCGGCAGCGCGTGGGAGGCCAGCGTGCAAACACGGATTGCAGTCTATCGGGACCTGCCAGATGAGCGATTTGCAGAGGTTGAGAAGCGTGCGGGTAAGCCGATGCCCGAGCAAGCGAGGGAGTTGCTCGTTGCGTTTCGCATTGAACCGGTATGTTGATGTCTCCGTTGCCTGTGGTTGTGCTTCTAATTTACTTAGGATGGTCTTTATGAAATAGAGAGAAACGAATCTCTGCCCTCTGAGGCTCTGACCCTTTTGCCAAAGTCTCCTCCCGACTTTGAGTACTATGATCCTCCTACTCCGACACCCTCGCCCATATCCTCTGTGCTGTCTTCTGCACCACCATCTCCGGAATTGAAGTCTCCAGACCCATCACCATCTAAGTCATTGTCTTCAGAACAACCTGTACAGACATCGAACAAGAAACGGAAGGTAGAAGAGGTAGCCGATAGTCAGGATGAAGACTCCGAGGAAGAAAATGTCTTATGGACAGCCGAGGCAACCCTGAACCCAAATCAATCGTGAAACATATCTTATTTAGAATAATTATTAGCTTATAAGCAAGCATCATAAGATGATAAGAGAATACTATGTCTTTTTTTTTCATATCTTTGCTGAACATCTCTTTTAGTATCTATTTTTGAAATTTATAGACCATATCTTTTTTTTTCTCACATGCAAGGATAGAAATAAACCACTAAATCAAATGCCGTTCAAAATGCTTTAAATCCTTTCCAATTCCTCCCGTTTAGCAATTAAATTTACCAGACTGGGTCTCCAACTCCGATGCCGGACCATTGAGAGTTGAGTCTAACTCCTCCCCCTTCCCCCCCCCTTCCCCCTTCCCCCAGGGTTACCCCAGACCTCTGAGGTTTGATGCCCCTGGAGTGTACCTATACACACCTACATCATGAAACGCTCCTTGAACACCTTGTGAACTCCTTGTGAACACCCTTTGAACACCCTTTGAACACCTTTCAATACCCGCTTCTTTCGTTTGTTTCTTTTTCAACTCTAAAGTCCAAAACTCGATCTCCTGCATTGGCACTTTCTGGTCACCCTATACGACCAGTATTCCACACTACATTCACTCTGTCGTCTTTTCGCCTTCGTCTTCTTTTATTTCTTTTTAAAAAATTCTTTCATTTACCCGTTCGTCCATAAGAATATGTGGACATACCAAACAGGGTGAACCAGGCTCCCCCCTCGAGTCCGGTCGCTCATATAGCTCTTCCCAAAGCCCCGAATGAATATCTTTTACAACAATGTCCAACGTGCCCCAGGACCTGCTGGATGGGATATCCGGTACCCTCGCGCAAGAGGGTGAAATTCTACAGATGATCATCGTCGCGTTCATCGGATTATCATGCTACAACGTCGCCGAGTTAGTTGTACTCGTCCCGGCCACCTTCCGCCGCTGGCGCGGGCTCTACTTCTGGTCCTTGCTTGTCTCGGCAGTCCTCGGTATCGTACCATACTCCATCGGTTTCCTGATGAAGTTTTTTACTCCCACTGCTTCCGTACTGTCAGTCACGGTCCTGACCATTGGCTGGTGGACCATGGTCACTGGTCAATCCGTTGTGCTCTACTCACGACTCCACCTTGTGCTACGGGACGAGCGCGTTCTACGCCGTGTACTGCACCTCATCGTCGCAAATGTCTTGCTCCTGCATGTGCCCACGACAATCCTCACTTACGGCGCGAACATTGTCCACAGCGGTGACGTCGCCTGGGTGAATGGGTACAATATTATGGAGAAGATCCAGTTAACCGGGTTCACGATCCAAGAGAGTCTGCTGTCGACGCTGTATGTGATTGAGACAGTTAAGCTGCTGCGTCTTGGCGCGGATGTGTCTTCGCGTCCCGATGCAAGGAGCATTATGTACCAGCTGATCGGGATTAACTGTACAATCATTGGGATGGATCTGCTGCTCTTGAGTCTCGAATACGCAAATCTTTACGCTGTGCAAATCACCTTGAAGGGGTTTATTTACTCGCTCAAGCTTAAGCTTGAGTTTGCTGTGCTTGGTCGTCTGGTGGATCTCATTCAGGGTTCTAGACATCCTATTTCTATCGCTATTGCCGATACGCTGCCTCTTTGCTCGATGCAGAGGCCGCCTGAGACGCCGGATTGCAGTGAGGATGCGCCTTATGAGCAGGCTGAACCGAAGGATTTTTTGGCTCCGCCGGTCGGAGGCCAAGTTGTTGTTCAGAGGAGGATCTTGGTAGAGTCTGGGAGGGCGACTTCATTAGTAATATGAAGATGTACAATATAATGATAATGATATCGAAGCAAGCTTGGAACTGCATATTTGGAGTGCTGAAGTCCTACGGGACAGGCCATATAAGCGGACAATTGTAAGGAATGGAAATAAAATTCGAAATCTAGGGTGGCTCAAACCATTTCCTGGAACTTCGAAGCGTCCTGGTTTTGTTGTCAAGTGCGAAGTATGGCGGTGACATGAAGTTGACCATTACGTAGGTAGCCGTCTGTAGGTGGCCATACGATTTGTCATGGGAAAATGTCAGTCCCCACCAGAAAAAAAGGAAACGTTTCATTCGAGTCTACATAAATTATGTGTTCTCGTTCATAGATTGGTCAGGTAGTCCTCGATCTGCTCCTTGGTCAACTTGCGGAATCGTGGTCCCTGAGCACCCTCCACTCCCTTGAAGCCGAGCAGGTGGTCTGCCGGGGGCCCGACAATGCCTAGAACAGTGTTAGTCGATATTCACCAGACCCTCGGGTACCCAAGCAGCCAGAATGGGAGGAAACGATGCAGAACCCCTCAAAACTCACCGATTTCTATTGTGTCACCATTCATTTCGCCCTCAATCGTCTCCTTGAGTGTCAACAGCGCGATATGGATGGCGTCTTCCAACTCTAGTCCTTCGGTGTACCGTTTCTCGAGGAACGTCTTGGCGCTTGTTGCGTGTTTGCCGATGGCCGTCGCCTTCCACGGGTAGTAGCTGCCACTGGGGTCCACCTGGTACAAACTAGGCCCACCCTTCTGGATACCACCAGTCTTGCTGGAGATCTTCACCTCGGGGTCATCCTTCTTAGCCTCTTCCGACTCAGGCTCAATACCCTCGTCCCAGCCTGCGACCAACAGACTGACACCGTACGGCCGCACACCACCGGATTGCGTAGCTTCTTGCACTACCCGAGCGACGTCCTGAACCAATATACGAGTAGGTGGGTATTCGTTGTAGATGCGCTTGTAGCCTGTGTGCGAGACCTTGCGGGCCTTGTCGACAAGCACCCGGTAGTCGGGGCCCATGCCGGCATAGACCATACCGATATCGGGCGTGATCAGTGAGATCTTGGATAGGGAGGGGGGGTCGATCAGAGGCGATGATGACTTCTTCTCAGTCGCGAGCACAATGCCGTTGGTAGCTATCACGGGGGGCGGTCAGCTTGGCCCTATGTAGGAGAACTTGGGCGTTTGCGTACCTTTGATACCAAGGGCAGTCACACCCTGATTGACCGCGTTCAAGGCATATTCTATATTGATCAGTCATCGATGGCTAAGCTCAGAAACGATGGTCTCATACCAATTTGCACCAGCTTTCCGCTGTAATGGAGCTGAGTTAGCACGTTATCAATTACACAGGACAAGTCGTCCTTACCTGGGGGAGAATGTAGTCAAGGAGAATGAGTATCTGTCCGCCATGATTCGCTGTTAACAGGGGGACAAGAGGAGGGGATGGAAAGATCAAAAGAAGGGGAGCTGTGTTATAGGCAGAGATGGGTGACGTTTGGCGCGGTAGAGCTCACGAAAGGCGGTGACCAGATCGGGATTAGCCGTGGAGTTTGGGACACCTTCGGCTTTTCTGCTTTTCCTCTTCTTCTCGTCGTTCTCTTTTTTCTTTCCCTACACCTCAAAACAGAAACGGTAATTCTCTCTCGGCCTTCTCTTGTCAAGGTTCGAGTAAATCTCGATGTGAGACTCAATGGCAGACACACAGCATTATCCTCCACGGGTCTGTCGCATCTGCCTGGAAAGCGTGCTGCCTACTTTCCAACCCTCAGAATTTCTCCAGAAGCCTCGAGTGGTTTATGAATCTTCTGATTCGGAATCTGGCCGTTTATTAAGCCCTTGCCAATGCAAAGGTTCCTCGCGTTATGTTCACGAGGGCTGCTTGCAGTCATGGCGCCATGCCGACCCCAAATATGGGACGAGAAACTTCTGGCAATGTCCCACCTGCGGCTTTCAGTATCGCCTAGAGCGTTTGACTTGGGCTCGGTGGATCAGTAGCGCCACTACCCAACTAATTCTCACACTCGGCATTCTTTTGTTAACCGTATTTCTGCTTGGATTCATTGCTGACCCCATCATTGATTTTTACTTGGGCCCCGTGGACGTTTACACCGAATTGGTTGAGGAAGATGCCTCTTGGTTGGGACACTTCCTCAAGGGGCTCGCGTCTTTGGGCTTATTGTCGTTCCTCAAGGCAATATTTGCACTGTCGCCTTTCCCTTGGAACCTTCGTTCTGTCGCATCAGGGCGCAATTCGGGCCGTAACCGGGCCGCCCAGTTGAACTGGCTAGTTGTCATGGTTGGCATCGGTACTTTCCTTTGGGTATGTGTGGTCACATTTGACTATATCTGACTCGGCTAACCCCGCAGCCAGGCTGTCTACAAAGGTGTGCGTTCATGGAGTAGACGAACCTTAGAAAAGGCTGGTGAACGAGTCATGGATGTCCCATTACCAGGTGAAGACAGTGATACGGACGTCCCAGTCCCGGACGGCGCTGGAATGAAGGAAGAATAGTTCAAAGGAATGAACTCGCACTACTTAAGTTGCCGTCCTCCTCTGCCCCATGAGACGTCGATTAGTCAATGTGCGAAGAACAATAACTGCCTTCAATAACTCTTGATTGTCTGCCTGAGAAGTAGATGATTGGCTCGAGAACGTCTTGTTCTCAAGTCATTCGCTACTTCACCTAATCAGGCAGCGTTCTTGGGGAAGGCAGTCCACCGCTCAATTCCAAAGGAGCGTTCTGACCTTTGAGTCTGATTTCTTAGCGCTTCTGGATTGAGCGGTGGTAAATTCATGAATAGTCATATTTCCTATTCAGGCTTAGTACTGTTCTTATTGTCACATTGTTCACTGTCTATTGTCACGCGCGTGCCTTATTCAATAGCTTCTATGCATCATTATAATTATTATAGCAGCACTGTCTCATCTTAAGAACATCTCATCTCTCCCCACCTCTTATTTCCTCTTCTTCCCCTCATGTAACTCAACATTCATCCCATCTATGCAAAATGGACGATCTTTCCCCAGGGTCCCATCTCGCGGTGGTCCGCTCTCAAGTCTCAATGGACTGTGAATCGGAGAAATCTGGATCTACTACTCCTATCAACGCAGATACTGCACACACGGAGACTGAACCATTCCCCGATACTGAGCCATTCCCCGAATACAACGAGTCCGAGTGTGAAATGCTTGCATCTTCTATCGCAGCCGACAAACGCCACGAGGAAGCATGGATCTGTGCTCTTGGCAGAGCCACCCAGCAAGAGATCCGCATGGTCCATGTCGACCCCAACATCGTATCCTACTTCCAAGGTGACTCGTCCCACCGCAGCCAAGTTGTCTTCGAACAGCTGCGAGACCTTCTCGCCGACCCGCAGATGCGTGCTGAGATCCGCGAGCAATTCATTACTATTATCAACGCCACTCTCCAATTCAACCTCGTCATCTTCCACCGAAGCTCAGAATTTCTGGCTCCCAAAGAAGTTGGAGATGCAGAACTCGACCTCGAAACCATTCTCAACCACGTCGAATTCATGGAAGAAATGCTCAGAGAGCAGCTGCAGACTGCTGAGCAGGTTTCTTACGCTCTGGAGAACGTCTCGATGCAGGCTATTTCGGCCTACGAGCGACTTTGCAAAATGGCGACCGTGTTCGCTAAGTAAGTATACCCTTGCATCTTCTTGTCTACCCTGTGCTTCAGCAGCTCTAATACGCAGTGAACAGGGACATGAAGAAGCCCCGTTACCTTGAACAACGATTGCTTGCTTTGTACATGGACATGTATGAGGAATGGATCTACAATCCTTTCCTCCTTCTGCGCAACCGTCAAGTCCTGAACGAACAACACCCTACCCCCGCACGCACCAAGCTTTCACGTCGTGTCCTTGCCATCTGGGAACTGATGAACAGCTGCATCGAAACCTACGGTACCTTGACCTGGCTCACTCTCGAGATCAAACGAGAATACTTTACGCCGATGATGGGTTATCTTTGTGACGTGCCAGAGATCTGGGAGCACTGCTGGGATCGATACCAGGAACTCGAGAAGGGTCGGCACCAGGCAGCTGAACAGAATTTGTCTCAACATGCCACGATTTGAATGATAGAGAAGCTACTGTACCATGGCATGGCATGGAATATCTTCTTGATCTCTACGATTCTAACGATTTGTTTTTAATGTTTCAAATACCCCCTGATGCAATGTTTCAAGCAACTGAACAAAGGCATAGCGAAATCCAATGTGAAAATTCCATTCCAACCTATCTATCCCATAACCCTCAAGCCATACTATCCTTATAAGCCCCGAGTACCATCCCAAGAACATGCAGACTGACACCCTGCGCGAACGACAGCGGAGGCCCGATCAGCCATTTTCGATCAGCCCACAGCTTTCCCGTAGATTGTGCCTGTCGGGTTGCGCGGGCGCGGGTGCAGGTACAGTGTCACGTCCAGCTCAGCGCATGTAGCCCAGAATACATCCTATTTCTCGTTGTCGAAGGAGATCATGTCCTCGCCATCGACGCTGGCGCGCTGCGTGTCGTTTACTAGCGCCCCCGGGAACCCGTGCTGTGTTACGCAGCGTCGGAGCTCGGCTGCTGCTTCTTCTTGCGGGTCGTGCATGGAGAGCGTGTCGGGTGAGTTAGCTGGATATATACCCTATCTATCATGGATGGGATGGGATGGGGATGTAGTACATTTCCGTTCTGGATTGGGCATACAACTTACGCAAATGCGGCAAACCGATCCGGGTCCGCTTTCACTTTCTCCACGATATGATCGTTGATCTCCATCGCGAGTGCTTGTGCATCCTTTGCATCCCAGATATCCTGTACGTCAGGTGCTGTGTAGCCGAGGATCTGCAGGCTGACGCCATGGCGCTCGGCGAAGTCAAGACGGATTGGTCCGACGTCGTTGATCTCTGCTGTGTGCTTGTCAACATGCCCGCCCACCATTTTGTCTTTTCATGGAATCGAGGGAGCGCGAAGGCTTCTTCGAGGGTGATTTTGCCGAGCATTTTGGTTGTCTAGCAAGGAGGTAGGAAGGCTCGAAGATGCAGAGAATCTCGGATAGGTATGATTCCCAGTTGCTTTATAGTCTATGTGGAGACCCCACACTTTGGGAGCGTCCACGCATTTCATGCTGTTACATTGAATTATGAACCATATCCATTGGGATGTCCATAAGATGTCAAGGTAAGTACATGATGTGTATGCAAGGAAAGCATCCGACGGCCGCTGTCGGATGCGGGGAGCGGTTGGCAGCGACGATGGACATTGTTTTTCTATTAGTATCCTAGGTCATATATACTATGTGCTAAGTCTTACAATCGTAATCTAATTTCATGAGTGAATGGTTTATATTGAACAATCTCAATCGCTCCATCATTTAGGCCGTTGGCAACCAGATGGCGAACATATCCCATAGTCCATTTTTCTTGACACCACTTGGTGTTCTAAAATTCGAGTGTATAAGCTTAATTCAGATCTTACTACTATATATTCCTTTAGAGTATATGCCTATATGCCCATGTTACTCACATCATTGACAGAATAACTATACTCGGCTTGGGTGCAAATATTTTAACTAAAATAGTCATCAAATCATATTTCAATGAGGTTTCTCAAAGTAGAACTAGTAGTAATTGATTTCTTCGGGCGACCGCTAATCCATACGATAGCGTCGGCTCGGAGATAGAAATAGGGCATGACCTGTGAGCTTTGACCGTAGCAGCATGCAATTTCACTTCGCCACAAACTTGATTCCGCATTCCTCCTTTGGACGACAAGTCGCAGAATCATTCCAGTCTGGAAGGGGGACATGACCGATCTTTTCGCCCTGCCCGTCAACCATTGTAATATCAAACTGCGTTAAAGCATAAACAACCACGAGCTTCATACTCAATGTAGCAAGTCGTTGGCCTTTGCACGCATGCTTTCCCGCACCCCATCCAATAAACGGTGTTTCTTTTCCTAGTACCCGAGACGGATCCCAACGGGTTGGCTCTGGGTAGTACTTCGAGTTGAGCGCCGTATCCGAAAATGGATACACAACAAGAGATCCTGAGGGGATAACATATGACCCAATAGTAAGATCTGGGCCGGTGTTCTTTCGCACTGCTGTGTATGGCTGTGAGGTGCGTAGTGTTTCACGTATGCAGAGGTCGAGATTGGGTGTTTGGGATTCCCACACTGTGAGCGGGATCTTTGAGAGGGCTTGGATGAGGGAGTTCCCAGAAAGAGGGGTTGATGAGGATGTGTGAGTCGATATAAAGGTCTTGATCTCCTCTTGAACATTCGCGGACCAAGTTGGGTCCGAGGAAATTTGCATGATCAGCCATGTTACTAGAGGGATAACTATCAGTATCATTCTATTCGGTGTTGCTAAATATCAAACCTACCAATTGTTCCGGTGGCGCGAGCTCCAGCCAGTGATAGCCCTAGCATACACTTTGGAGAGAGTTAGATCCCTGATTAAGATAGCCGAATAGAAACGCAGTAAGAATACATACCCCAAAGATTCGAATTGTACCATCTCCTTCATCAATCATCTGCTGCAGCATATCGTCCCTCTTGATCCCGCTCCTCTTCCTGGTATCAATGGCCGCTTTCACAATTCGGTAAATTTGCACAGAAGCAAAGAACTTGTGGAACAAGGCTGGGCCGGGTAACCAGGGGAACCAAGTTGAGTATGGGTTCGTGATAGAATCGACAGTGTCGACAAGGGACTTGAGACGAGTTGAAAGCACCGGATCATTGGCAATATCAAAGGAAGCAATGCACATGACCAAATGGAAAGTAAGCTAAAGAGAAAGCAATGTGTCTCAGTTTCCCATCCTACCAAGATAGAAGTCAGATCCACGCACCTCGTGAAGGGACGAGCAGGGGTCGAGAATACGCTCGATACCCCATGCATCCATCTTGCGCTGGCATTCTGACAGAATCAATGGAATCACTGTGTGTATGTTAGTTAATCTTCTACCTCATTGAGAACGGACAAAGACCAACATTTCTGGAGATTATCAGGTCGTTGAATTGAAGCCATTCGTCTGACTACGCCGTCGACCTGATGGGGGTCAAATTGAGAAGCGCCCTGAATGCGAAAAAAAAGAAGTTAGTGATTGTTGAGATAGAACTCAATTCATCAGTAGTCTTACACTGCCCATCATAATTGCAAATGTGTCATATAAGCAAAGACTCTTCTCCTTGAAGAAGGTTTGTCGACCTTCATCCCCGGATAGAACGATGGCGTTATGTCGAAACAGATTGGTCTGGTAGATGGAAGATGATGTAGCCTTGAAGCCATCTCGAATGAAATCAAACCTCTTCTCAAAGAACAACTGGGTGACTTTCCAACTAGGCAATTGCAAGCGTGGAGGGGAATGATCTCTTCGGGATGAGGATGCTACCGGCACATATAGTACCTTATAGAGCAAGGCAGAAAGTAGAAGAATCACCGTAGTTAAGCCCCCCAGATCTCGGAGTGAAGCCGAGTCATTGCATGAATCAAGTACCAGTCGAGTCAAAGTGTTTTGCAGCATTATGAAGAAGTGTCAGAAAGAGGTGTTAGAAAGAAGTGCAGAACTGAAAGTGTGAGAATTGAAAGTGAAGGGCTTAGGGAAGACTTTATATTCCGAAAGGATAGACCCTGAAGCAAAGGTGAGATGGGTGAATAGAGAGAAAGAGAGAGAGAGAGAGAGAGAGAGGAGGAGAGGGGGGGGGGGGGTAAAAAGATTCGACAATGACTATATCCTGCCGAAAGTGAAATGATTGCACCGAACCAATGGCCAATTCTCCATTGCTCCTTCCTTGACTGTTCTAACGGGTTTCAGCCAAATCGAGTCGACTCTGCGTGATTCTCACCTTTTCACCTTTTCACCTTTGACCCACCTGGACAAAATCTACCTAATCCCACTCTTATACTCTTAAAAATCCACCTGCATCCTGAAGCCGGGTTTGGTCTCGGATATGGTCAGCATTAGTGCAATGCATACCAGAATTTAGCTCAAAGCAGACTAAGGCAGGCCCTTGAAATGCCAAATTAGGACCCTTATACTCCCATCTTGATTTTTTTTTTATCCTGTCATTAGTTCCGAGTTCTAAGGTCTACATTGGGGGCCAGGCTTCTTTAGGTTAGGTCAGGCATCCAAGGCTTTTAGAAACCGGACAACGGCTCATTTACAGCGAGGGCTGAGCTTGTAGACTTTTGAAGAGCCAATTAAGCATAGAATAGAAGGGCAAATGGATCTTTATTCTTTTTATTGTCGAAATTGTGGGGGTTACAAGGCTGAGTGTCGAATAGTTGTGTGACGGAATGCATTAGTCTTGCCTTAGCCTCAGGGTATATATATATATATATATATATTATATATTATATATATATGTACATAAATATATATTTATTTTTTTTTAAATTTATTTCTAGTATTATCCATTGCCTGATACTTTCCTAATTAGGCCCTTACTATCGTGATTCTAATAATCCCCAAAGCTGTAAGGGACCCAATAAATGTCCGATTTTAGATCTTATGCCTTGATAAGTTTTATTATAGAAGATCTTACATACCTAGGTAAGAACTGCCCTGACTATTATCTTGTCGATCTATGTCTTACTCATCTCTTTGTGGCTTAGTATATTCATATAGAGTCTCCAGGGTTGGGTTTATTTAGTTCGTTTATTTATTCTAGTTGAGTTCATTTCTTCTCGATTTTACTTCTAGGTGAAGATCAGGATTTAGATTCGCTTAAATTTCGGTTGCATTTGTGAATGATTTATGGCACAATAACATTATGGAAGCTAACAACCAACAATGACTTTATTGTCTCCCCCGATTGGCCACTGTATTAGTTTGCATACAAGCGCAAGCCATTCGATGTCGCTTAGCGCTGTTGGACACGCCACTATGCAACGGGGGTCAAGCTGATTGGTTTCCGACACTAGTCGAACTATAAACAAAATGTAAGACAATCCATATGCTAATCCTTTAGAGAAAATCACCAGAATCATCAAAGGCGCCCAATAGGAGAAAAATAGGAAGAAACCTCCGTAGTTCCACGGGAATTGTTGAAAAAGGCATTTATTCTGAATTTCAATGATCCAATCATATCAATCATACCAAGTCACTTTTCTCCATACAAGCATAAGAAGCATCTAGACTCAATACAGTACAATTCGGGTCAATTCTTCTGCGAGCGGGTGGTTACATTAGGGTAGAACTCTTTCAACTGCTTCATTTATTAAGAATACTCAAGATGATAAGAGTATATATTTATATTATATATATATATATATATCTATGCTCAAACAGAAAACAAGACAATCCAAGGACATTTTCCCTTCCATCTCGTTAAATACAGACCAAACGTTACTCCATACATACCCATCCCTCATCAAGCATTAAATCCCACATCCTGAGCCGTAACTAATTCCTCCCTCTCATAAAGAACCTCCGGTCTAACATCCCTTCTCATCAAATATCGTTTAAAGAAATACCCAATTTGTCTTAACCCATACCGCGCATGGAGTCTTGTCGGTACCGAAAATACCTGATCCAACTCCTCCAGGGTCTTCCCCTTCGTCTCAGGCATGAATAACAGCACCATCCACCATCCAACCACACACCAGCTTGCATGCCAAACAAATGCCCCCTGTATTGTAAATGCAGCATGCAGTGATGGCCACGTCACACCCAGAATGAAATTACAGAGCCACGTCGTTGCCGTACCCAGCGCCATTCCGTATGACCGGACATATAGTGGGTACACTTCGGCGGTGTATGTGAATGGTACGGGTCCCTCGCCCGGTGAATAGACTACGCCGAAGAGATATGTTCCTAAAGCAATGCAGGCAAGACGTGCATTGTGGCTGCTTTCTGGGATCCAGAAGCTGAACCCTGTGAATAACATTGCCATGGACATGAGTGGGAAGGTGAGTAATAAGAGATTGCGTCGGCCGAATGTGTCGATTGTGTAGATTGCCGGTATTGATAAGAGCCAGTTAATTAAGCCCCAGCCTAATGAGGCGGCTAGAGCGGCTGGTGGAGAGAATTTGGCCTGGTTTTTCTGTTAATATTCTGGTGGAGAAGAAATCGAATTGCTTGGACTGACCTCGAGAAATATCTCCGAAGAATAGTATGAAATAACGTTGACGCCACAGAACTGTCCAAGTCAGTTTTACTACTTCGGTTCGTCTTCCCTGCCAATTAACACTCACCTGCTGCATAAACATGACTATCTGAGACGCCAACATTGCTCGCCGATTTCGCGGAACTTTAATCAGTTCCAGTATCTTGCAACGCTCAAGCTTCATATTATCCTCAGCCTCCAGCAGGGTATGCATATAGTACAGGTCACGAGCTGCCTGGATTTTATGATTCCGCAGCATACATATAGACCTGTAAGCACGGTAATACTGTTTCTGGCGCATGTACCAATGCGGTGACTCGGGACAAGCAAAGACAAAACAGCAAACGACCAGAGCCGGGAACATCGCTGAGGCCATCATACAGCGCCAATTCAGACCGACGATAGCACTCGAGTCGACATTGTAGAAGATAAGGTCCGCTGCATAGCCGACCATAACCCCAAAGGCCGTCCACACCTGCCACTGCATGACCAATGCACCACGGATAGACGGCGGCGCTGTTTCAGCTGCGTATATTGGTACAGTTGCTGATTTGGGGCCAATGCCGAAGCCTAGCATGAATCGTGCAACAAACATCGCCCACCAGGTTGCGACAAATCCTTGCCAGAGACAAGTGATCGCAGACAAGGAGCATGCTATGAAAATTGTGCCGCGGCGCCCGAACCAGTGGTTGAATGGAACTGTTAGCCAGGAGCTGATGAAGGCGCAGCAGAGGTATGGTGCTGAGTTTACGAGACCAACGAGCCAGGCACTCCGAGAGGAGTCATCGCCGATGCCGAATTGATGTTTGTAGAATACTTGGGCTCCGTTGACAACTGTTTGGTCTGTTCTTATCAGCAGGGGGTATTCAAGGGTTGAGGACTTCTCAAACCGAACTTCTACTTACCCATTCCCTGAACGGTAGCGGATAAAGAACACAATGTAATGACAGCATACATTCTCCATGGTTGTGACCAGCGATGCGTGAGCTCCCGGCCCAAAACCCCCTTCTCCTGGTTTGTTAGACCCGCGACATTGGCATATCGTTCCGGAGACTGTGCCAGCACGGCACCCAGCTCGAAAGCACGAATATCAGACTCATCGCCCATCTCGTGAAGCTCAGCAAACGTGCGTCCCTGATTCCGTAGTTCGGTATGGCTGAACCCAGCCAACGGATTGGAGAGTTTGGCATTGAGATTGCGCCGTGCCAGCTCGGCAGCATTCCCAAATGGCCGTTGCGGCACGACTTTCTCGGACAGCGTGGCGGCGATTCTCTCCTTTTCCATTATATCTATATGTTTGAGAAGTCTACGGAGGGAAAATATGAGGGAACGATGTTTTGGTTTGTAACGTTGAAAGGACAAAGTTCGGGGAACAAAGAATGGGGGAACGGGGCATGGGGCTGGAACGGATTACTAGATTGGGGGTGTTGCTGGAAGTAATTGGCAGGGATAGGGCATATTGCAAACAAAGGATGGTGATCAGCTATCCCGCACGGCTTATTAGCAATAAAGAGTGAAGGGGCGAATGAACCATGAACTTGATACGGAGTAGAGATAGTGGGAATTACGATGTATACAATCAGCGCTCCCATCTAGGGCGCGATCCATTCCGTAAATACTACAACTTTGCAGTGACAACACATTTCAAAGACTGATGATGTAACTAGAAGAGATATCTACCTAGCTCTTTTCTTTGAACTTAGGAGGGTCGGAAAGAGGTGAATATACTAAGCGAACAATAATGGAATGATATGTTTATTATAAAGGTATCTATTGAATTTTTGACCCCCCAGACCCAGATTTATACGAGAGACGAGTATTGGATAATCTATAAAAATCTGTAAAAATCTGAAATCATATTAGCAATGATCGCATAGACTCGACAAGAGAAATAAAGTCAAGAAGCTCTATCAGATATTTATATAACAATTTTTATCAACAATATAGTTCAGCACAGGTCTGTGTGAAAAGGTTACTCATCATAAGAGTGGAGATAATAAGAAAATAAAACATAAAAACAATTCAAACTCACATTTTGAAGTTTAGACTATCCCGATGAAAGTGTATCATCCCAGGGACAACTAGACATCTCGGAGATGTATATATACCCTTTGGTAGAAACTTGGCAAGCAGAACAAAGCTTCATGCTATGGGGCTTGCCATGTACAACCCCAGGTTAATAGGGCTAAATT
This sequence comes from Penicillium sclerotigenum, assembly GCA_928213465.1. Taxonomy (NCBI): domain Eukaryota; kingdom Fungi; phylum Ascomycota; class Eurotiomycetes; order Eurotiales; family Aspergillaceae; genus Penicillium; species Penicillium sclerotigenum. Next base: position 95,172 of record CAKMRK010000970.1, on the reverse strand, counting down.
TTCAAAGAAAACAAGCCATCGAAACCGTCAATATAAAACGAGATATATTTAATGAAGATGAAATGAAGGGAAGGAGAAAAAATGAGAGTGCGTTAGTTAAATAGTAAGTGGATTGCCGGTTTGCACTGTTTGCTCTAAAAAAAAAAAGTGGAAGATGCAATTTACGAAGGCCGATTCTTCAGTTTTGGTGAAATTATATTTTGGTATATTGTTTCTTTCAGTGTATCTTTACGCTACTGGAATTCTTTCTCAAAAAAATCATGAACGATACAGAGAGCCCCGGACTGGAGGAGCAACAGAGTAAGATCGTCCTGAAAAAAAAAATACCCCAAAGAGTCTCGACTAATCCATATTTACAATATACAGCTCCTACCAAGTCCCCCTTTGCAAATGTCCGCACCGATGGCCGAGCCTTCAACTCTCCCAATTGGCGCATGAAGGCTGAAAGCCCGGCAACACCATCGCGTACCAATGCTAGCCCAAGCGCGAGCCCAAACCCAAACCCATACCTCAATACCTCCCGTGCAGCTTTCAGCCGGCCCGGAGCGCACGTCCCCCAAGCGATTAACGATGGCCGCCGCCTATACGTTGGAAATATGCCATACACGGCTAAGATGGAGGATGTGGAGGCGCTATTCATAGCGGCCGAGTTCCCTATGTATGCCTTCACTTGAACCTAATGGCCTAGCTGTGAATCGCCAACTGAACCCCCAAATAGCGAGCGCATAGATATTGCCATTGATCCTTTCACCGGCCGGAACCCTTCCTACTGTTTTGTCGACTTGCAGAACAAGGAACATGCTGAGCGCGCCATGACTGAGCTCGATGGCCGCGATATGTTGGGTCGCCCACTCAAGATTAAGCCCGGTGTGGCCAAGTCTCAGGAGCGCACTCAGAACCCACCAGGGCCGTTCCGCATTGACCGCTGGCGTCAGCAAGAAAGACCTAGCCTTGCTAAGGCCAATAGTGACTCTAGCAACTGTGTCTATGTTGGTGGATTGCCGCGATTGACCGACCATGGAGCTGTGCAGAGCAACATGGAAATTTTCTTCAAGGGATTCAAGGTGTAAGTATAGATGGCTTGGATTTCTGCGGTCGCATGATTAGTACTGATGCCCTGTATATGTAGTGAGAATGTCAGCAAGGTCTTTGTCCCTCACCCCGCCAAGCGGTTCGATCCCGGCGAGCACTACTATCTGTTTGTCGACTTGGGTACTCCCGAGCAAGCCCAGAAAGCCATGGATACACTAAATGGTCGGGAAGGACCATGGGGTGGTCCGCTACGTGTACAGTTTGCTCGCGGTCCCAAGGAGGCCTAATCTAAGTACAGGGGGTTGTCTAAAAAGAATAAGTATTATTAATGATAGGACGTGTCACATTGCATGAGCTATGATACCTAGATAGACTACAAAATTATATGCATAATCATCCGCTTCTTAGTGCCCGCTTATTTGTTGACACAATTCTAGTCTGCTGAAGACTCTGATAAAGACAATATCGAAGCTCTTAACTATATATCAGGCAAAACTATCTATGGCACGTGTGCCATGACGGATAGCCGAACTGGCGGGCCCCAGGGCCACTTTACTTCTACAATTTGCTCATCCGCACACTCGAGGATGATACCGCCCCAAGGTGGTATTCATTCATCAAAGCCCGTGGGAATATTGCTGACGTCAAGTTGAGATCCGGCAAATATGTCCTATATGGGGATATATCTGCAACACTAGTTCAATAGAGGACACCGGTGTGATGACCTCGGGAAGACAAAGTGTAGATTCCAACCTTTCTAAGGTTGGCAAGTTGATTTGCTCACCATATATTGAACTTCTCTGAATAGTTCGTTCTCTCTAGATTGCCTAGAAAGCCCGGGTATAAGCGCTCGTATAAAAAACAGCCGCAGACATCATTAAGGGTTAGTATGTATACAGATGAACGAGTATAGTGTTTCTGTTTTTGTCTTTATAATATCGATTCACGGTAGCAATAACATATAAAGATAGCTCTAAGCAAGATCTTAGATATGCATAAAACAAGATATAATCAAGTATATCGTATCAAATCTCTCTACGAAGTTGTCCAAAGTGGATTGATTCACGATGGGATGACGTTAGTGGGGAATCCAGACTCACCGCATTATGCGCCTCCCTGAATTCTGTTTCTGTTTCTTCTATTTCTGTTTCTTTTGCTTTTTTTTGGGATCTTTTTTATCTTTTCTTTGTGAATTCATACTCTAATCCATTCCTGCAGGTCAAACATTCAATATCTTGACCAAAACCCCCATGTTGGGTTAAGTTCTGCTTCTTGGTTCTCCGGCTTCGGGTCGGAATTGTCCCTAATCTTCCCGAGATTCTCTCCGTATTTGCCCTTCTTCATATAACATCAACCTCAAAATGTCTTCAAAAAGTGTCCAAAGCCTGCATAAGGCATTTGTTGCCAGTGTGAGTGGAATCCCTCTGTTTTGCTCTTTTATATCTGTGAGGTTGTTATGTTGTTACTTTGCCGAGGTTTGCATTTTCATGTATGTGGGCTAGAATTGATTTGGGATCATTGATCTCTTATGAAGTATGAGATGCCTTAGAATGGCTTTACCTGGTGCAAATGCGAACAAGTAGAGGTGATGGTTGCAAAGAGTACTTTCTCCGCAATTCTACAAGTTTGGGGTCTATGATACCTTCTATCTTGTCTACCTTCTGTTTTCTTCTCTTTCCCACAACTTCCCGCCATCAAACACTCTTGCAGTCTTCTTTTTTTTTGAAGAAAAAAAAAATAAAAATGCCAGCTGTTAACTTTGCTACGCAGTCCGACGATACAAAGATATGTGTGGTCATGGTGGGCCTCCCGGCCCGAGGCAAGAGTCTCATCGCCGGCAAGGGTAAGTGAACCATCTGGTAAATGAGTATGTCAGACTGACTTTTAACAGCCATGCGCTATCTGGGTTGGGTCGGTATCACTGCACGTGTCTTTAATGTTGGTAGCTATCGCCGCTTCAGCACCCCACAGCCACAGGCGGCCTTCTTTGATCCCCACAATGAAGAAGGCGAGCGCATGCGCCGAGCTGCTGCGGAGGCTGCCATGTCGGACATGCTTCAGTGGTTTAGCGCCGGGAAGGGTGTTGTGGCTATTTTGGATGCTACCAACTCCACAAAGGACCGCCGAAGGTGGATCTATGAGAAATGCACCGAGGCTGGTATCGAGGCTCTCTTTGTTGAGTCGATCTGTGACGACGAAGATCTGATCATGACCAACATCAAGGAAGTCAAAACGACATCTCCAGACTACAAGGGCCAAGACCCTGAAGTGGCCGCGCTTGATTTCCGCAACCGCATCCGCAACTATGAAAAGGTGTACCAGACCATCGGCGATGACGAGAAGAAGTACACTTATGTCAAACTTATCAACGTGGGCTCGACGGTCATCATCAACCAGATCAAAGATTATCTATCCAGTCGTCTAGTCTATTATATCCAGAATATTCACATCAAGCCTCGTTCAATATGGCTATCAAGGGTACGTCACAATATCAAAATTACGTATTATTTCGAAGTAGGTCTGACGAAAATAGCATGGTGAATCCGAGTTCAACCTGACCGGCCGAATTGGAGGCGATGCCAACATCTCCGAGCGCGGCGAGGCCTACGCCCGCGCACTTCCCGAACTGTTGCGCAAGTCCGGTGTCCCCGACAACACCAAGATTGTGATCTGGACCTCAACTTTGCGCCGCACTATTCAGAGTGCCCGCCACTTGAAGGCAGCGACTAGCTATGAGACGCTAGAGTGGAAAGCCTTAGATGAGCTGGATTCGGGCGTCTGCGACGGTCTGACCTACGAGCAAATTGCTGAGCAGTACCCGGAGGATTTCGCTGCCCGCGATGAAGACAAGTACAACTACCGCTACCGCGGTGGCGAGTCCTACCGCGACGTCGTCATCCGCCTTGAGCCCATCATCATGGAGCTGGAGCGCAGTGAGAATGTTATTATCGTTACCCACCAGGCTGTCCTCCGCTGCATCTATGCTTATTTCATGAATATACCCCAGGAGCAGAGTCCTTGGATGGAGGTGCCTTTGCATACTCTTATCAAACTTACGCCCCGCGCTTACGGTACTGAAGAGCAGCGCTTCAAGGCTGATATTCCCGCTGTGTCGACCTGGCGTGGGAAGGGGACTTCAGCGAGACATCAGGAGTTCCCGGCTGAGGGAGGAAAGAAAGAAGATACGGAAACCAAGCATTAGGGATGTGTTGATCTGCATCGGCGTGGCGTCACCTGGATGTGATGGGAATTCGGACTGCATGAGATATTCAGATACCAAAAACATGGTTTTTTTTTCCCCTTTGACTATAGGTTACATACACTAAATCTATTCCCCATTTCATGTTCCTCGCGGATCTACCATAACATTCATGCCACATTACAAAGTTGAAGTTCATTTCTGTGTCAAAATGACATGGTTAGACGCCTCCAAAACAACATAGTGACATATTCTTTCTCCGTTACAACCCGCTTTGAAAAGCTACGTTTTATCCTAACTAGAGAAAACTTGTATGAATAACCGACCAGGGAAGGCGGGATCCCATCCCAGTTGCCCAGCCTGGCTAGATAAATGCTGACTCAGAACTGACTCATCTCTGGACGTCATGCGGAGAGCTCCAGTAGCAGCGCCCCTCGAACCTCCAGCGGAAGGAATTGAAGACAACACGCCCATGTTGTCAGCATTTACCGCGCGGCCGCTCGTAGAGCTCAAGCCGCGCGACAAGTCCCGCATCGACTCGGTCCTAGCCTACGGTGACCGCCTCCTCGCTGGCCTGAACAATGGCAATCTCCGCATCTACCGCGTCACCGACGACGGCAAGACCGAGCTCCTCCGCGAACTAGAGAAATTCTCCCGATACAAGATCCAACAGCTTGCCTTGATTAAGGAGGCCAACGTCCTGGTTTCCCTTTCTGGTGGTTATGTCTCGCTCCACGATGCTCAATCCTACGAACTTATTGATCAGCTAGCTCAAACGAAGGGCGCTTCTGTCTTTGCCATCACGTCGAATGTGGTCAATGATCCCGATACAAATGTGCCTGCTATTGTGTCCCGCTTGGCAGTCGCTGTCAAGCGGAAGATTCTTATGTGGGTGTGGCGCGATATGGAGCTGGAACGGGATACGGCTGAGCTGAGCTTGGTTAGTGGGGTCAAGACTCTCACATGGGTTGCGGCTACACGGCTAGTAGTTGGGCTGGGTTCGAGCTTTGTCATGGTCAATATTGAGAGCGGACAGTTCACGGACCTGGCTGGGCCGGGTAGCATTGAGGAATCGGGCCGATTCACGGGCGTTGGTGCCGCGAGCATGAGCTATATTGGTATGGGAGGCATGGTGCCGAGGCCACTTGTGACGAGGCTGCGTGAAGGTCAAATTCTTCTGGCTAAGGATATCAACACGAATTTCATCGATGTCGATGGCCAGCCTCTCGGTCGGAAACAGGTGCCTTGGAGCCATGCCCCGGTCGAGCTTGGATACTCGTACCCGTTTTTATTGGCTTTGCACGACTCGTCCAAGGGTGTGTTAGAAGTACGGAACCCGGAGACCTTGTCGCTACTGCAATCTATTCCGTTGCCGTCTGCTAGTATCTTGCACATTCCGCAGCCGAATATCAGCCTCGCCCATGCCGGTAAAGGGTTCCTTGTGGCGAGCGACCGCACCATCTGGCGCATGGAAGCTCTGAGCTATGATACCCAGATTGATGCTTTGGTTGATGGTGGTTATCTGGATGAGGCCATCAGCTTACTCAGCATGCTGGAGGATGCTCTTCTGCGGGATAAGCCTGGCCGCCTGCGTGCGACAAGACTTGAAAAAGCGCAAAGCTTGTTCGCCTTGAACAAGTACCGGGAATCTTTAGATCTTTTTACTGAGGTGTCTGCACCGCCCGAGAGCGTTATTCGCCTATACCCTCGCTTGATTGCAGGCGATCTCTCTACAGTCCCGGAACCTGAAGTTCCGAATGGAAAGACGAACGGGTCCCAGAGTGACGTATCGTCCGATGATGTTGCTGCTGGACAGGCATCCACACACGCAGCCTCTATTATATCTTCTGTGCGAAAGCCTGATGAAGGAAGCGAGGCTAGCAGTATCCGTGGAGACGACAAAGGTACGGCAAGCTCCCATTGCTTTTAATGCATGCTAACTAATTACAGGCCTTCGAATTGCTGTCCGCGAGCTACAAGGGTACCTGGCAGATGTTCGCCGACGCTTCCAGCGCTTCCTCAACCCCGATGGATCTCTCAAAGCTGGCGCACCAGCCCAAGGCACAGATGAGGCAAGTGACTCGGTTCTTAAGCTGCTGGATTTCCCATCTTCCGACGAGTTTGCCACACAAATCTGTGCCAAGGCACGGTTGGTTGACACAACTTTGTTCCGTGCACACATGTTCGCGACGCCATCGTTAGCTGGATCTCTTTTCCGCATTGCCAACTTCTGCGACCCAGAAGTAGTCATGGAGAGGCTTGAGGAGACTGGTAGATATAACGACCTAATTGATTTCCTTTATGGCAAGAAATTGCATCGCCAAGCACTTGAATTGCTCCAACGCTTTGGCCAGACAGATAACGGTCCTCTGAGCGGCCCAACACGCACAGTCGCCTATCTTCAAAATCTACCACCGGACCAAATTGACCTAGTTCTCGAGTTTGGAGAATGGCCGCTTCGTGCCAATGACGAGTTGGGAATGGAGATATTCCTGACCGACACTGAAAATGCCGAGACATTGCCCCGTCCACGAGTCCTCACATTCCTTGAAAGAATAGACACCGCTCTTGCCATTCGATACCTCGAGCATGTCATTAATGAATGGAATGACATGACGCCGGACATACACCAGCAGCTTCTCATCTTATATTTAGATCAACTTGCATCCAACAACGAGCAAGGGGAATGGAAGGAGAAGTTCTTAACGATGTTGAAAGAGAGCGAGCAATACTCACCGGCGAAGATGTTAGATCGGCTTGATCGAGAGGGTACGTTGCGCGCTACTTTCGTGAAACAGACCATAACTGACACATTCCAGATCCCAACTTCTACGAAGCCCGAGCTATCTTATTTAGCAAGATGGGCCAGCACCGACAGGCGCTCGAGATCTACGTCTTCAAACTTATGAATCACGAGAAAGCAGAAGAGTGAGTCATATATGATTTCTCCCAAGAGCAACAAATGCTAACACCAGAAAGATACTGCAACCAGGTCCACCTCGCTGAAAGGGCCGAAGAAGAGAATTCCATCTACCTCACCCTCCTATCCCTCTATCTCTCCCCGCCCCACGGCTATGAGCCCCAGAACGACCCCGCGATTGACCTGCTAGCCAAGCACGGCTCACGCCTCCCAGCCGACGCCGCATTGAAACTCATACCGGACAAGCAGGCTGTGCAGAAACTTGAATTCTATTTCAAAGGCCGCATGCGTGCCGCAAACTCGGTTTTCAATGAAGCGCGCATCGTGGCAAACCTGCGCAAGGCACGGGATATGCAGATACAAGCCCAGCTCGCTCTTGGCGAGGGAATTCGTGGTGGAGGCACCCGGGCTCGCCACGTTACTGTCACCGAGGAGCGAATTTGTGGCGTCTGCCATAAGCGTTTGGGAGGGAGTGTGATCAATGTATTTCCCGAGTGAGTCGTTTCCGGCCATTTATTTTCTAGGTCTGTGTATCGCTGACTTTTTTTCTAGTGACACCGTGGTTCACTTGGGGTGTGCCAATCGAAAATCCAGTGTTCGAGCTGGGTAATGTGCTGCTCTCCTGCATCTCCATTCACGGGGGTCGTTCATGTCCTTAACTTTGTTTTTCTTTTTCGTTTTTGTTTTCCAGGTCGAGGTTCCCTTTTCATTTGGTTTGTTTGTGTCGACGGAGGCTATCCCAACGACTTTGATACCCATAGCATCTGCCCATTTCAAGATACATCCTGGTCATGCGATCATGCATCGTCCTCAACCACCTCCTCTCCGTAATTTTCCTCATCCTTAGCTTCCTGTGCGGAGATCTGGCCCTGCACTTTCTTGTCCTCTTCCATGCGCTCCGTAAGGAAGACGTTGATCTGGTCCTGCAGCTTGGGTACGAGCGACTGCAGCGCTGATAGGTGGGCTTGCTTCGCCGCTAGTGTGCCGGTCGTGGTGGAGATCACATGCTCAAAAGTCTCAGTGGATTGAGGGGCGGTGTAGACTGCATTCAAGCTAGTGTTGGAGGCCATTTTGAAATTCAACAAGGGGGAAATTGCTGGGAAATTGCTGGGAAATTGTTGGCCTGGAGGAGGGGTGGCAGAGAATAATGTTTCCCAGCTATGATACCGCCTTTCTTACCGCCTCGCTGATCTAAGCGTCATACTCGACCTCGGAACTTGGAACTTCTTCAGGAAGAGTTCCAGGTACGGCTGAATACCAAAATTATAGATTACTTGATGGTACTTTGATGATCATACGGTAGCATTGCCGAGGCTAATCTCTGTTGGGTCCTAGTAAGGCAGTAATACTTAGTCTATATGCGGCCTGGATATAATACCTAGCAAGAAAGTGGTGGAAATATGGGACAAAAAAAAAAGGAAATCTGCCATATAGCTCAATACAAGTGCAAAGGACGACATAAAGCAGTGAAATTATCTACAAACATAAAATTGCAAAGCTATAAACTCCACTGAGTTCAGATCATATCAAAGCTTAGCCAAGTCTCCGCATCTTTCGTCGATCTGAGATTCTGCCAGATAGAGGTAGGGGAAGGGATCGGCGACTGCCCAGATGTGGCTTTTGTAACGTTGTAAGGGGAAAACTTCGAAAGGTAACTCGCGTAAAGGAGACAGAGAGAGAGCATGGACTATTCGTTATGAATCCTATCTTCCGATCCCCCAACTCACCTGGGCGTCAAGTACCTCCTGCCCCTCGCTACCCCCGACCTCCATCTGATGACGAAGAGGAAGACGACTCCGATGAAGACGAATTGGTCCGCCCTGGATCCTCCGGTAGTGACGCCTCTTCTAATGTGACCACCGTTTCCGCCGCTCCTATCACTCCGACCAATACTCAACTGCCCCCCGGGGGTTACTTCCCTCCACAACCACGCTCGGCCACTTCACCTCATCACCCTATGCCGAACCCAACAAGCCGAAGGCCCTCCGGCCGGGGTCCATCTGTCGAGTTAGCCCGGCACCGATCACGGCATCACTCGCAGGGTTTCTTTGAACCTTCCCTGCCGACGGCCTCCTCCGACCAGGCTCCTACTGTGTCAGCATCCCGTATCGCCGCCCAAGCAGCAATGCAGCAGACAAAAAGGCAACAAAATGCTATCACCCCGATAGAGGATAGCTCTCGTCCCAGGCGCAGCGGAAGCGCGTCACCTCCTCTCATGCCTCCTCCATTGCGTGTCAATCAACCCTCCCCACAAGCGCCTCCGCCGTTAGGGAACGTGGCCACGACAGCTGCGAATGTGGTCTTCCCGCGAGCCGGTGCCCCACCGGTCGAACAACAGCCCGAGAAACAGAAGAAGAAGAAGCTCTTCTCAAAGCCAAAACACATCGGAATCAGCAGTCATAAAGATCTGGGCAAAGACCGCAGTCTTCCCTCCCCGAGCAAAATCAGTGGGTTATCGCGCATGGTCAGCGGCTCGACTGCAAACTTGACCGACTTGCCCTCGAACAACTCTTCGATGTACAATCTGTCCAATGCCTCTGTGAGCACAGTTGTCCCCGCAGACCGTGCCCCACTTCCAGAGAAGGAAAAGGATAAAGACAAAGACAAGCACAAGCACCATTTCCTGTCGAGGCAGAAACTCAAATTAAAAGATCGCGTCGAAGACCACTTCAACCTCCCTCTATCATCGGCTTCGAGCAATTCTCGTCCGGCAGACCCCAGTGCCCCACAATCTTTATACTCCTTCACGCCTGCGTCTCCGGCTCCTGGAGCGACGTTTGGCAAGTCGGTCAGTGGGTTAGATCTCCTGCATGGCGGCCGAGCACTGCGTGAGAAGAAAAAAGAGGAGAAGGCGCTCGCTGAGTCGGAGCAGATGGAATGGCTGGCCAATAACACTGGCAGTACCACGACCCCCGGTGGCTTCCCAGGCCCGTCTTCGGTTGGTAGTTCGGGGACATTCCCTGATTCTATTCTCCGGGAGACTTTGCAAGGGTTTGGGTTGAATAATATGACCCCAGAGGATGCGTGGGACTTCCTTAAGGCGAAGCTGCTGGTCATATTCGATGGCGAAGACGTGCGCATTGCCATTGAAGATCTCAACAAGCTGGTGCTCGTTCATTTGCAACGTTGCGTTGTTAAGAGGGCTCCTACGTCTATTATAATGGACCTACAAGAACTCCTACAGACTGGATTTGCAACTTTGAATCACAGTTCGTTGATTGGCCTCCCAGATGAAAAGCTGGTCCCGCATCTGATTCAAGTGTGGCTGCTGGTGTTTGGCACAATTCTGCCCTTCATTCAGGCCGTGTTTCTCCCCTTGGATCTCGAATTCAAGGGCTGTGGATCATTAATGACTAGCCGAGAAGCCGGTGAATTCTGGGGTGCACTGCCTGTTGGTGGGACTCTCGATGTTCGAAGTCTAGTCTTGATTGCCTTCCGTGACTGCATGATCCTGAGTCGCTATGATGCCCTCAAAACAACATTCTCTCGGCTCAGCCTAGACTCCATCAACTCCGGATTCCCAACACTTAGCGTCACAGCCAAAAGTACCGGCACTGGCGGCCGTCCTGGCACTGCAGCCTCGCTCGATGCCGGCTTGAGTAGCTACAATTCGCAATCGTCCACGCTTCTCAGCACTGTCGCCGACAGCTACTCCTCCGACGGCATTAGCGCCCTAGCCAACCACCCACGTCCAACAAGCAGTGACTCTCGCAGTCGCGCTATCTCGAACACATCTTCCAACGCAGATCCCCTTTTCTTTCAGTCCATCGCGTCGCCTCCAACCTCTAACAAACGATCCACTCTCACCATCATCCACCGCGGCAGCTCCGCCGACTCCTCCCATATCATCACAGAGACCGTCGGCCGCATGCTGCAATGCATCAGTGTCCTGGCCAGCGTTCAAACAGACGACCCTGCCCAAGAGCGGATCGAGATTCTTAGCAAAGCTCTCAAACACAACTGGCTCGGCCGCGGCCGCACAGGCCGTGATCGTCGTGGCTTCGTCGGTGCCAAGATCCGCCCTGTGATGGTCGGCGGGCCCCCCGTTATCGATGATGCGGATTCCCTCACTACAGCTGGCATTAGCATCGGTGCTAGTACTAGCACAGGGGGATCCCGGGGCCGAGGTGACTCGTCCTCGTCGGAGTGGAGTTCCAATGTTCCAGGGCCTGGCTTGAGTGTGCGTAGTGGTGGTAGACGAGAACTAAGTGTTCTCTAGCTTTGTGTTTTTCTTTTTTCTTTCTTCTAGCTACTCGTTATGATTGTATGACGGTGGGTGGGTACTTTGGCAATAAAGAGGCGCTTCTATTATTTTTTTCAAAAGAGTTGATATCCTGTCTCGGGCATTGTCGAGCATTGTCGAGCAATTTCATCTACATACCATTCTACTCCGCAGGGAATTGTGTTAATCTTACAATTTTTTTGGGTTTTATTTGTAGCTAAAGTAACTTTTTTTTGGCCGTTTTTGTCTTTTCCCCTTTTTTTTTGTCCTTTTTGACTTGTATGTGAAGTCATATCCAACAGTACATCCAACGGTCAGTTGTCACATATGGCACCCAGGGCCCGGCCAACTAGCCGCTGGGAAAAATCATCGATATGCACATCCATATCCATATCTGTCTCACCTCGCTGTCCATTTCAAAAAACTCAAACATTCAAGGGCAAGCTCACTTTCGAGCCCTTCCCTTACCCTTCTTATTGATCTTGCCAGACTTCTTGAGGACCTCGTATCGACTCTGGCAAGCCTCGCCGGAAACATCCCAGCCAAGCTCAGCCGAAACATCCTCAGCAATCTGTGCAAAGCCCTCGTCATGCAGCTCCGAATCGAACGCTTGCAAAGTATCCAGAAGAATCTCCTATTCGTATGTCAGTAATCGGACCAATAAACCAACAACCCATTCTCGAATGAAACAGGAGGTACAAGTGAATACGTACGTCAAAACCGGGCCAAGGACCAATTTTATCCTTGATTCGTCCCCATCGCTTGCTCAGCGCTCGCGATGTCATCTCGTCATCTGAGTCAGGTCGATTCTCGTTCCATGCTGCGGTGATATCCATCCATGACATCGAAGTCATCTCCTTCATCTGTGACATCATCTTGTCTGCGGTAGATGCTGTCTCCCATGACTCTGGGGTTGCGTTGCCCTTGGGGTTTTTCTTCGTGCTGGAGGTGATATTGGAGCTGCGCAGACGGCGTGGGGAGAGATTTACCTGGGCCGCTGGAGTAGCTACCTTGGTATTTCCCTTGGTTTTGGAACGGCGTCGGGATGATGAGGTAGGCGCGGGTGCCACGGGCTGGTCGTTAGAACGGTGGCGTGTTGAGATTGATGTGGATGGAGGAGTCGCGGTCTTGTTCTTGGATGAGGCGCTGCGACGCTGGTTCGAGACTGAGGATCTGGTTGAAACTACGCTTGATGGCTCTGGGGTCGAGCTCTTTGCTTTGGGTGAACTGTGTCGGGCACGCTTTTTAGCTGAAACTGGGTCTGCTTCCTCCACTGACTGCAAGGTCTCAGAAGCGGATTGAGCATGAGCGGGTGGATCAGACTCAAGTGCACCAGGTTGAGGCGGACCAGGCTGATCGCGGCCGATAGCGGCCCAATATTCAGGTTGTAGAAAATCAATGCTAGCAGACGTAGCTTCCATCTCAGCAAAGATGCGGTCCAGATCTGCAACTGTAGTGTAATGGGGCTCTTCTCTCCGGCCATACATATACGTTGGAGTATCGGTATGGGGATCAGCCATTTCGCGCAGGACCTCCTGCTCAGACATCAGGATGCGTGCATACTCCTCGGGGGTGTAGACGCCCACAGGGTCAATGGCCAAGTTGCTGTCGTCGGGAGTCTCTTCGGGGTGCATGAATGTGGATGGGAGGACATTTGGATCTTCAAAGGCGGTGATACCTATCATTCCTACTGAGTCCAATGGCCGATAGGGATCCATATAAGGGTCCATGGAAGGATCCATTGCAGGCTCTAATTCAGGGTTCGGGGGTGTAGAAGGGACGAAATCCAGTGTAGGAGACAGGTAACCAGCGTCGCGAGTCGGAGTCTCATCAGAGGTTGAACGGGGCTTAGGAGATTCGCTGGTAGTGGGGAGCTCTGAAGTAGGATTGATACAGGTCGATCCCTCGTAGTCAGAAGAAGAGTCATGCGAGGTGCTTCCAGCACTAGGCCTAGGAGGATCCATCTTAAACTCACGGATGAAAGAAGACTCAACAAGCGTGCTTTGAGTAGGTTTCGGCTGATCAGGGTCAATATTGGATGAGGACGAAAGATGCTCGCTACTAATGGGGCCGGACAGAACAGTTGAGGGAATAGAGTCCAGGGTGGGCTGACGAGGTCTCTGTTTGAAAACCAGTCTTATCTTGACAGGATTGACAGTGGAAGTCACGTCTTTGGAGCGTTCCTTGGAATTCACAGAGTCTGTAGCAGTTTTCTGACGAGCACCAGAAGGAATAGAGTCTGGGGAGTCCTCACGAGGCTTTTTGTTGACAACAAGTCTTATTCTAGTAGTTGGAACGGGAGTTACGTCCTTGGGGTGTTCCTTTGCATTCGTGGAGTCTGAAGTGGTGTCCGACTCCGGGGTGGCCTCGCGAGGTCTCTTTCTAAGAACGAGTCTTATTCTGGGAGGGGCAATGGGAGACACATGCGTAGCGCGTTCATCTGTATTCGTATCGTCTGGATTAGTGCTCTGACAATCGCTAGTTAGGGTAGAAGTATGGGGGGGGGGGGGGGGTGGGATATCACCAGAAGAAACAGTGTGACTCGCTGTAGAAGATAAGTCCTCCTTGGAATTCTCTCGCACTGGAGAAGATCGAACTGGAGTCGATCTAACAGGAGTGCTCGGAATTTGAGTAGTTGTCCAACGAGAACTTGGAGCCTTGTACTCCAAATCGGATGGGAGTGACGGTGGATTAGGCACAGGCGAAGCAAAAGCAGGTTCACGATCCGAGTCGTTCTTGTCAATGGGTAGCTGAGGGAAATAAAAAAAGGAATGTTGGTATTTGGATGAAAAGGGGGAGGATCAAAATTTACAGAAGTATGATGCTGAGTAGTCGATGGGTCAATTCCAACCCCAGGGCGAGCACCAGAATCCTGTAAGATGTTGGCTGCAAATGGAGTAGGACTCTCTTGCATTACAGTATCGGTTTCATCCGATTCAATTGATGGTGTCTTGCTTGTTTCTCGATCTAACTGCACCACCAGTGCAGGGAATAGATCTCTGGTGGTTCTGTCCATGTCCATTTTGTCAATGTCACGGCGATGGTGAGATGACTTGGGCTCAGAGCTTTAGCTATAAGAGGACTATAAGTCTGAGGACGACATAATATCAGATATATACGATGTAATTTACCTAAACGATGTAATTGATCTCTGGTATATGACCTGGAAGTCTTTTCTCTTTCTCTTTCTTTTCTCTTTCTTCTCTCTTTCTTTTCTCTTTCTTGTCTCTTGTCTCTTTCCTTTAGGTTCTTGCTTCTTGCAAGTATAGGTTCTTGTAACTATAGTATCTTATACCTATAGTATCTTATACCTATAGCATCCTATAACTATAGTATCTTATACCTATAGCATCCTGTAACTATAGCATCCTGTAACTATAGCATCCTGTAACTATAGCATCCTGTAACTATAGCATCCTGTAACTATAGGCTATAACATCTTATACCTATAACATCCTATAACTATAGTATCTTATACCTATAGCATCCTGTAACTATAGCATCCTATAACTATAACATCTTATAACTAGAGTGATCAACCTCCCTAATCAGCGTAGTCCAAGTATCCAAACTTGTTGAACTATACCATTTGTTGATCTTTTATCGGCTTCTATTTTCATAGTCCATTTCATAGTCCATTTCATAGTCCATTACTGGACCATATTGATTAACCTTATTAACCTTACTTATTATGCTTATTATCATCTTCGATTCAAGTTGGATTTTAATCATATCCCCCCAAACACCAGCTTCTATAATACCAACCCTATTAACACAACTGGTGACACAGGGATCTTCCCTGGTTAAAATCAAGCAGATCATGTAAATATAGTCCCTAGGAGTATCCCAAAGCCTATAACTCATTTTTCCAATACTATCTCTTGATAATTCAACCTTGGCCCTTAAAATATATGAATAGCAAGCCAGGATGTAAGACTATACCAACCATGACAGAATGAAAAATGAGAAAAAAAAATAAAATCAGATTTCAGATTTTAGATTTCAAGACAGACCTAAAAGATTCTGGGCAGTTTAATAATAAGTACACCGTATATTTACAATTGACAATAATAGGACCAGCACATAACTTCGTGGGGCCAACTGATTGGCCTCACGGCTGCAGCCTGTGCAGGCGCATCGTGATGCGTCGTGATGCCTCTCCTTTCACATAAAATGCGTCTCACCCACAGGCTCATTCTCTTTCTTCTTTACACTCTTGTCTTTCTCTCTCTTTCTCTTTTTTTTTTTTTTTTTACTCCTCTTGACTCTTTTTACTCTTTTCCTTTCTATTTGCTATTTAATTCCATCTGTTTTCCCCTATTCCCAACTTTGCTTCAATCTCCAACTTTCTCCAACTCTCCAACTTCCCGGCTTACGGCTTACAGCTTCCAGCTTCCAGCTTGTAGCTCATCTAGGCTGTTATTATGGATCCCACTTCTACCCCAGCCGAGGCCAAAGATGAAGTTGTTTCAGCAGAGAACCTGAACGGCTCTGCCCAGCCTACAGAAGTCAAAGAAGCCAAAGACGTTAAAGACACTGCTGTCGCCCCCGCACCCGAGACTACCCCAGCCTCTGCCCCCAAACTGTGCAAAAAACACAAAAAGAAGAATAAGAAAAAGGATGAGAGTGACAGCTCCTCGGATTCTTCTTCGTCTGAGTCCGACAGCGATGCCGACTCCGAGGAAGAATCCGATTCCTCAGAGAGCGACTCCGATACTGAGAAGCGCAAGCGGCATCGACTGCGAAAGGCACGTGCTAAACGTACGCTCAAGGATAAAAAACGTCGCAAGAAGAAGAAGCAACGGTCGCGCAAGACTGAGGCTTCGGATTCGGAATCTGACTCCTCCTCTGAGTCAGATTCGGAGTCTTCTACTGACTCCGATGATGAAATAGATGACAAGGCATTGCGGAAATTAGTCACCAAGCTCAAACTTAACAAAAAGAGAGCTAAGAAGCTGCGTGAATTGGCTTCCGATGATTTGGCCGCGAGTGATTCGGTGGGTGAAACTCGCCGCGAGAAGCGGTCTAAGAAGAAGAAGCCCGCTTCCAAAGTGGCCTATAAACGTGTAGATCAATGTGAGTTACTCATCTTCTGAAAATCTCAGGTCTGGAACTTCCGTTGCTGACTTGTTATATAGTGTGGGATACTACCATTCACAAGTACAAGCTCACTGAAACCGTGGACGACCCGGATGCCGATGAATGGGACCAGTATATCTTCAACATCCGTCGCAAGTTCAACTGGGAGAACAAATACCTTGAGACTGTCGTCGATATCAAGAGCAAACCTCTCCGTGATGCCCTTTCCAAGATCATGGATGGCGTCAAGGGCGTCAGTCTCGTACAAGAGCCCGCCGTCGTCGATCCGAACATGCTGTTCCTGTATCTAGAGGAAACAAGACAGTACATGAAGAACCTGAAGAAGCAGTCGCGCAGCGACAAGAAGAAGAAAAACAGAAAGGCTGCTGCCGTCAAAGCTTCCCATCTGAAGGTTCTCATCAAATACCTCGACACCGACTACGCAGACATCAAGAAGACTCTCTACCCGCTGCTCGAGGCCAACACTATCACCTTCGATCTGTTGTGGGCCCTGTACAAGCCCAATACCATCGCTTACACCCCGACTTACGGTAGTACAGATGAGCCACGTGCGTTCAAAATCGAATACGCCATCAAAGAGTCCTCTTTCATGAAGGGCCAGTGGTACAGTGTCGATGGTCGCTACCTTGAATATGATGGCAAGGATTACGGCTTTGGAACTATGTCCGCTGAAGTTGAGGCCTTCAAGGGCGCCCGCAAGATCACCAGTCTTGCCTGCTATCCTCTGAAGTACCACCGCGATGCCGAGGGTCTGCGTGCCCGTCTCATCGAACGCGGTAAGCGCTTCGTCTCCCTCCGTGGTATGAACTACCGCTTCCACAAAGGTATGGCTTTCTACAAGAAAAAGCGTTCCCTCATCATCAAGGTCAATATCAATGGCCGTGTCATGATCGACCCGGCTATCCACCGTCGCATCAACCCTAACTATCCCATCTCCACCGTCCGTCCCAAAGATCCGGATCTGATAGATCCCGAAGATCTTGGCATCAGCGGTGACGAAGGTGGGGATAGTGACGGCTGCTGCTGTGGGGGATCAGACTCGGACTCCGAGCATGGCGGTTCCTCTGATACCCCACGGACGATGTACAAGGTCGTCGAGGATGCGGATGGATGTCCACACGTTGTGGAAGTCGAAGTCGATGAGAACGGCGCTGAGATCCAGAAGGAGAAGATGGATCGCATTGAAGGTGCCGCGGCTGATTCCAAGGAGCGCGAGTTCACCGAGGAGGAGCTGCTTGTTGCTTCTCCTGTCGTTCTAGGCTTCGCCTTCAGCGAGAAGCTCTGGCTCGAGTTCACTATCTCGGGTATCAGTGATATCGAGTGGGATAAGGAAGCCTTCGGCTCGCTTGTCCTCCCATCGAACCAAAAGTCCATCGTCAAGGCCCTCGTTGAGTCGCATACCTTCCATGCCGCGCAGAACATCGACGATGTCATTCAGGGCAAGGGTAAGGGTCTTGTTGCTGTGCTACATGGTCCTCCCGGTACGGGTAAGACCTTAACGGCAGAGGGCATCGCCGAGCTACTTCGTCGCCCGCTGTACATGGTCAGCGCTGGAGAGCTGGGCACTGACTCGCGGACCCTTGAGGCTGAGCTGAACAAGATCCTGGATATCGCACACTCCTGGGGTGCGGTGCTCCTCCTCGATGAGGCAGATGTTTTCCTTGAGAAGCGCACTATCCACGATATCCACCGCAATGCCCTTGTCAGCATCTTCCTGCGTCTGCTGGAGTACTTCCAGGGCATTCTGTTCTTGACTACCAACCGTGTTGAGACTTTTGACGATGCCTTCCAGTCACGTATCCATGTCGCCTTGCGCTATGGAGATCTGACGTCCAAAGCGAAGAGGAGTATTTGGAAGATGTTCTTAGAGCGCGTGCGCGCTCTCGAGGGTGTGCATATTGCTTCTTTCTCTGAGGAGGATTATGACATGCTCTCCAGGCACACGCTAAATGGGCGACAAGTATGTTTACCCAAGTTTTTTCTTTTGCCTCCGTCCCACTATATAATATACTCCGCTTTTAGTCTACAGACTAACCAATCTACTAACAGATCAAAAACTCCGTCCGCACCGCACAAGCCCTGGCCGTCAACGAGAACGCACCCCTCTCCATGGATCATATCAAGCGCGTGTTAGAGGTAGCCGAGACATTTGATCAAGACCTGCGCGGCGGAACGGGATACCTGGACGCCATGCGGAGCTATACTTGATTTATTCATGGTTTTTTTTCCAATCTCGGGGAATTTGGGTGCTTACCAGGAATATCGGTGCAGATCTGGATTCAGCTCGCGATTTGCTTTTCCTTCTTATCTTGACGTTTTGTGTTTGCTTGCTGTTTTCGGTTCATCTCAGGTACAGAGTATTTAGTTGCGACGTCTCTTTTTTTTTCGCATTGTGGACATGGAGCCAGTGAGTTTAGCTAGCTTCAATACATGATTTAGCTCGCAAATGGGTCAAGTTACCAGTTAGGATCATAGTATAGACCGATTTATGGATTAGAATGAATAATCGATCTAGTAAAGAACATTGTCATACACTTTCATTATTACAAAAAAAAACAAAAGTCACGACGAGATATGGATGGTTGTACATGGAACTTTTCAAGGGTTGGCCTTGACGAAGTCAACACCCTTCTGGATGTTCTTCTTCAAGTCAGCCAGGCAGGCATCGAGGAGACCCTGCTCGTACTCGTTGATCTCGCCAACGGAGTGGATCTGCTCAACACCGTTGGGGCCGAGCTCGACGCGAGAAGCGAAGAAGTCGATACCCTGGTCCTTGTACAGAGGGGAGTCGACAAAGGTGGGCTCAATGACACCCTTCTCACCCTGGGCAGCGCGAAGGAGAGACTCGGCGAAGCGGGCACCGGCCATGGCCATGGAGAGGGTGGCGGAACCGGCACCGTCCTTGGCCTTAACAACCTCGTCACCACCGAACTGGATGCGGTTGACAAGGGCATCGCGGACCTCGCCGGCGATGGAGGAGTGGTTGGACTGCGAAAGCAGGGGAACGATGGTCACACCGGAGTGGCCACCAACGACGGGGACGGCCTCGCCGGAGGGGTTGGTGCTCTGGACCTGCGAGATGAAGCGCGAGGCACGGACGACGTCAAGGGTGGTGACACCGAACAGACGCTTGGGGTCGTAGACGTTGCGGGCCTTGTAGACCTCGGCGACGATGGGGACGGTGGAGTTGACCTTTAATGATGAATTGTTAGATAGGTCACCTAAACTGTGTGAGGTGATTATTGAGACTTACGGGGTTGGCAATGACCAGGACGTGGGCCTTGGGGGCGGCCTCAGCGGCGGCCTTAGCGAGGTCGCGGACGATCGAGGCATTGGTGTTGAAGAGGTCATCACGGGTCATACCGGGCTTACGGGGAACACCAGCGGGGATGAGGATGATCTCGGAGCCCTTAAGGCAGTCACGGAGACCGGAGGCATCGGGGTTGTAGCCGGTAACAGTGCTGTTGGTGTTGATGTGGCTCAAATCAGCAGCGACACCTAAACAAAGTCAGTAATTGCGTTGGGATGAGCCGAAACATCATTCATACCGGGTCCACCGCGGATATCGTAGAGAGCGAGCTCGGAGACACGGGGGTTGAGCTTCAGCAATAGAGAGAGAGGCTGGCCAATACCACCGGCAGCACCGAGAACGGCGACCTTGGAGGCCTACTCGACGAGTCAGCTTTAGAATTGGGGGTGAAGGTAGAGTAATAGACACAGTACATTGATAGCGGAGGCCGAGAAGGCACGCTTCTGGAAGAGGTTGGCGGTACGACGAGCGGCAAACATGATTTGATTATTTGGAGAGATTGAAGAAGAAGAAAGTCGAAGGGGAAGGAGGAGATTCCGGTGAGAAAGAGATTGGATGGGGTCCACAACAAGTTTCCGAGCTCCCGACGCTCGGCTGAGGTTACTCCTCTTGTATTAATTGTATTACTGGGTAATTATTTTGTTTATATATAGGAATTATGTTGAAATGAAATGACAATGATCTTTCGAATGGAAATAATATCTTTTATTTTATGTTTTATTTTATCTTATTTCCATACTACAATGTTCTATACAACTTGGTAATCCTCGGAGCAAAGGATACGTGGACTTCCGCTTATAGTCCCACGGGTTATCCTAAAGTACAGAGTAATTATTTTCATGTGCCAAAAGTATCTAAAAAAAACTATTTTATGTTGCACTGAGATACTTGGTTGAAATACCTTAGAGAAAGGACCGGCTTATATGTAATTGAAGATGTGACTGGGTATAGTATCCCCAAGTTCATAGGGAAGTTCCAATTTCATCCAATGCCTACATTATATACCTAGGTAGTTGATATCCTTGTGACCAAGGCATGAATTTCCTTTGAATCTCAACCCTATACAGTAGACAGTAAACAGGTATATTTGCATATTCCCAAGAGTAAGAACTGATAATGGAGCATAAGTTGCATCTAGCATAACTATATATATATATATGTACATAGTAAGCAGATATATACTTACAATCCCCAAACACCGATTAAAATATAAGACCCTTGATTGGCAATAAGGACGTCAATTGTAACCAAACGCCGACGCTGATGAAACCCAATACAAGATACAAAACTACGCCCTACCCAGGTAAACCCAGCTCCCAAATATACCCACCCAGGCAGAAACCAAGGACACATAGTTATATAATCCTACCGTAAGAAATGCAGCACGGCCCAGCAGAACAAGAAGAAAATCACCACTCCGCCCCAGAAAATCCACTTATCCTGACGCGCCCGCCGCTCCACCATCCGGATTGTATCGCCGCTCACACCAAGGGTGTTGGCAACGCTGTATAGTCGCCGCTGCGTTCCCTTGAGTACTTCACGCTGGTGCCCTAGGTCGGCCAGGACCGCTCTTCCTCGGTCTAGGAAATCATCGAGTTGGTTGTGTGTGTTGGAGAAGAAAGATTGCTCGCGCAGCGCGCTGGTTTCACGGTTGTAGTCTGCTGGGCTAGCACCAAAGCTAAGACTTGAGGATGAAGGTGCAAAGGCTGAAGCACTCTGCGGGAGTGAAGACTGCGCATAGGGATTCTCTGGTGTTGCAGCATGATGTGGGCGACGGCCTAGGAGTTCATTGCGGTTGGTAACCGATTGCTAGTACCGGGATCAGCATTGGAGATACTCCATGAAAGGATTGCTGGGCACATACTGCATCCTCGCGTTCTTTGCGGAGTCGGTCGAATTGTGTCCGGTAGTCTGTGAGCTCACTTCGGAAGTTCTTGATGCGATCGAATGCCTTTTGTTGTTTCTCGGGAATCAGTTCCTTCTTGGAGAGCGCTGAGTAATCATCGACAGTGCGAGAAAGCGATGCCAAGGAGGCTGCAAGCTGGCCTAGGAGCCTGAAGTCAATAGATTGGGTTGCAAAGAGTCGATGGTAGGAGCGCACCTTGCAAAGCGGGTGACGAGGTGGTTGGTGACTGTGAAAAGGTGTCCAGATCACGGCGGATGGACGACGATTGCTTTAAAGCAGAGTTGAATAGCGAGTTCTGTTCATATCAGCTGTGTAAACCTATCGCGGGGAAGTGCGATATACCATGTTGTCAATGCCCTATAGATTGGACTCTTTGACTGCTTTGATACCCAGTAAGTCGTGGAAAAGGGAGCACTACCTAAGTAGGGCTGGTAACGGGATGAGTAAGAGATAACCAGCTCCTGAGCGAGTGACTTTCTTTCCACAAACATCTAAGGTGGTCAGTTCAACTGATCCAACCGGAGGCCAGATGGTCTTGTTTGGGTCCATTCCAACGTAGTTCACCGCCTCCAGGCACAATGCATTCTATACAACGTACATCTGCAAGCCCCTCGAGATAATTTTTTAGATTCTGCAAGGTATCTCAAGTTGAATATCTACAAGTCGTGATTGCTAGCAAACTATATTTGACATAACCTGTCATATATGTTACAATTGCTAGAGCTTCAAAAGGAAAATGATATCGTCGTTAAGGTACTGGTCCAGTCAATCCAATCCGACTCCATTTTCGCCAAATGAACAAAATGCAAAACCACAAAAGAGCTGGGATGGTATATGAAGACATAAAGCAATTAAGGAACACCAAGAAAAACAGATGAAATGCCACACATCTATTTGGGGGGGAACTTGTTCTGCAGGAACCACCTAGCCCGTGGATTAGCACCATCGCCATACTCACCAATGCGGAAAGATATGGAATACTTACTTGCTGACAAAGTAGTCCACTGCACCAAACACCCCAACAGCGCCGGCAGAAAGTCCGACCAGCTCCCAGGAGAGGTTGCCCCGCGCGTGTTGCTTGTAGGCACCGAAGCCGAGGCCTGCACCGAGCACAGTTGCGATAGCGGCATTGGCAAGGAAGACAGGGTTGCTGGCGTTTGCACAGATGCCACTGCTCTTCACCTTCTGGGCTTTGACCTTCTTCTTCTTTTCCGCGTCCTCGCGCTTCTCCTTCTCCTCGGCTTCGCGCTCTATGCGCTCCGCTTGGGTAGTGGTTTGGACATCTTGCTCGAGGAAGCCGGACTCCACGGTCTGCACATGGGGGCTATCAACATCGATCAACGAGGCTGTACTCTCGGATTCATCGCGATAGATTCCGCCCACAGGGGGAGCACGGCTAGAGTATATATATGTTAGTTGTATGGAAGGGATATTTCATACTATAGACAACTCACGCCTGTTATTTGTTAGTGCTTGTAATTTAGATATAGGAGCTCGAATACTTACATCCTCTGGGGACTGCTTGGGGCCCTTTGCAGCTGCGTCGGCGTAAGACATGATGTTGCGTGTGAGGTTATTAGAAGGTAACGGTTCTGGGGGAATCCTGGTCAACACCTAGAACACCTAGAACACCTAGAACAAAAGAAGATATGAACTTACCAGAAACAGAATGTGGGAAGGAGGGAGTTCGAGGGGGAAATGAAGGATTTATACCAAGGAAGCTGGGGGGGGGGGGAAAGGGTTGTGACATCACGTCATTGACCTGGGCTCTATTACCAAGGTTTCATGGGGTTAAATTTCCGCAAATGTTGATCTCATAGTATAATTCATGTAACTATACTCCATATAATACAGGTACTATTTGGATTTAACAGATTCTTCGATTGAAATAGTTCAAATAATAACTCATTTACGAGACCTTACGTTAGAAATGGTCATGATTAGAGGTCTCAGCCACCTACGTTATCAGATACTCCTAACAACTTCACCAACCCATAAAAATGACGCAAAACGATCCGAGAAAAATTTCCATTGAGAGGATTTAAAGCTGCTAAAGAGATCAAAAACAAATGGGACCTATGTAACGGTCTAATGGGGGAGGCAAGGCGTTTTAATACAGATTACAGATAAGTCAGAACAAAAGAGCTTTGCTGTTTACAGCAGAAGCTCGAGAGGGTTCTCGACGACCTTCTTCAGCTCCTTGATCCATTCACCACCAACGGCACCATCAACCACCTTGTGGTCGAAGCTACCAGTCACGACGATCTGGTCGTCCCACTCGGTAACAGTGCCCTCCTCAGTCTCGACGGGGACAGCGACCTTGCGGGTGGTGCCAACAGCCAGGATACCGGCCTGCGGGGGGTTGATGACAGCGGTGAAGCGCTCAACGGCGGCGTTCATGCCCATGTTGGAGATGGTGAAAGTGCCGCCCTGGTACTCCTCGGGCTTCAGCTTGTTCTCACGGGCACGTTTGCCAAGGTCCTTGACCTGCTTGGAGATGCTGGCGAGTCCAAGAGCCTGAACGTTCTTGACAACCGGGGTGATCAAACCAGTCGGGGTAGACACAGCGACGCTGATGTCAGCGGTGTTGTGCTGACGGATCACGGCCTGACCGTTCTCCTCGCGCCAGCTGGAGTTAACCTGGGGGACCTTCAGAAGGGCAACAGCGCATGCCTTGACCAAGAAGTCGTTGACGGAAAGCTTGTATTGACCCTCAGCGGAAGCGTTAAGGGCCTGGCGGAGCTTCAGAAGCTTGGTAACCGAGAGAGTGGTGGAGACAAAGTAGTGGGGGTTCTCGGTCATGGACTGCTTCAGACGGTTGGCAATGGTCTTGCGCATCGAGCTGACGGGGATTTCCTCGAACGAAGCCTCGCCGGAGACAGCAGTGGTGGCAGGCTTGGCCTTCTCAACGTCCTCCTTGGTGATAACACCACCACGACCGGTACCCTTGAGGCCCTTGATGGACACACCCTTCTCGAGGGCCAAGACCTTAGCGGCGGGGCTAATGGAGGGCTCACGGTCAAGGCTGGGCTGGAGCTTCTCGTCCGAAGTCTCGGGCTCTTGCGCGGCGGGTGCCTCCTCGGCTGGGGCCGGGGTTGAGGGCTCAGCGCTCTTAGGCTCCTCCTTCTGCTCAGCGGGAGCAGGCTTGTCACCACCGGCATCGGCCAGGGTGAAAGACTCGAAGGCGGAGACATCGGCACCCTCCTCGACAAGGACGGCAATGGGCTATAAGGGAGGCAAATTAGATTGACGAATTGATACCCACGGAGAAAACCGGGAAATCTCTTACCGAGCCAACAGCGATATCCTTCTCGCCGCTCTCCTTCAGAACCTTGGCGAGGACACCCTCATCCTGGAACTCAAAATCCATCTGAGCCTTGTCGGTTTCAATCTCTACCAGGACATCACCGGGCTGGAGGGCATCTCCGGCATTCTTCTGCCACACGCCGATGTTTCCAGCGGTCATTGTCGGCGAAAGAGCCGGCATGCTGATGATTGTGTGGGGAGGGAAAGCTATGGATAGACATGTTAGAATTGGGGTGTGGGGAAAATGGATAAATCAATTGTCATACACTTGGAGGCATAGAAGCGGGAAAGGGCAGAGAGCGCAGGCACTTGGGTCCTGGTGGAAACATCATTAGTATCAATCCATAACCACAATTGATATTAGTGGAACATACTGAATCACCTCCTGGAGCTTAGAGGAGACCTGGGGCCGGCGCATAGCGACGGCACCTCTGGACATGAACATGGCGCTCGGGGTGCGCATCCGAATAGCTGACGCAACCATGGTGCCTGAGACTTGTTGCGATTATGAAAAAGAAAGGAAGAAAGGCCCTTAACGCTGATATGAAAAATGAAAAGATCCCGGTATACAGAAAACGTGAAGGGCCAAGAATGGATAAGGTTGGGGTGGAAGGAGATGCCTCTAAATCACGAACTTTTCTGTTGAGCTACCTGTGGCTCCCGGTGAGAGGAGCGGCAGCGGCCTCTTCCGATATAGTCACGTGTTGTAATTTACAGTCTCAAACTCCGGCTACGTATGTATTATTGCTTTTTTCGGGGATAATACCCTTCTCACCGCCTTGGCTACATAACGAAGAAAAATGTTAGAGAACATTTGAAAGCAGACTAAATCAAGGGACATATTTATTAGAATAAATTATGATTATAAATTACTACTTTTATTTGAATATTTTTAGATGCTCTCTTGGAGATGATTTTTTATACATATGTAAGATGAATAGTACGGACATACATAGCTTTACCGAACTACAACATTGTAGACGATCAACATTCTGCTGGGCAAAAAGAGCCGGTGGGAACCTGTGGAATCTCGGGCTCCAGCTAATCCTTGGCTGAGGTAAGCATGCATTACTCCCGATTCGGAGAAGACACGCAGCCCGTCCTTACATGTCATCGCGATTGTTTCAAGCTTCCCCACGTTTGCTCGTTCGATGTTTTTGATCTGACTAGATCACTCCGCCCGGAGTCTCCTTGACTATGGCGGACACCGAACTTGGCTCAGAGCCGACTCAATCCATTGAAATGCCTGAGAAGCCCGTCGAGACCCCCGACGTATCTCCTACAGTACCAAACTCCGAGGAGCCAACACCGCCCGAACAGATTGAATCACAAGAGCCCAATCAAAAGCGCGACAAGGAAGTATCCGAGGGTCAGGAAGGTGAAGAAAAACCAGAGGTGCCGCCCAAGGACGAGACTGAACAGACTGAACAAGAACCCCAAACAAACGGTCCGCCCACGATTCAGGAACCCCCCGGGGAGGACAACGATGCGATAGAAAGCAGGCTGCGATCGGATTCACGGTCAACAACTGCTACGTTTATGACGCAGCGATCTAGCCCGGTTAGCTCGACAGTCTTTATTGTGACGGCCCTGGACAATATTGCTGCTTCGCGGGACGCCCGGAGGGACAAAAAGCTGGAGGATGCCACACAGGTGGCCCTGGCTAATATCAAGCAACCCGATGGGCAAGCAATTGATCCGGAGCTTATCTTCCGTCCTCTGCATCTGGCAAGCAAAGCCCTCAGCATTCCTCTACAGGTAACTGCATTGGACTGCATTGGAAAGTTGATCACATACTCCTATTTCGCATTCCCATCCGCCGAGACAGGGAACAATGACACCCGCGAACAACCTCCACTTATCGAGCGTGCTATCGATGCGATCTGTGACTGCTTCGAGAATGAAGCCACGGCGGTTGAAATCCAACAGCAAATCATCAAATCGCTGTTGGCAGCAGTCCTAAACGATAAGATCGTTGTGCATGGAGCTGGTCTCCTGAAAGCTGTCCGCCAAATTTACAACATCTTCATCTACTCCAAATCCAGTCAAAACCAACAAATCGCTCAGGGGTCGCTCACACAAATGGTCAGTACAGTCTTTGATCGAGTGCGGACACGGATGGATCTTAAAGAACTCCGAGTACGAGAGCTGGAAAAGCCATCCTCGACCCTGGATGCATCGGCAAGTGACGTTGGCCAAAGCTCGGAGGCGGTTTCCTTGCCGGTGGCTGATCAGCCCGTAACCAAGGAGCCCACCGCCGAGAAGCTCACCTTACAGAGTTTTGAGTCACCTAAGGAGGTTACCACTGTCAACGACAATGCGCCGACTACGGTCACGCGCGCTAAGCGGTCAACAACGAGGTCGATGTCGGGCATTCCCGAGGAGAAAGATGATGATAGCTCAGCCGAGGACGATGTGGACGAGATTTATGTCAAGGATGCTTTTTTGGTTTTCCGAGCGCTCTGCAAGTTGAGTCATAAAGTTTTGACTCACGAGCAGCAGCAGGATGTCAAGTCCCAGAACATGAGGTCAAAGCTACTTTCGCTGCACTTGATCCACTATCTCATCAACAACCACACTGCAACCTTTATATCGCCTCTGGCAGCAATCAAGAACAGCTCATCCAGCGTGGATGGAATGAATCTCCTGTTAGCTGTACGGCCCCATTTGTGCCTAAGCCTAAGTCGCAACGGCTCTAGTGCCGTTCCTCATGTCTTTAAAGTTTGCTGTGAGATTTTCTGGCTGATGCTGAAGGACATGAGAGTTATGATGAAAAAGGAACTCGAGGTGTTCTTGAAAGAAATCTATCTGGCCATTCTTGAGAAACGCGGGGCTCCTACATTCCAAAAGCAGTACTTCATGGAGATTCTGGAGAGGCTAGGTGGTGATCCACGGGCTCTGGTTGAAGTCTATCTCAACTACGACTGTGACAGAACCGCGTTGGAGAATATATTCCAAAAGTATGTGTTACTGAATTCTTGATCTTCTTCGACATGAATTAACCATCCTAGTATCATTGAGCAATTGTCACGGTACTCGAGTGTGCCGGTTGTAACAACCTCTTCCCAGCAGCATCAGTACCAAGAACAGCACACTAAAATGTCGACTATTGGTTCTGAATGGCACCATCGGGGAACTCTTCCTCCTTCGTTGACAAGCGCCCACATTGTTCCTACTCCGCCGCCCTCAATGCCTCACATTCCGTCGGAGTACGGTCTGAAGCAGCAGGGTCTGGAATGTCTCGTGGCGATATTGCGCTCACTGGACAACTGGGCCACACATCGCATTGATGAACAACCTGAGGCAGCCATCCCCTCTAAATCGATGGATAACTCCCGCGAGTCCTTGGACACAAGCGTGCTTGTTTCGCCACATCCTGAGTCCTTCGAGAGTGGGACGGGCCGGTCCACACCTATGCCCGAAGATGACCCAAATCAGATCGAAAAAGTCAAACAACGAAAGATTGCTCTCACAAATGCCGTCCAGCAATTCAATTTCAAACCTAAACGTGGCATCAAGGCCTTGCTGAAAGAAGGCTTCATCCAATCCGAGTCTCCTGAAGAGATTGCCAGCTTCATGCTTCGCACAGACCGCATTGACAAAACCACGCTGGGAGAGTATCTTGGCGAGGGAGAGCCGGAAAACATTGCCATTATGCATGCTTTTGTCGATCTAATGGAATTTACGAAGCGACGCTTCGTTGAATCTCTGCGCTCTTTTTTGCAGCATTTCCGCCTGCCCGGTGAGGCTCAAAAGATCGATCGATTTATGCTGAAGTTTGCCGAACGGTATACAACTCAAAACCCTAATGCCTTCGCCAACGCTGACACCGCATACGTCCTTGCGTACTCGGTGATTCTACTTAACACAGATCAGCACAGTTCGAAAATGAAAGGCCGCCGTATGACCAAGGAGGACTTCATCAAGAACAACCGTGGGATCAATGACAGCCAAGACCTGCCATCCGAGTATCTTGGGGCCATTTATGAGGAGATTGGAAGCAACGAAATCGTGCTATACACCGAGCAGGAACATGCTGCTAACCTCAACCCTCAGCCCCCGGCTCCTACTGGCCTTGCTACCAGAGCCGGGCAGGTATTTGCTACCGTTGGACGAGACATCCAGGGTGAGAAATACGCACAGGCTTCTGAGGAAATGGCAAACAAGACAGAGCAACTCTATCGTTCCCTCATTCGAGCCCAGCGTAAGACAGCAGTTAAAGATGCGCTTTCGCACTTCATTCCCGCAACATCAGACCGTCATGTTGGCTCAATGTTTAACGTTACTTGGATGTCCTTCCTATCTGGTCTTTCAGCGCCAATGCAGGACACGTCGAACCTGGAAACTATCCGGCTCTGCATGGAGGGACTCAAACTGTCTATCCGGATCAGCTGTGCCTTCGACCTAGAGACTCCTCGTGTGGCGTTTGTGACTGCCTTGGCGAAGTTCACTAATCTCGGAAACGTGAGGGAGATGATGGCCAAAAATGTCGAGGCCCTGAAAGCCTTGCTCGATGTCGCCTTCACCGAGGGCAATCACCTCCAGGGCTCGTGGCGGGATGTTTTGACATGTGTTAGTCAACTTGATCGGCTTCAACTCTTGAGTGATGGTGTCGATGAGGGATCGCTGCCTGATGTTTCAAGGGCGCCCTCATCAGCAGATACCTCCCGCAGGTCTATGCAAAGTACACGACGCGCTCGCCCTCGCTCTGTGAATCGGCCAACTGCTTTCCGTCCAGAAATTGCCATGGAGAGCCGTTCGGCAGATATGATTCGTGGCGTGGACCGTATCTTCACCAATACTGCCAATCTATCTCACGAGGCCATTATCGACTTCGTTAGGGCCTTGAGCGAGGTCAGCTGGCAAGAAATTCAATCTTCCGGTCACACCGATTCGCCCCGGACCTACAGTTTGCAGAAGCTCGTCGAGATCAGTTACTACAACATGACTCGTGTCAGAATTGAGTGGTCTAAGATCTGGGATGTTTTGGGTCAGCACTTCAATGAAGTTGGCTGCCACTCTAATACCATGGTTGTCTTCTTTGCTTTGGATTCGCTCCGGCAACTTTCGATGCGCTTCATGGAGATTGAGGAGTTGCCTGGCTTCAAATTCCAAAAGGACTTCCTTAAGCCTTTCGAACATGTGATGGCAAACAGCACCACCGCTGCTGTCAAGGACATGATTCTGCGATGTCTGATCCAGATGATTCAGGCCCGTGGCGACAACATCCGTTCGGGATGGAAAACCATGTTTGGTGTC
This sequence comes from Penicillium sclerotigenum, assembly GCA_928213465.1. Classification (NCBI taxonomy): domain Eukaryota; kingdom Fungi; phylum Ascomycota; class Eurotiomycetes; order Eurotiales; family Aspergillaceae; genus Penicillium; species Penicillium sclerotigenum. Next base: position 64,918 of record CAKMRK010000970.1, on the reverse strand, counting down.
TTCACGGTGGCAGCACGGGAACCCTATGGTAAGCCTCGCTGCTCAAGTTACTCCGTCGCTCGCTAACACATCAAACAGAGGGAATCGTAAATATGGCTTTTGACCATGTCACGCAAGTCTACAACACTAGGTTTGGCGTAGTGATCACCCAAGGTGCCTTTGCAGATCTCATTGTATGCCTGACTGAATTCTCAAAGAACTCCAAGTTCCAAAAGAAATCGCTACAGGCAATTGAGACCCTCAGGTCTACTGTTACCAAAATGCTACGGACTCCAGAATGCCCCTTGTCACACCGCGGTGCCTCTGCAGCCACCTTCCAGGATAATGGAACCAACCTGGCTAAGCAACTGACTCGTCAATCACAAGAGGAGCAGTTCTGGTATCCGATTCTCATTGCATTCCAAGATGTACTTATGACAGGAGATGATCTCGAGGTCCGCTCACGGGCACTCACATACCTCTTCGATACGCTAATCCGACACGGCGGCGATTTCCCCAGGGAATTTTGGGATGTCCTCTGGAGACAGCTTCTCTACCCGATTTTCGTGGTCCTACAGTCTAAGTCTGAAATGTCCAAAGTTCCGAACCACGAGGATCTTTCAGTTTGGTTGTCCACAACAATGATCCAGGCGCTACGAAACATGATCACCCTGTTCACGCACTATTTTGATGCTTTAGAGTACATGCTGAGCCGCTTCTTGGAACTGCTGACATTGTGCATTTGTCAAGAAAATGACACGATTGCTCGAATTGGCAGCAACTGCCTGCAACAGCTGATTTTGCAGAATGTTGCAAAGTTCAAACAGGAGCACTGGTCCCAAATTGTTGGGGCATTTGTGGAGCTCTTCAGCAAAACGACAGCCTATGAACTTTTCACGGCTGCTGTATCGATGTCCAAGCCAGTAGAGGCAATTAATGGGGACCTTACGCAGCCTCCAGATTCTGCTGTGGCAGCAGGAGATTTGCCTGATGCGTTGCACCCCAGCGGATCCCCAAGCACATCTTCTCTCCATGAAGGTGGAGATCCTCCTGTCCAAAGTGAAGCCCGCGCCGAATTAGAAGACTATCGCCCTCAGTCAGACCAGCAGCAACCTGCAGCTGTTACCGCAGCTCGGCGTCGTTACTTTAACCGCATCATCACGAACTGCGTTCTGCAGCTGCTCATGATTGAAACGGTCCACGAGCTTTTCTCGAACGAAACCGTCTATGCACAAATCCCCAGTGTTGAGCTCCTCCGACTCATGGGGCTGCTGAAAAAGAGCTATCAGTTCGCGAAGAAATTCAACGAGGATAAAGACTTGCGGATGCAACTCTGGCGTCAGGGATTCATGAAGCAACCTCCTAATCTATTGAAGCAGGAGAGCGGCAGTGCCTCCACCTACGTCCATATTCTCTTCCGAATGTATCACGACGAGCGAGAGGAAAGACAGAGCAGTCGCCCAGAGACCGAGGCTGCACTCATTCCGTAAGTTGATTCTCCCTGCTCTTCGCTCCTCCTTCTTGTCCATTGCTAATCCCACTAGACTTTGTGCGGACATTATTCGTAGTTTCGTCCGACTTGAAGAAGACACTCAGCACCGCAACATCGTCGCTTGGCGTCCAGTGGTCGTCGACGTCATTGATGGATATACAAACTTCCCGCAAGATGACTTTAATAACCATATCGAGACCTTCTACCCGCTCGGAGTTGAGCTTCTGAGCCGTGATCTCAACCCGGAGATTCGCGTTGCCCTTCAGTCTCTACTGCGCAGGATCGGGGAGGCCCGACTGGGCATCACTCCGCCCAGTCCCCTGGACGTCCCCATCAGTCCGCGCAGCTCCGTCTCCCAAAAAGCCTTGCGCCGCGATAGCCAGGTCTAACTTACTGCATGATTTTTTGGATATCCTCGCCACGGGCTTGATTTTCGGCGTTTTATAACCCGGCTCTTCGGGGTCTTGTGTTGTCACACGAGCATTTTGTTCTATTTTAAAGATGCATAGTTGCTGTATTGATAAGATAAAATATTTTATTGATTTGTTTTCTGTCTTATTTTTTATTTTGTACTTCATCTAGAGTTGGGATCTTACCCGACTCGTAAAAGGATAATACGCTGTCCATGTCCTTTTCAGTCATCTGTACAAGCTCATCGAGGCTCCATGTCTCACATACACCGGACATCCTATGATTATTAGCTCACACTTATCCCTGAAGAGGAGCCGGAATATTGCAACTCACCATTTCATCCTCTTGGGGCCTTGGTCTGGATTCGGCGCAACCGCCCGGAGCTTCTTCCGTAGCCTTCCCACATTCTCAATAGCTGCCCCCATATTCGCTGGCAAAGTCTCTGCAATCTTTTTGCGCACAATACTGGCCAGCTTGGGCCCGTTCCCATTTGTGCTGACCATGATCTGCAATGGCCCATCGCGGTGAATACTCCCAAAATAGAAATCACATTCAGGCGGGACATCGGCGATGTTGGCAGTAATTCGCCTCTCCTTGCAGAGTTTCCAGACCTGTGTTGAAGCCTCCGGGTCGTCGATGGCACAGAGCACCATGTCCACATTATCAAGGTCGGATGGCTGGAAGTTTCGATCAACGTGTGTGACTTGTTTTTCTGTCACTCTGAAAGCTACTTCTTCATTTAGTCCAGCGGCTGGACAAACCACGGTGACTCGGGCATCGGCGTTGAGAGCGTGGAGGATGCGTCCCGCAGCAACCTAACAGAAATATATAGATCAGTTTCCAGCCTTAACAAACAATATATAGATATTATCAATGCCAATCACGTACCTCTCCGCCACCTACGACTAGCACATGCTTGTCTTTAATTTGCCAAGCGAGGATCAATGAACCTCCACCTTGTACTTCTGGGAACTTGGACATGGTGGGATGTGGGAAGTGGGAATGATCCAACATTCCCCGGTTTATCGGTCCCCGATAAAGAACAACCTATACGGCGAGTGACACACACCATTCCCGCAGTATTCCCGAGCTTTTTTTTTTCCCTTCCGACCTTTTTCTTTTTTTCTTTTCTCTTCCTTTCACGTCACTCATGCCTTTTTCTTAAATCATGCGGGGCGTCCAGATATTTTCGGGGAATTCCCACCCCGGTCTTGCAGATACTATCTGCGAGCGTTTAGGCACTGTGCCTGCCAAAGCTAACCTAGGAAAATTTGCCAATGGCGAGACTAGTGTCAACATCGGCACCTCAGTGCGGAACCAGGACGTTTACATTATTCAAAGTGGTAGTGAGAAGATTAACGACAGTGTTATGGAGCTCCTGATCATGATCTCAGCGTGCAAGGGTGGCTCAGCGAAGTCCATTACAGGTAAGTTGCTGATGACTACAGATACAAAAGCTTACCCCACTAACTCGTTTCTCTAGCGGTCATGCCGTATGCTGCCCGTCCTGTTTGACGCAAATCATAGACAATGCTGACTCTCGAACAAGATATTTCCCATACTCGCGCCAATCTAAGAAGAAGAGTCATCGTGGTGCCATCACGGCCCGCATGCTTGCCAATCTCCTCACGATCGCCGGCGTGGACCATGTGATTACCATGGACCTGCACGTATGTTTCTATGCGATGTTGAGTTTTGTAATATGGATATTGATGGGCTCCTAGGCATCCCAGATGCAAGGATTCTTCGGAAAGCCGGTCGACAATCTCTTTGCCGAACCGTTTATCGCCCGCTGGATTCGGATGAATGTTCCCGGCTGGAAGGACGCCGTGGTGGTTAGCAAGAATGCTGGCGGAACTAAACGAGTCACATCGCTGGCTGATACTTTGAAGCTCAACTTCGGTATCGTGACAACGGATCGTCGGCGTCCGAAGGTCCCCGTGGCCACTATGACTGATAGCACGGTCTTCTTCGATGCTGTGGATGAAGATCCCCTCGCGACCAAGGAAGCACAGCCTTTCGAGCTTCATATGCACAGTTCCGACAGGACACCTGCAACACCTCCCATTCCGGAAGAGCCGGAGCCAGTCACTCCCCCTTCTGCGCGGTATCTGCTGCGCCCGGAAACCCCACCTGCGGCTCGCCGCCCATCGGAGCTGGAAGCAGCATACGAGTACACAGACGTGCGCGTGCGCGATGTGATCACCGGTCGTCTGGTCCAAGGTCAATTGGTTGACGATGATTATAGTGTCAACGAAGAGTCACAGTCTGGCGGCACCACACCGGGAGCTGGCAGCAGTCATGACAACACAGAGGCTATTCCTGATTCTATGGTTAACTCCATGATCTCCAACGCCTCATCCCAGCCTCCTGATCATGCGCTTGGTGGCTCCTTTGACGCAGTTGAGTCTGATGACGAAGCTAGTGTCAGTGGCGGCCATGTCGATGAAAGGACAATCACGCTGGTGGGTGAGGTACGCGACCGATCCGTCTTCCTAGTTGATGACATGATTGACAAGAGCGGATCGTGGATCGCGGCTGCAGAGACTGTCGTCAAGCGTGGTGGGGCCGGCAAGGTTTACTGTATTGCCACCCACGGATTGTTCGGAGAAAACTCCTTGGATCAAATGGAAGCTTGTCGCTCAATAGACCACATTGTCGTGACCAACACTTTTCCGATCTCACCGTCGATGTTGCGGAGATCGAAGAAGTTGATTGTCATTGACGTATCGAGTCTATTGGCAGAGAGCATCCGGAGGCATCATTATGGCGAAAGGTTTGTTTTCACCGACTCTGGTGTCGTGTGACCATCCACTAACAACGAGCAGCGTCTCGGCTCTCTTCCACCTTAACGACTGATGAGGCATATGGCAGTAACGAGGAAAAAATAACGAAACCAAGCAAAGAGAGACCTAGATGCTTCCTCTAGGGCGTCTTTTTGCGTACTGATGCGCAGGTTCCCCTGCAACCGTTGATGACATGATACCTATTTCTTATCAAATGAACGACCCGTTCTGGACCTTTCCCCCAATTCTTTGTTTCCCCGGTTATCCTCCCCGTTGCCCCCCTACCGTTCCCGGTCTCGTAAAGTGATCCCATCACAACCCCTCAAACCAGCGATGCAGTCCACTCTGGGTTCTGCAGGAACATCTCGTTTTCCACAAGGTGTTCTTAACGGAGCGTTGGCAGATTAAATCGGATCTTGTTTTCTTCCTTCATGCTGCGATCTCTCCGGAGTTTACAGCATGGAGAAGTCACCCCTTTCTCGGTTCTTCAGAATGATTTGACCTTCGCGGTCATGGAAGTGGTGCCAGAGGCGATCTCGAACATAATGTAATTGGCTAGCAAACAATTTACCCAATTTCCATTTTTGATGTTTGACAATTTCACTTTGTTCAATGCAAGCAAACCAGTATCTTCGTAGAGACAGTAAAGACAGTAGAGACAGTAGACATCAGCGTCGAGGATTTCCTTTTCCAACGATCCCGATTCTCTTGTGTTGACTTTCCGTCACCTCGATGCGGTTGGCCGTGAATCTGGAAACTGGTTTATGATTCGGTCGTGGTCTGGTGATCGCCGAGCCCAGAGTGTGTCCATTACGGGGAGTAGAGGTATCTATGGATGGTACTCCCGTCCACGTTTCCAATATGGGAGTGTCGGTGTGCACGTTTCCATTGATCGACCATAAAATACAGAGTACGGAGTAGTTCGAGCTCAGTTCCCTTTTCAAGTGTTCTAGGTCACTTTGTAGCTCACTTGGCATCAATTGGTTTTAGGGTCCTTCTAAGTATAGCATCTCTCTCATCTCCCGAGTAGATCTCGAACGGCTATGGCTGGCCTAATTTGGAATCTTTAGGTGACACAGATGGACCTAAGATCACTCAAGCATTCCTTGCCCACCCATCGGAGGTGTAGTCCTTCTTGTATCCTTGCCCATGTCCCTTTTGTATAGTTCGAATACCCCTTTTAAGTTGATAGTTGCAGAGAGGACTCGACCCTAGGTAGAAACCTACCGTTTGTGTTACCCCCAATTGGACTTCCTGTCGGTCCTTTTAGTACTCTGTACTCATTTCATGGTCTTGTCCTCTTGTCCTCTTGTCCTCTTGTACTCTTGTACTCTTGTACAATGAGAAAAAGAACTGGAACTGCCCCATCCAGCCACTGGAGAAGATCCTGGCTAGACGGTGGTAGAATTCCTAAACATGTGGATTTACGGGATGTGACAGAGATCACTTCAAATGAAAGACTCAACAATTCCATTTTCATTTTTGATTTTCGTTTTTTTTTTTTTTTCTTCCTTTTTTTTTCCATTTTTGCCCATTTTTTTGGGGGGGTTTTTTTCTAGGGCTTTGCGGCTATTCGATAAGCAATTGGGCCATGCAAGCGCCAAACCAGCACTGTACTAATGCCGAGAAGGTGTATCCTAACCGAATTTGTCACTCGATGTGACCAGCTGAGAGGTAAATAGTTGAATTGGAATGGTTCTGAAACTGAAACTGGAATTGAAATAACTGAAAGCCAAAATAGTACAAATGACAAAAGTATTATGTGGATCTCGCTTCGCTCTAAGCGTCTCGGGTGAAGTTGATGGATCCAAAGTTGGCATTGGGACTCTCAGGGGGGGATTTTCGTCAATCTAAATGAGGTGAGTGTATGTATATATATCTTATATATATATATATATAAGATATATAAGATATATAAAAGTATATAACTAATTCATATAGGATCTAGTAGAATATTATACTTCATTCCGTTATATACAGCATACCATAACCTCAGATATCCTAGTATATCCCAGTATATCCTAATAGTTACTCTATAATATGCACTCGATCGGAACCGGATTCCTGGGATGCAAAGATCCTATCGAAAGAGAAAAGAAAAAGAAAAACGTACTATATTACCAACTACTCTGTAGAAACCTCCGAATCTTAGGTTAACCCAGCTTGTCGGGATAGGACATGTCTCGGCTTTATATTCAGCTCCACTTGGGCTGATAGGGTTATAGAATGATACCAGTCACTTTCTTATTTCTGTCATATTTCTGTCATATTTCTGGGATTTTCTGGGTTAATTCCCCTTTATTTCTTCTTTAGAGGAAAAAATAGTAACTCAAAACTAATAATTCATTCGGGTCTCTTCCGGCCCCCCCCCCCCTACCCCCCCCAGCTTTCTTGGAATCGTCCTTTGCAGCAAAACTCCCAATCATGTCTCTCCGATCTCCATGATCTCGACGATCAAAGACTCTATTGTCTCTTTGTTAGAGCATCAACCTAGTCTTGCCTAGGTTTCTATGCAAGATATGATTTCGGTACATCTATCTGGGATTTTGTCATCTACATAACTACTTGTATTTCTTTATTCTTTTTATAATTTCGTTTATTTATTTTATTCCTCTTTCCTTTTTATTTTCTTCAGGAATTCAAGAAATTCAGAATTCAATTGATCCCGGTTACATGCGTCATCGGCTTTGTGCGTATTTCGGTTCTTTCTTGCGTTGTCGACTGGTTGCATCTGGGATCCTTCTCACCGTTGTCCTCTGAAGAAGAAGTATATAATCATTGATTTACCCTGGCTTTGGGGTCTCATCTTCACTTCATCTTTCCTGACTACTTCCTTTGCAAACTCTCTCTGAACTCTCTTAAACCTTTTCTGCACTTCCTATATCCTATTATACCCTACTATACCCTACTATACCCTACTATACCTTACTATATCCTATTGGGTTCCCCAATCCAAGTACTTGGAACCGTTCTCCGCTTCTCCAAGTGATCGACGCCAGTCTCCAGTCCCTCGGGTTTTGCTTAATCTGTGAGTCTCAAGAAGCCCTAAACATTAAAGGAATCACAAGCTAACTATAAAAGAGCTTGTTTCCAAGTAAATCGAATCTCAACATGGCCAACCAATGCTCCGGTCACGTCTTCGCCATTGTCCAGGCTACTAATGGCAACATCCTGACTTGGCGCTGCTCCGACTGCAACTCTGGACCCTTTGTGGCCATTTGGCGCTGCAAGATCTGTGGTCATTGTCGCTGCAATGCTTGCCACACCAATAAGGGATAGATGTACCACAGTAAGATCCCTTGCGAACTATGATATGAGGTCCTTTTCTCTCCTTGCAAAAGGCTAACTTCCTCAAAGAGACATCTGCATTTGCTTTCTAGCATTTACAGGACTGATCTGCTCCTCTGCATAAACCCTGTGCAAGGGTAGTTCCCACCCACCCAGTCCCAAGGGGCTGGGTTTTTGTTTCAATACGCTTCCTCTGTGGCCTTTGGCATGTGTTTATGCATTTTGATGTGTTCCAAAAAGTTCCCAAAAGTTTTTGATGCACTGCATCTCGCATCTGGAGGAGTTATACTTAGACCCTTTCTTTTTCTTTCCTCTCTTGTTTTTTTTTTCTCATTCTCTTCTATTCTACCAATTTGTATTCTACTGTTTGAATTTGGATTTCCTTAGGGAAAATGTGACATTATTGACATTATTGACATTATTTATGGATTTTTATACGTTTGAGCTATAATTATGCACCCCGCCAAACATGGCCACCCTCCAGAACCTCGAGGGGACTGGGTTAGGTTAGTTACAGCATGTACTAATGTAGGACCTCGTGAACCCTATCTCAATGTACATATGTAGGGTTCTGATCTTCCCCTATCATACTATAAACAGCTAAGTTCAAGGTCTCGGTCTCGGTTTCGGTCATCCCAGCTACGCCTTTGGAAAGGGAAAGGGAAAAGAAAAAGAAATACTATCCTGAAAGGAATGAAAGTATTCTGTGCTAAAACTGCTCCAGTACCAAAAGTACCATATTCCTTGCCAAGAAGCAAGCTAGTCCATTCCTTTTATGAGGAATCTTCTTCCGCTAGCCATTCAAGTGATAAATGTGATGTATCTCTTTTGGCGGAATTGCGGTTTAGTGGACCCAAGAGCAAAAGCAAAGATACCGAGTAGAAGATCCTAAATCGAATTAAAAATTATAAATAGACTCGAAATAGAGGATTCCCAGGAGGTTGGGACAACTCTATTACTTTCTCCACCTTTGGGGAGATTTGGATTTTACAAAAGTACTATCTTAGGGCTACTCTAGTACTTTGGTGTTGAGGTGTACCAACTATGTACTTTGTAGTCCGTCATGTTTCCTACTTTTCGTCTTTCCTTTTTATTGTATGGAGTAGTCCGTAGAGAATAATGGATCTAATTTGCATTTATCTCCTACCAAAGAACAGATCGGATTATGTGAAAGGGGAAATATGCACATCTCCTCCTCCCTTTCGGAAGATTTAGGTGTAGATGCTCTGTCGAATAATTAGCAACCTCGTAAAGATAACGAAAACAAGAAAAAAAATAATCAATCCCACCTCTGTAATTTGATTCACAGCCAACCCAGGCTCTGCCATTTCAGCATCGCGCAGGAAATCCAATGGCAACCAAACAAGGTGACCCTTGATGAGATCCAGCTTCGCGCGCACATCCTTGGCCGGCATATATGGATCGAACAGATGTCCTTCCTTGTGTGCGCCCCGCGGCCGGAAATTGTCATAGTCCTCGAAAGTCTTGATATGATCGTCAGGGTCCGCCCGGAACAGCATCCGATACACCTCGGTGTTCCCGCTCGCCTGCGATGTCCAGGTGTTCCAGACCCCATCGCTGAGTGGATCCATCACGAAGTCGTTCTCCGGCCCCTCATCGATCTTGTTGAGAGACTCATCGGGCGGCTGCGCGTTCGGGTCACCCGAAGCGTCGTATTCTTGGGCCCGCAGTAGGCCTAGGTGTTCCCGCCACAGTTGCCGCCGGAGCGTTGCGGCCAATCGGGATGCCCGGTACGGCTGTCCGTTCATTTGACTGTCGATTAGGTCTTGGTCTTCCATTACGATGGCCAGTTCGCTATCGTGCGAGCCAAGCTGGGACTGTGGGGAACATTGGATATCAGCTGGTGATACAGAACAGAAAATAGAAATGAATGCGTCAGATGTGACGAGGAATGAAGTGCTGGTAGCTACTTACCCGATCGTTGATGTTGGCGCTGCCACAAATGATCGTGCGATCGTCGACGATACATACTTTGCCGTGCACATACAGCTCCTCCTGGACGAAGTTGGCCTTTTCGGCCTCTGAGTCGCCCTCCCAGGTCTCGTCGGACATTTTACCCCCGTTCAACATGGTGCAATGCGATACTGTATCCTTGCTGTGGAAACCATCTCCGACCTTTCTCTGCTCGACCTTATCTTGGAAATTCTGGAGCTTGCGCAGAGTTTCTTGCTTTGCACTTTGGTCGACTGCGTAGTCCTTCTCACTACTATCGCCATCTTTCCCCACCGCTGGGTGCACACTTTCACTCATGATAGTCTCTGCAATACCGCGCTGGATATCCTGGTATGTGACATCGGCTTGCTTCTCGAGCTCCTCGAGAACGGGTGTTTTGTTGATTCGATCATAAGCGCGCAAGGCGAACACGAAGACGTGTTCTGAATGAACTCGTTAGACATGCAACCGAAACCGAAGCCGAAAATAAGAAACTCACCTCTTGGGTCAATGCCCTCTTTTTTGATTTGCCCAAAGATTGAGTGCTCGCCGCGACAAATCGACTTGTACTGGTAGTCCATGATTGCCCGAGTACCCAAGGCAGCATTGTCACGCAAATCGCCAGCGAATCCAGGAATTGCGGGGATGACGATGATAACCCGGAACTTGCGGCCTTCTTTGCCTGCGCGCACGCAAGCCTCGACGATTGCTCGGCCGATCGTGTTGAAAATCGGGCGCTGTTGGTCGCCAGTGGCAGTGACTTACGGAGGTTAGCGCGTTACACTAGTAGAAGAGGACGCAGACATACTGAAGAACTGGTTCTCAATGTACACATAGTGTTGGGCATTGCGGATGGTCTCGCAGTACGCGTTTTGGATACTGTGCTCGTTCAGAATACCACTGCTCCAGTCGTCACTGCTGCGCACGATTTGAGCGCGCACAGTGCCCACTTTACCGCGAGGCTTGGACGATAGGGGTGTCAGTGGGTGTTGGATGTATTTCCCACAGGGATACTTAGGTCGCTGCACGGCGATAATATCTTCGTCCTCGCCTGTGCGGCCCTCCATTAGCAGCCAGTCAACATCGTGGCTGCGCTTGTATTTGTCACGCTTGATAAAGTTCCAGCGCAGAACAAAGTGCTCGGCAATGTCATACACACAGTCACCCTGTAAGCCCATGGCTACGTCATGCCAGGGCATGCGGCCAAAGTCGACTTTGCTGACTTCGTTACTCTGCCAGTCCTCTACGCTCTGGAAGTCCTTGATCCGGTTGTTGTTGAAATCCTGTCCCGGGAAAATGTCATCCCGCAAACCTCTTGGGTGAACGTCGGCCAGCGGGTGCTGGTTGGCATCCCATCGTCCAAAACAAAGATCAATGCCGCCGATGAAGCCCACGTTGTAATCAATGACGATGAATTTCTCGTGGTGTGCCTTGATGATTGTTAAATTGATCCCAACCAATAGATCTCATACACATACCCAGTAAAGAGTCATATCAGCTGCGTTCTCAAAGACATTGTGGTCAGGGTGGCGCATAACTCGGATATTTCCGTAGCCAGGAGTTCCCTCAGGGCAGAGGTTCCGCAAGGCATGTTTAGTGTGTGCAGAATTACAAGTCAGGGCTTGGTTGACCTATGGTATAGATGAATTAGGTTTAGTTCTTTTTTTGACAACAGAAGGATAATAATGCCAACCTCTTTGTAGACAATGACATAAATCTTGACACCTGCTTCCGCGCGCCGCTTCAAGATCTGATCCAACCGCCATTCCTGGTGCTCAACAGGAGGACGACGCAAGAAAAGTTCTGGAGAGAGCCACCAGTCGGCGATGTAGATAGTCTCTGTGGCTTTTTCCAGAGCCACAGAGACTGCCCACATGTAGTCCTTACCATCAACATACCACTTAACGCGATTACCGTCGTGAATAGGTGCAAAAGACTTGAAGCGGTGTGAGTCTGCGATCTCGGAGCGCTTGCGGTCTGTCGCTCGTTCGTGCTCCTCGTCATGGCGATGGTTTGGGTTTATTATATTAAAGAACTTGCCAACTTTGGCCTTTAAGTGTGTAGCTTCAGCTTTAACATCGTGAATGTGGGTGTCTTGGAGAATTAGGTTAGTGTGTTATTGATAGAATTGCTGGTGAGGTTTTCGATTTGCCTTTGAATGTCTCCTCCAAATGATCAATGCCTTGTCCAATCTTGTCCTTGAATTTCTGCATGATTGGGATCTTTGGGGGGGGGTTGCAGAGTTGGAGAAAATTTGGGGAAGGGGGGGGGGGTGGTTTGGAAGGGAGGGGAGGGGAAGATCTGGAGATAATACTGTTTCCTTAGTGACATCACAGCCCTATGTACGGAGTACTGTATTATTTATCTCTCTACTGCCAAGGGAAATAACCAAATGCCGATCAAAATCATCCCACGTACATTTATACATTGATTTTGTGTTTATTAGGCCGCGTGGAGCTTTTTTGTATTTCCGTGGTTCCTAATATCGGACCACTCGCTGTTTTCTTGGCAAAGCATAAACATGAATTATGACAAGGGATAATTAATTAACTAGTTAACTACTGTAGTCGGTTATTTAGTTAACTAGTTAGTTAACTATTTAGTTAGTTACGTATCCATGGATCTAGGTAGTAAATATGTTGTATAGCAATCTGTGTAGCGTCGATCATATATAATGTCTATCATTTGTGGAGATATCTATCTACATAGCACCCGAATAGCATTTCATAAGAGAAACAAAAGTGGTGTGAATTCTGGTATTTACTAAAAATAGATAATATTCATGGAAAAGTGGCAACTTTTGTTTAGAGGAATTCTGTCTTTCACTAGGTTCTATAGTCTGGCAATCATTATCCTTCTGACTATAGAAAGGACAGAAGACACATAAAGGAGAAAATATCCAACAGACATCGCAATACATGGTGATATATCGGAGCTAACCCATTTAATATCATCTCAAGCTAACTACATGATACATATGTATTCACATCTAGTCTGTATAGTTATAGATGTGTCGTATGTTGTACGTATGCTGTAGTTGATATCGGAACTAATGATGTAATGGATCAGGGTTCGGAGGGTTCTAAGGGTTCTTCCGCAGTATCTTTGAGATTATTTACTATGATATAGATGTCATAGGAATGAATATCCTATAGGCATTATATATGTACAATGTAATGGGTTCATTGTTTCGATATTCCAGGTTCTATACAACATATAAAAGCCCTATGGAAGGCATTGTTGACATAGATCACGTGATATCAACCAGCTTCAAGCTCCAGTTCAGCATATAGGCACATTTAAGACCGTAAGGTTTGTATAAAATGGAATATATCTTGAAGAGAAGATTTTACTTGCCTCCAGTAAGCCCCAAGCCCATGTTAAAACATAAATCATTCATCAGCTCATTATGAAAAAGGTTATTTTGTTTTGTAGGAATGCTGACCGTTAGCACGTGACTGGATGGGAAAAACAACGTTGTCAGAGGAACGGGCCCTTTTCTGTTTATCCTCCCTCGACTCACACAACGCGGCTAACCTTTCAGAGCCCAAGGCTCGCGACAAGTTGTCACTGTTTGCTTAATGGTTCTTGCATCGTCTTGGATTACACATTTTGTTTGTCGGGTGTCCCTGCCTAATTTTGGATTTGAATGGTCTTGTAAAGGTTGCGAAACGAGACAAACGACTGGCCATCGCCCTGGTTACCGGCTCCTCCACTCACTCACTTAAACGAAGCAGAGCATGATGCCACCAGAACTCGGTGAGTAAAATCCAGAACTAAAAAGGAATACTCTATGGGTCTTTTGGTTCCCCATGCTAACGCGCTTGCCAGCCCGAGCTCACTCGCAGGGCAGTGTAGTGTCCCAGACGACACAGATTGCTCCCCAAAGCCGGCCAGGTACTGCAGACCCTGTGCGGGCACGCTCCGAGGCCCTCTCAAGGGCTAGCCGTCGTCCTCGGTCCAGAGGATCAACGGCAAGCATCCACTCGAGTACCACCCAGCAAACCCAAGACCAGCACCTCGACGGGTTCCCACAGTTTATGCCATCGCAAGTCGGAGCGGGCCAGCATATGTTCAACAACCCGGAGGACATGCTGATGCGATTTGGGCATCAGCTTTCACATCACAACGGTGCACCGTTGGATCAATCAATGCAAGATACCCACGCCGGAATGTCTCGAGCTGAAGACTTTCCAAATCACCCGATGCAGGGCCACCCGCTTTCCCACCACCCTATACAGCCTGAAATTGGAAGCGGTCTGTCTGGTGTACCTGTCCCGCAATATCAGCCAATGTATGATAGTGGTGTCGAGAACCATCTTCCAGACCACATTGGCGAGGAACAAGAGATCTCGGAGCCAGGGCTTAAAAAGAAAAGAGGAGCTAGCTCAACGGTAGCGAACGACAACGAGTTGCGAAAACTGCTTCGCCAGTACGAGGGATGGAATCTCAAGCAAATGGCGGTTGAAGTTATGAAGAATGAGGGTGGTGGGGGCAAGGCTGAGAAAGTGAAGCAGGTCTTCGCGATGATCTGGTAAGGCACATTACTGCAGATGCCCTGCAAACATATGTCTAACCGTGTGCACAGGCTGAGAGAAAATTGCCGTAAGAGCAGTGGTTCAGTACGTCGTGACCGAGTCTATTGCTGCTATGCAGAGAACTGTGGAACGGAACGCGTCTCAGTACTGAACCCTGCATCATTCGGAAAATTGGTTCGCATCATCTTCCCCAATGTACAGACTCGGCGTCTTGGAGTTCGAGGAGAATCCAAGTATCACTACGTCGATTTGTCGGTCATTGAGGAAAAACAACAAAAGCTTGCGCCTCTCAACCCACAAATTGCCCATCATTCAAATGGCCCTGCTTCTATGCCCTCCAGGGCAGCCAGTGCGATGCGCTCGAGAAGGTGAGATATAACTGACAAAAATCTTCATTTGCTCTCACTAACAAATGACTAGTGCTAGCGTACAGCAAGCGACTGCTGACACTGCCGTGTTCCCATCTCCCACCACTTCCTTCGCCCCTCGATTCCCGAACAATGCCTCTTCTGCTGACTGCAATTGCCAAAGCCATACCGTATCTGGGCCAGATGCAACTATAACCCGTGAGAATGTAGCCCAGCAGGCTGGGAAAATGATACACCAGATGCTTCAGTTCCCAATGGATGAGAACACGTTGGTTGATAACGACACCCTTCAACTTCCTGATATCCGTGCCTACTTACCTGCAAACACCGACTTGAAAGTTGCCGCAGCCCTTGCTGCTCTATATCGTTCCCACTGCATTTCGGTCATCGACAGCTTCCGATATTGCAAGGAAAGAAATCTTATGAAATATTTCTCCGCTTTCCATGGTACATTGACTGTTCCTGTTCAAAAGCTGCTGACCCATCCCAACCTTGCTCCCTGGATCAAGGAATGTGATTGGATGATGTACCAGAAGATGATTGCGTTTGTGGCACCCCTAACAACTCAGGTGGTTCCCAAGCCAGTCCTGGATGCTTTCAACTCCATCTCACAACGGCTTTGCGGTCATATCGCCGAGACTTTTAAGACACAGCCAACGCATGTCTCGTTAGCCCGCTTGATTCCCGCGCATATCTTTTGCAATCTCCTCAAGCATATGCTGGATGTGAACCAGGCTGCCAATGCCGCTGCTGCCTGGCTTTGCCATCCGGATAACCGAAACCAAATGTGGACCGACTTTAAGACCATGGTCAATCCTAGAGATATGATGACCAAGGCGAACATTCCAACGTGTGCTGAACTAGCTACAGAGCAAATTCTCAAGCATGACATTCGTGCGCTCTTGACTCCATTGACTGATGCCGACCCCTCCGCAAGCTTGCTTTTCTTCACGCAACCCGATACTCCCGATTCCGTTGAGGCTCACAAGTTCCCTGTGGAAAGTGCTCCCGGAGACGAGTACAACTTCCCCGACAAATGGGTTCAATTCATTCTAAACATCCCTGCTGCCTTTTCCAACCACCGGACGCAGTGTGTCATTGAAAAAGTTGATGCCTTGTGGGATAGCGTGTTGCACCGACTTACTCTGGCTGGCGCACCAAGCTTTAGTGCGTGGTGGATGACCAAGGTCTTCTTCCACGAGATGATGGTCTGGCAAGCAGAGAAGGGTGGGTTCATGCGTAACACCCCCGGATCACTGCAAAACGCGACGTTTAGTCCTGAATCACTCGGCCACTTTCAGATGAAACAAGTGCCTGTTCCCGAGACATCACCCTTTGACGTATCAAACGATTCTCAAGCTAAATCCAACCCGAGTCCTCCTGTGGCTCAAAATGGTCACAATGGTCACAATGGCCACCCTTCCAGCCAGCATCCAGAATTCAAACACCCTCCCAGCGAGAAGCGGCTGTCCCTTCAAGATCAAGGCTTCCAAGGTCATAACAATGACGACAGCGCAATTGACCTGGAGGATGATACTATGTTGCTGGCAGTTGGGAAATACGGTGACATGATGGTGTCCGATCCCGCAGATGCTGAAGGTGATGTCGTCGTCATTTAGCCTAATTTTTGATTTCTGTTCATGGGTTGGAGTTGGATATCCCTTGTTTCCGGAGGCTTCTCTATTGGTTGTGGATGGCGCTCACACGATTTTCCTTTGTTCTTTTCTTTTTCATCTTCTTTGTTTGCATGAAGCGATGAGACATGAGCAATGAGGCTCTCGAGTCTTCCTTGCACCCCCGGTATGCCGGGTGCTTTCTTTGGTTAAAACCTACAGCATTTAATCGGCGTGGCGGAAATCAGCACTGACTTGGTTCTTGCTTCTCCTTTTCTTGTTTGTTTACTTTCGGGTCTCCCATCGAGCCCTTCTGTACATATTACTTGTGGACGAATCTTGACCATTGGCGCAATACTTTAATGTGCATGAATAACTGTTGCCACACACATTTCCATTTGATGTTTAACTTGATTGTATTCACTCTCATAGTTCTCTAAGTGTCCATATCTTCATGACTAGGCTCATCCCTGTCGCTGGACATAAAATTGAGCAACATATTTCCTTGTATCCCTTGGTTATATATAGAAAAGTCTTCTGTACAGTTTATATATATCGTATATTGTACATCATATATCTACATACCATCAGCAACTTGGATACAAAGTAATGCATTTAATGACGCAAAAGGAAAATAAAGGGCACATCGGAAAAGACAGGACTTGGCAAGACATCATGGGGTCCAGAGGGTAGCATTCAGCTTCCAAGCCTTTCCCCTTCCGGTTCAATACCTTGAACTGCGTAATTCATGAGTGTAAGTGTACTTCGGGGAATTTATGACGGTTACATTTATTATACATTGTAGATCACTTTATTTCCTTCCTCGACTGATTTTATAGTCTAGCAAATTAGGGATAAGTTGGTCAATAACCATAGATTGCTAGAACATCTTAAAAGTCAACAGAAGCTTAACAACTTCCAAGGGTACCTCATGAACCTCTCATTCCTTTACACGTGCAGCTGTTTGCCTATATAAGGTTAGTTTACATTACTCGAGATATCGAAGACATCTAGGCGGGTTGAAAAGATGATCAGTGAGAGAGAAAGAACTAAGGGTGATATCTGCAATAATATAACCCAAAAAAGTTAATATCCAATTATGATCAAATACAAGTGCTCGCGATAGATAGGATGGATATATGAACAAAGTACACGAAAGAAGAATCGCTTCTAGTCCGGACGATATGCCAGACTTGTCGGGAGCTCACATCTTGAGACACAGTCCCATTCTCGAGATTGACTTCGAATCAAACGATCAACACAAGAACTCACGAATGGACCTGGCGAAGCTGTGCTCGGCTCGCTCCCGACCTCCGTGTTCGGGGACCACCAATACTGGCAGATCCCGCCCTGATAGCATTGTGGTAGCATTGTCGCAAACCCAGAGTGCCCATCCCAAGTAGACACTTGGTAGACGAGGCATGCAAGCATTAAGATAGATGAAAGGTGAATAATAATTCGTGCCTAAGTCGGTTCATGAGAACGCCTAGCTTTTCTCTTCTTTAGCCTCTTCTTTGGCTGTCGGGGAGAATCTCCATCGGTCCCAGTTCTCCGTTACCCACCAGTTGGTGATATAGGCTGCGTTGTAGAGCCAGTTGAGAACTTCTTCATCATCATACTCCTCCTCGACCGCGGCCGCTAGATCGGCAAGGCTGAAGCGCTCGATCGGGCTCAGCTCGTTCGGGTCCTTGGACACATCGGAGAAGCGCCATTCCACGTCGTTGACCAGCGGGATCACCAGGCGGAACTCGGGCCGGGCGGCCGACCGAACAGATAGCCATGAACCACCAGTGTTCATGACTGTGAAATGCCAGGCTTCGCGTCCGTCCTGCGCGACGACCTGGGGTCGGATCAAGGATTGACCCTCGTACAGCGAGCGAATATCGCGAGCAGCACGTGTGCTGCCCTGGCTGAGGGATGCCGACTCGATCAACAAGTCGACGATGGTGGGAGCGATCTGGGTGTTGATGACTGGGGTGTCGATCTGGACAGGAGGGAGTTGAGGGTGTGCAATCACGATAGGGACCTTGAAGCTGCCGACGTGGGGGTTGTCATAGGGGGTGATACCGCCGTCGTTGGGGAGGGAGAGGCCGTGATCTCCAGCCATGACGAACAAAGTCTCATTGGCAACTCCCTTCTCCTCCAGGATATCGATGAGTTCCGAGAGCCAATCATCCACATAACCAACCGAGTTCAGGTATCGATTCATGTCGTTGTTAGCCCCGGATTTTGAGCCCATCAGATCTTCATAGGCGTCGTGCGGAACTCCCCACGGATGGTGAGTGGTACTCGTGAGGTGGGTGAGGAAGAGACGCTGGTGGTCACGTTCCGCATCATCAATGGCATCCCGGATGTACTCTCGAAGCTCGGATTCCGGATAGCCATAGTAGTTCACCTCGGCACTTGAGACAGGATAATGCTTGGCCTCGGGCTTGATGATGGTCTCCTTGGTCTGTTTGTCACGGAATCCCAATTGGGGAGTCAATTTGTCCTGGTTGTCGTACATTTCGGTGACAGACATCATAAAGGTCGAATGCCACGGCCATTTGGTGAAGTCGTCGGTCTCGCTGGTGATATCGGGTTGCTGGCTGAGCATGTCGAAGACATGGGGCAGACATGGCTGGTAGATGTGGTGTTCGAATTCGCGGTTGAAATCGGCGACTAGTGGGGTCACACCACAAAAGCTCCCCGTCAGACTCTTGAGAGTATATGTGGCAGAGGTGATGGCATCCTTGGCACTGATACCACCATACGCCTTGCGGCCATTGAAACGGGCACTATCGTGCTCAAATCCATTGGGGAAGTTGGTCAAAAATTCGGCAGTCCGGGTGAGGTTTGCAAGGCGGTCTACAACCTCTGGGGGTATCGTCTTGTCCTTCCAAGTTTCCGCGATGCGCTTCCATATGAAACTGTCCTTTTGCAGGGGGAAGATATCGGCACGTGCACTCTCGAGTTTCAAGAAAACGACATGCTTGATCTTAACATCGCCGCTAACCAATGCGTTATGAATCTCCTGTAGCACTGGCTTGTCGAGGTTGGAGATGTGCAATGGGTCCTCGTGCGGGTTGTAATGAAGCGACAGGGGATCGGATTGATCCCAGTCCTCGAAACCGGCGATGGGTTCTTTGGACATCCAGCTCCAACGAGGTACCGGACCCAATGCCGTGACCCGATCCAAATATTCAAAACGTGCTGGGGTGCCCGTGGTATCGACGGGGGAGTGACGCTCCACGCCCCCAATGATTGTAGTCAAGGGCAAGGTGGTGGACATATACATATACACAGGGTCCCACGGTCGAATAAAGCGGAGGAAGAGGAAGAGACTGAACAATCCCAGGATGAGGGCCCGTTGGGGCACGCCGTCGGTGACTCGCTTGGACTCCGGGAGGCGGTTGGGTAGCTGAGCGGTATTCAACAGATGGTCCCCCTCTTCATTATCACTGAGATCATCATTGTCATCCAAGGAGATTTGTTCGTAGATTCGAGGATCGGGAAGGTCGGGTGCTGGGGATTTGGATGGCCAGACGCGCTGGACCAGGGGTTCCAGGTGCGGTCGCACACGAGCAAACAACCATCGAATGGGCCAGGCCCAGACATGCAGGATTCCTCCCGTAATGGCATGAATAGAATGAGCAGCGAACAATGAGATTGTGAGAAGGATGCCCTCGACAATCAAAAACCCGGTCAAACCGGTGAGCAGAGTATGAATGGCAGCGGCATCACTATTGAAGGATTTGGCTTGGCGCCAGTGGATCTCGGCACCAGTGAAGACATAAAAGGAGGTATTGGCGGCAGCCATGAAAGAAACGAGTAAACTGTAGCATATTTGTTAAGATCTATTTTGATTGAAATCTTGAAATCTTGAAATATCCAAAGTGAAAAGATGCAAAGATCTGTGAAGTTGGAAAAAAAGGGGAGCACGTGGACACTTACCTAGACGGGATGACCAAGATCGCAAGTAGGGCGGCTCCCGGTCGCCACGCGACCTTCTGGGCAAGAATGCGAAATAGCAATAGAATCATCAAATCTTGAAAAAAGAAGGTAAGACCCCATAGAAATAGTCGGGGAAGGGGTAGAGAATATATATGAGCATAAAGATGAAGCACTTTGGCACTGAATAACGAAAGAAAGGCCAAGGTAAAAAAATAACGACGGGCAAAGTCCCAAATGGCATCCAAGGTGTCACCAGGAGACTGACGAACACGCCGGATGCCGTGGCTTAAATAAGCATGAACAGCGTGAACGACTTTCATGGTGTATATATATATAGATATATTTCATATATATATATATATATACACTTCACATCCCCATCTAAAGAAAAGAAGAAGAAGAAAAAGAAGGAGAAGGGCTCACAAGGGTCTCTTCATATGCCAAGGATGTCCACCTGGTAGGATTTAGTGGAGAATGACTGTCACTTAACCATTTAGGTACTACTCCGTACCTACGTATCATTTGCCGTTTAAGTGTTTTATGTTTTATGTTTTATGTACAGAGTAGTATTATAGTATTATAGTAGTAGATAACTAGTATTAGTTATAGTATTATAGTATTATAGTATTATAGTATTATAGTATTATAGTATTATAGTATTATAGTATTATAGTATTATAGTATTAGTAGAGAATCATTAATATTTTAGGGCTTAGTAAAGTAACATGATTGGATTAAATCCGGATTACGGAGTACTTAAATCTATAAAAATAGTACCTTTTTATATAGGCTAACTATGGTCAATCAAGGTCAATTGGCCTGCAAAATACACCCTCCAAGCCCCCTCAAACCCTACCGAGCGCCCCCCCCCCCCAAAAAGCCAAGAATGGCCCCGCTGTCCGGAATCCCCCAAAAAAATATTTTAAAAATAAAAAGAATAAAAAAAATTAAAAAATAAGAAAAAAATGTAAGAAATATAAAATAAAATAATAAAATAATAAAATAAAATAATAAAAAATAAAATAAAATAATAAAAAAATAATAAAAAAAAAAAGAACAAAAATTCCGGGTTTCTCCTCTTTCTTCAATATGTTGTACATGTGTGTCCCATCATGTTAGGGAGCTTATTTGGTTGGATCTCGCTCCTATTTGAGCCACTGGCCTTTCAAGTTCCTTTGATCGAACCTCAACCCAGACTAAAGGCAGAAAATGGTATATCCATTCCTGTACAGGGGCCCTGGCAAGATATTATCACTGGTCATTATGCCATCCCTCCTATATTGAAAATTCATGACCGGAACAGTGTTGTCAAATGGAGTTGGCAGCGAGAAGATGTTACTCAACCCTTGCCCCCTCTGATTCGGAGTGGTTTATATAGCGGCTTCAACGATGCGACCGATATGAAGTGGATGCGAGGCGGGAGAAGTGTGGCTGCCATCTACAGTGCTCTCATCGTCGTCATCAACCACACTCCCGATCAGCCCTCTACCGATAAGAAAATCACTTTCGCCCTCAACAGAGCGAATGATGTCCTAAATAATGCCCATACTATTGAGCCTTTGCCCGGGGATCGCCTGGCGGTCGGTACCACCGGGCAGCGACCCTGGGATGGTATTTTGGTCTATAATATGAGTGAGGCTCTCCCCCTCGTTGATGAACCTCCCGTATTGCAAAGGATCGAAGGTCTCCGAGCCATCCACGCTATGATCTGGGATGAGCAGGGACAGATGTTGTGGGCGACCGGCACCGATGCCGCCGCCGATGGCTCCGATCCCGTTCCGGCCTACGGTGTCATCCAGGGATACCCCTTCGATGCCGAGACGGGCCTACTCAGCGTGGATGAAGCCTATCGATTCCGATTCCCCGAATATTACGATATTGACGTCGAATGGGGACACGGATACAGCTGGTGGGCCGGCCCCCATGATCTCGTCCCCGTCCCCAATGAACGAGTATTCCTCGTCTCCAACGATATCGGTCTCCACGCCTTCGATATCGATCAAATGAACTTTACCGCGGAATACGACCAAGTCATCGAGAAATATATGCCTGGCTTCGAGGTCACTACCAACGATCGTCACGGGATCAACCGCCAGGGAGAATACGTGGAGTTGCCGCAGTCCGACCTCAAGGGTTTCAGTCTCGCCCCGGATGGAAGCTTCCTATACACTCAGTCTCTATGGCGGCTATACCGAGGGAATTATACTAGTCTCGTGGTTGATGGTGTGCGGCACCAGATTATGAAAGGGAATGAAATCTATCGGTCGCGATGGTTCGGAGACATCGATGGCTGGCCTAAACCAAAGACATAAATATTTTTTTTGGGGAGATGCGAACCAAGTTTGTACAGAACCTCGCCCTCGCCCTCTCCCTCTCCCTCTCCCTGATGGGCTCCAGTATACCTAAATCTTGAGATATAATGGATGTTCAAGCTATGGCACAGCATCGCCAGCTTGTGCGGATTATTTCACCTCGGTAATTCCTCAGGCTACCTCCCAAATGCGCCCAAGTCTACATTTTCCCCTTTATCTTCCCTTTTTTTCACTAGAATCGAGTTTTCCAACCGCGTTGCAAGGCGTCTAGTTGCTCATTTCTTTGTACATATTAAATACCCGTGGACATATGTATCTTTGACATCTATACCTATAAAGTAGGTATGCCGAATCTGTCCGGTTTAGGAAATTTCAAAAACGTATTCGTATGTGGAACACACTATTCCGTATTCGTATATTCGTATTTGGTAGAATTTCCGCTATGGCCTCCCTTGACTGACCCTAGTCAGCATGACGCAAGCAAAATCCGCTGATAGCAAGGCCGATACGTTGTCAATTCCCAATAGGTTGATATGCCTTGCAGGGGTTTTGTGCCGTCTGTGCTCAGTTCTGCAGCCTCAAGCCTCGGCCCCCCCCCCCCAGATAAGGCCATGAACACCCGGCAGTACGGAGTAAGTACTCCGTGCTAGAATTCAATATTTGGCCTTTTATTTCAAAATAGGTCCCTTTGAGCTTCAAAATCCATTATTGACATAACGGCGAGAGGCTCTGAGAGAGCCACTTTGTAAGCGATGTCGATCGCGACGCCCTAAGGGGCTACGCACACCAAATCAACACGAGGACCTTTGCCATACGGAGTACATTGGACCTGGCTGGTCGCGTGCCCTGTTGCCTATCGCTTGCCACTGCCAAGCCTAGGAAACTGGAATGATTTAAACAGAAAGTCAGGGAAAAACTAGAAATCCTCTAAATTTCATAGTAATAAAACATACATGTGGTCAGGTCGGAGCGGTTGACATACAAGAATTTGTAGTAGAGTATCTGGGTACTATGTACACATCGTGAATAAGAAAACATGATCAGAAGGGAAAAACAAAATAACTATAGATGTACGGAGTAGTGTGGTTATCAATTGAATTAATTTGGTGATTTGCGACGTAAATCCTCCAGTACTGATGTGACCAATCCTTTCTATCTATAGTTAGTTATTGATGTATTCATGTGGCTAGAAAAATAGGGGATTTTGTCTGATTTCTTAAAGCTATCACCTAAAATAATATCCTACCTCATCTCGCAAACGAAAGCGACAAGACGATATGGAGTGAAGACTCTGAAGAGCAAGTCTAGTCAAACCCTACGTAAAGTTGCTGGATATCTCATATCGAAGAAAGCAAACACGAATCGTTCCAGATCACCAAACCTCCAACAAACCTCACCCATCAACAAGACCCTGTCTTTCCAGGAATGGTGGGATCTCGGCTATCATGGCTGCATACGAGTAGATTATGTTTTGCGAAGGCTCGTTTCCATAAGTGATATGGGTAAGGGCCTTCTCCTGGTGTGTCGGAGAGCCGATCCAGGTGACTTCTGGCCTGCGTTTGCCCGTCCAACCCCAGGTGAGTGCCTCAACCGATGACTATCCCACATTAGCTATTCGATCCTCTAGCTGATCACTTTGATATTCTGTACTTACCTCTCCCTCATCAGTCACCATGCCAATGGTAATGTGTGAATGTAGCTTGTCTCCAACGCGCACTGGAACTTGTTAGCAGACTGAGCTTGTAGCTATTTGCTTAAAATCCTTCAGGGTCCTTCACTTGGTGGAAAGAGGTATTTATGTCCACCAGCAATCAATAATCATAGCGGGGATGCGAGTTCGGAAGGGGAAACCCCGAATATTCCATTTCAGGTGGGCTTGCTCACCTTGTTCTTTTTCGGGTGGATCGGAGTCATCGTCTTCACTTTTACACTCGTCTTCCATGATCACCGGAACAACATCAATCTGTATGCCAAGGGATTTGAAAACAGAGTACAACACAAGGTCGGCACCCTTGAGTGCCCTCGGAAGTAGCGTTGGAGCCTCATCGGATGTATGAGGATACGCATGAGAACAATAAAACCCGAAAGCGCCGCCTAGAGAGAGTTAGCCTGGTATCATGTGTTCGAATGACTGCACATAGCAAACACACCCTCTTTCATAAAGCCAGGCTCCATGATAAGCTCTTTCAAGAAGCTATGCAGCGACAAGCTCTTTGGGTCGACAATCAAGCTTGGCGGAATTGATCCACCCACTGGCTCGGTTACGTAGAGGTTATATGTCAAGGTGATTCGCTCGCCTTGCGTGATTGTCTTGATCTCGTGCTCACAGTCACTATAAAATGCTGCCCATTGAATCGTAGAGGCACTCTGGTGACTCCAGTCAAATACTACCTGTTTTCCCTCGTGCTGAACGACTAAGTTGCCCCCTTTGAAATGAGAGGGTAAGCAAACGACTAGTGAGCCGATCTGGCTCTGGGATCGTGGCGTGTCGACATGCTGCCGGAAAAGGCCAGATGGTCCCGAGTAAACCTATCATTGAGAGGCACATTAAATATTTGCTGTAGAGCAGGTGTTTGATTAACATACATTCAGTTTGTATAACTCTGCACTCAGTTTCCGGAAGGGTAAAGAGTTTTGCGACACTGTGTTGAAGTTTGGAAGAAGAATTTGCTCCACATTTTGAAGAATTCCGAAGTCTGATGGATGAAAGCTGGTCAAGAAATGTCGGGGCTCAAGCTTTCCAGCTTTGCGATATTGAGGATCAAGAACATCCTCCTGTCCCCTGCCGAAGCTCGCAGGATCGCAATCTACCACCAACTGATGCAAACCATCGGATGCAGATTTGGAGTCAGCGTTCGAGTCAGGTGGTAGAGCCAATGCTCGGATATTGTCATCAGATGTACGCCACCAGATCCTCACTGGCGGAGAGACAGAGATGGTTTGAGAGGACATGGAACCAGCTGCGAGTTTTGTATCGATGGGGACAAGACCACCACAGACAAACGATGCAGATGCCCTTTTTCCGACGAAGAATGCCTTCAGCTGACGACAAACTTCTTTGAATGTAAGGTCTGTCAACGATGGAGCCGTAGACCGAGGAGCCTCTTTTCCAGAGATGGAGCTGATAGAAGATGCCATGGCTAAAGATGAGAAATATTGAAAGGTAGGAAGAAGAGAGGGAATAAAGAGGAAGATGGGGAGGGGGAGAGGAGGGGAAAAGGAAACAAGGAAGGTGTAGAGGTGTACTAGACCTTTTGTTTACTTCATAGGTTATGTAAGATTCTTCTACAAATACTATGTACCACTAGTATCTGACAGCAGTATGACATGTTATATGACATGTTATATGACATGTTATATGACATGTTGAGTCCATAGATAGTCTCATTAAAATCGGTGCACTGTTGAGTCCCTACAATAGACCTCGGAATTTCCCCCGTGGGCTCCCGTGGGCTCCCGTGGGCTCCCGTCACCGACTTGTTTCATAGTTCTGGCAGTCCACCCCAATGGTATCAACTCAAAGAAAGGACCATCATGAGTCTTGCTGTATTTTCCAGACTTAAACAAACGAAAGAAGTTAAGAAAAATGATGATTGACCAATTGGATACTTTGCTGTCTATAATAATGTTTATTCTGTCTCTCCATGCCCCATAACCACCCTTTTGATACTACTCCATCATAGCTAATCTAGGAGGAGCTTTTTGCCTGTGGTGATTTGGGCTTGAAAACTTCCTTAATCCTGTCAAATGGCCCAGCACTTTGTTTCTGGCATGAAAAAAGGCACAATAACCATTAACATAGAGCAGTTACCAAACAAAAAGCATGGCTCAAAGCTACTAGTTGGTAAAGGGTACGCGACATATAGTGGATCAAGCACATCACCTGTTCCAGAAATGAGTTCTTTCTCCGAGGATTCGTGCATATCTTGGCTCAAGGGCAAATGTCCTGGTGGGAGGTTTGAAGAACGAGGAACGGCAATCAATTCAGTAGTATTTCGGAACTCATCAAACTCCGTGACAATGAGTATCGCGTTAGATAAAGCACAGGCTTTATAGACATCGGAGTAGACTTTCACAGCGCCACCATCATCTCTGAGAGCGGGGGGTCCGTATCCATGTAGCTGACGTATCTCGCTCTCGATGACATAGGGATTGCAGCAAGGGTCAAATATTGCGATTTCTCCGGGGTTTTCATCAAGCAAAGTCTTGATTATCTCCAGCGCAGGTGCCTCTCGGGTATCCGATGTGTTCTTCTTGAAGGCATATCCCAGTAGAGTGATTTTCTTTCCAACCAAAGTATTGTTGAGGCACTTGATGACCTGACTGGTAAATCGGTTGCGTTGGTACTCATTCATGATCACCACCTGGCGCCAGTATGCCCCGACCTCCTTGAGACCCAAGGACTCAGCAAGATATACAAGACTGAGGACATCCTTTTTGAAACAGCTACCCCCGAACCCAATGCCTGCACGGAGGAATTTGTCACCAACTCGGGAGTCCATGCCAATTGACGCCGAGACCTCATTAACCTCAGCCCCTGTGGCCTCGCATATTGCCGAAATACTGTTGATGCTGCTAAGTCGTTGGGCTAACATAGAGTTAGCCACGAGCTTCGCCAACTCCGATGACCAGATGTTGGTAGTGATGATGCGGGCCCGGTCAACCCATGCAGCATAGACTCCAGCTAGTGTCTCTGCTGCAGCTTTCCCTCCTTTCGTCATTGTGGAACCTATGATAACTCGGTCAGGGTGTAACAGGGCGTGAATTACAGTCCCGGCCGCGAGGAACTCAGGGTTGGACAGAATCTCAAACTGCCCACCGGGTCGACGTACAGAAATCTGTGGATAGAAAGTGTGAGTGTGTTTTCATGATCGGATGGTATGGTATGAAGTACCATTTCCTGGATCATTTGGGCGGTTTTGCAAGGGACTGTGGACTTCTCCACAATAATCGTGAGTGCAAGTATCCTTAATCGTTCTTACATAGATTATGGACTTGGATTAACTTTATATTCTCCGTTTAGAAACTACAGTGTCCAGACCCGAAGCAATCTGCTTTGGTTTACCACGAACCAATGTACCTCCCGACACACCGAACTGAGCGTTTGGACTTACACTCAAGGGGGAGTAGTTTCTAGCTTGACGACTACGGCAGATGGTATCAACGCCAAAGGAATCTCTATTCGCTGGCGGGCTTCGGACCTTATTACCATCACTACGACGAGCTCATCGCAAACCACAACTAGCACAGGAATCCGTGGTCCCACAGCCACACCAATATCGACAACAACATTGACACCCCAGGAAACAAGTTCGCCTAGCAGCGGACTGTCGACAGGAGCCAAAGCAGGCATCGGTATCGGTGTATCTATTGGCGCTCTTCTTATCTTCGCGGTGATAGTTCTGATATGGATGTTGCGACGGAAAGGCAAGAAAGAAGACCCTTCTCCTGACAGCACAGAGCCTACACACCGTAACAGATATATGCCGCCCACGGAACTCGAAGATACCGGAGCAGCGTACGGGTACACGGAAGCCAAGCACAGCGACCCAAGCAAGCCACGGCCACTTCACGAACTCGATGCGAGCAAGTCAACATCACTTCACGAACTCGACTCAAAACACATTGGCGCGGAGCTGCCCGCGCAAATGATGTAATTGATTGCTTATTTCAATACGGGTCGTCTAATATATTTCTGTCATGAGGGCGTCTCGCAACTATCTGCCTCTAGCTGCAAGAGATACTTTCTATCTATTCTCGGGATCGCGTCTTTCCGGTTGAGCGAAGTAGTTCTCAGTTATTCATATTATTTTGATACCCTTACTGTCGCCAAACTCACTTGGGCTTTTGGTTTTCTGCGGAGTGTCTGGCGGTTTCTTTTTGATTACCTTTAAAAGGCCCGAATGAGTATAAAGTATATCATGAATACAGCACCAAATGCGAAATTGATGTGGTTTCCTTGCCATCATCCGAATGAAACTCTTAGCATATTGAAGTTCATTGTCATTCACATCATTCTTGAACATCTTGCTCTCAACGGAACTGCCTCTGACGAGGCTGGTGTTTCAGCTCAACTGAAAACTGGATTGAATCCCCGAATTTTTGGCCTAACCCCCTTAGGTGCTATGTCGAGTAAGATACACTTCAGAGCAAAACTAGTGGCTCAAATCATTTATCGGCTATTCCGTTGCAACGGTAAAAAGACATATCTCAATAGAATATCAGTCAATTATGAAAGCCGCCAACTTCTGCTATTCTCTGGATTCAAGCTGCGCCTTCATCTTTCTGTCGGCCTTTCATGGACTTCCATTGAACAAGTCCGGCACCAATAAACGAGAGTAGTGCGGCAGCAACAGACACGTAGAATGTTTGGATAACGGCAGTGTTATAGGCGCATAGCACGGAGGGCAGCATATCTTTGGGCACGCGTTGGGATAAATTTGCAGCCCCAGCTTTTATTAATGCGTTTGGGCTGATATTGGGAGCATTAGCCATTACGCTGGCCACAAGGCGATTCTCAAAGACGGTTTGGGCAATCGAAATAAACATTGCACCACTGAGGCTCTGCGCAAATGTGATGATGGCAATTCCGATCGGTATGTCCTCTAATGGCAGTACAGTCTGAAGTGCGTTGATGGATTGCTGGAAGCCAAGTCCTGCTCCAATTCCAAGAATGACTTGGTATCCAATCCACTGTAGATGTCTGCTGTTCACTTTGAAAGTTGTACACAGTCCGGAGCCAATCGTGAGAAAGGCACTACCAATGAACATGAGAGGCGTATAGTATCCGACAATATTCACTAATAGCCCTGCTAAAGCGGAGAATACAATCATAGCCACTACCATCGGAAGATTGTTGATTCCAGATTCTGATGCAGAATCTTCCTTCACGGCTTGAAACCAGATGGGGAGCTTGAAGACTTGTTAGCAATGAAAACTAGAGGATTGTATTCAGAACCCACATAGTATCCAAAGACAAAAAAGGAGCCGCCGAGGAACGTAGCATGAATCACTGCGCCAAGCACATTCCGATTTTTGAGTAAACGAGGCGGCACTGTAGCGTCGTCCTGCTTCCAGACCTGGATAATGCACCATGTAGAACTGAATACGACGAACAGAACAAATAGGACGATTATTCGAGCATTGCTCCAGCTGAATTTGGTGCCGCCCCATTGGAGGCACAATAGAAGGGAGACAACCGCGGGGATGAATGCAAGTATACCAAGGGGATCCATTCGCTTCAGCTGCCCAAGGCGGCTTATTTTGGGTTTTGGCAATGTAGAATCCTTGAAGAAGAGTAAAATCACAAGCCCTGTGAGGATACCAAAAGGCAAATTTAACCAGAAACACCATCTCCAACTGACATGATCAGTTAAGAGCCCCCCTAGCCTATGGTAGAATTAGTCGCCATTCTATACAACTGAGGTAGCGAGACTTACAGTGGTCCTGTGATCGTCGCAATTCCACTAATGCTCCCGATGATTCCGAAATAGAGCGCACGCCGGTGAAGGGGCACACTATTTGCGAGCACGAGTAGCGCACCCGGTGACAATCCTCCAGATCCTACGCCGGCAATCGCTCGCCCAAAAATCAATCCCTTCGATGTTGGTGTGACTGCACATATTAGAGACCCAAGTTCAAATAAGCCGAGAGCAATCATATAAGTCCACTTTGTCGAATAATACGTGTACACATTGCCAAATGGTAGAGTGACGGCACATGTGGTTAAAAGGTAAGCACTGGCATACCACGATAAGTCGCCTAGTGAGTTAAATTGTTCAGTAATCTTGGGAACTGCGGTTGAGAGGATTGTGTTGTCCTGATAAGTCGTCCACATTAGCTCATGAGATAGTAACAATAACGTGAAGCTTACCAAGGCGATACAAAAAGATTGAAAGCAAAGTCCTATCAAAATGGGAGCAAGCTTTGAGCTCGATGGATAGACTTGCTTTGTTTCTTCTTCTTCTTCTTCTTCTTCTTCTTCTTCATCATCCTCACTCTCCTCGGTTGCGGCCTCTTTCAATGGAATATCATCTCGATTTGTGTAGATTTGATCCCTGAAATCTTCCATGGCTTGAACTGTCCGCCATGAAACTTTGAGTTAAATTCCACGGTTGTTACTAAAACCGCGAGAACTCACAAAAAGGTGCTTGATCGAATCATCCGGAATAAAGTCCGAGGGGTTGTATAAAATAACAAGGTAAAAGCCGTCACATTAAATCCAAGTGTGGATGTACAGTACTTTTCTTATAGGACATCTACCTACATTATTCCAACCGGATGTAACCCGATAAAGTATGCAAGGGGCTTATATCTTGATTTACTTCCACTTCACATTCTTGCTATATTGATTGTTGATTGGTATGCAGTACTTTTTCTCCGACAATACGTTCGCTAGATCCAAGTAGCTTCCATATATTTGCTCAAATAACATTGATCATGCTTTGAAAATATGAATTGCTCAATTTCGGAATCAATCCCATGATAAGGCTGCTGTATCATTTGACATTGTTCGTTACTCGAGGTCGATCACTCCCGATGTGATGAATCTCGAAACCCTGCATTCCAGTGAGACTGTAACCTCACTAAATATAGATCCTACAATGGCTAGTCAATTGATACTTTTAGCATTAAATAGCTTCGAAGACTACCTAATATTCTAGTGGTCTTCTAAACAAGATTGAAGGTACGGGTACTGAGACTCGGTGGTTATACTCAACTACGTCAATAATAGTCAATCCCAGGACTATACACAATTTTGAGTTTCAACTTTGGTGACAATGATACTAATACTATCAACTTAGTCACGACGTAGGTTTTCCAACTTGTGTTTCTAGGAAGTATAACGCGTATAGTTACTAAGAAGATAACATAAATAGCGGAGGACTATACCGTTATATTCCTAGTCTGTAGTTCACGGTTAGCAAAACTGTCCGCGTTCCTTTTAAGAGAAACTTACCATGCTAGCCATTTCGAAAATGTAGATCACTTAATACATGAGCAATGTGCCTAGAAGTTGCTACCACATTTGAACACCTATTCGCATATCGTACGCTTCCAAACACGCGGTCCAAAGAGTGTTAGAAATAAGACAACTTGAGACTTAGGTGCCACACGCGCGGCCACCTGAACTCCTTCGAATGCAACCTATACAACGGGGTTTTTAGGGCGCTATTGACGTGAATAATTCCCAGTGTGTCCAATACTTCTACCCAACGCTATTGCTATAAGAATCAGCGAGGGGACTTGGGGAAGAAGAACAAAGCAATGAACAGGATGCGGCCTGGTACGGCCTGTACACCATAGAAAATCCGAAAAGCAACCGGTCTAGATACGCCAACTACACAGCTATATGCGATCGAGTATATGATGAGAATACCCCATTCGATTGCCCATTGTTGAATACCCACCACATGACCACGGATGTGAGAAGGGGCCAGTTCGGATAAGTAGACGTATGCTTGGGAGAATATTGCACCAACTGCAACTCCACTGATCACACGGGCGATAACGAAATGCGTCACATTCCGAGGTTTTGTGCACTATATTGAACCATGGCACCGACGATCTACATAAGAGAGGTAATCATCAATGTATACCGACGAAGAATATCTAATAACCACCGGCTGCAATTAAACCAGCGAAGGAACCAGCGGATATCAACGCTGAAATCGGTTGTGGAATGTTAGCAAGTGAATTAAGATAGGAGACCTGAGATCATATACTCCTCCTTGGAGGTTGGAGTCTGAGCCGAAGTAATCCGTATGTGTAAACGCCAATTCAGGCGCTTATCGAGCTGTAGCTTGTATTAGTCGCCATGCCTTCACATTAGGGGAAAGGGATGTGGAATGCACACACCTAATATCGAAGCCGAAGAGAGCGCCCAGGTTGTTATTCGACTTACAGGTCTGCCATGTGAAATTGTGATTTCCACGACCCAATCCCCTTGGACTCGAAGGTGAGTACTGTCGGTTCTCGCAATCCACCTTTGTCGAGTGTCAGATCATTGAGTATGAAATGTTTGACTCGCAATGAATAGCCCATCGGTTTGAGTTCTGATATGAATTGTCCTGCATAAACCTCAAGGTCCGTTCCGGTTTCCAGAAAAGCGGGACTCTGGTCGGATATCTTAAGGTTGTGAAAGGAAGTAATCCGCACTTGTGGGATGCCGGAACAGGCTCCCTGGAATTTTGAGTAGTTGGGATGCGAAAGGTCGGCAATGCTCTTCGACATGGCAAGTCCAATCTGGGTGGACCATTCAAGTACGAGCGCCATCTAGATAAATTGCAGAAGACGCACTCCAGAATAGTGTGAACAGGAAGAATATGTTTAGAACACAATTAGTGGCCATTCTATGAGATCTAGGTATATAGCTCATCTCTCTATGGTCTATATTTCAAACCAAGAAGGCGTAAGAATACTTCAGAAGAACGCAGGTGTTGCAAAACCAAACAATTTACAGCTTGCTCTTGGCCGGCTCATTCTTGAGCAGGGCCGAATTCCATGGGTAAGGGTCAAACACCAAGTCGTTAACAGGGTTTTCCTCGCTTGCCCGGCGGAACAGATCCTCGTACACCTTGCCATCGTAGCGACCCAGACTGCTGTCCAGCTGCCAGTCCGAAATCGCCCAGGCATCGACCAATCGGACAGCGTGCGGGCGGATCTCATCGAGCAGTTTTAGTACCGCAGTAGTGCGAGTCAGTGTGATTTGTCGCACAGTCACCGCACCGGAAGAGAAGAATTCAGCCGCTTCACGCTCCAGAGTGTGCAGCGAAAACAGTCGGAATAATTGGTGCAGGCGGCCCTTGGTCTCTGGATCCAAGGCCGCTGAGAGTTCGGGAGAGGAAACTGCCTCGTAGAAGTTCTTCACCATCAGGTACTGAGAGTGAGCCGTAGACAAGCGCCAGAAGTCAACCAAAAGGCTGTTCCAGGAGCGCTGCTCAGCATCCCGTTGCTTTAGGGCCTCAAAAGTCAGATGGGCCGTGCGCCATGCAAAGGCAGCCACAATGTCCTTGTCTTCATCGAGCACATCGAATGAAGCCCCCTTTTCGCGTCGATCGAGGTATGCCTGGAGGATTTGGCTAGTGTCGTTACCAGTCGACTTGCCTGCTAGGACGGCACGGGCGGATTTAAGAAGCTATTGATACTGTCAGTCTCAAGTAAATAGAATAGAGGAGAGAACCACGACATACATAACGTGCAACCTGCTGGGTCAACATATAGTTGTCACCTTCCCAGGTCAGCGTGGGCAGATAGTCCGCGTAGGCCGGTCCAATGCCGCTGTAGCTGCTGTATCCATGACCACCACATGCGCGGCGGCATATTTCCAAACCCTCACCTGCAGTGGTACTGGCCAGAGCCTTGAGACCGCAGGAGGTGGCATGCAAATCCGCCAGGAGGTTCGCGCCGGCACGGAGCTGCTCTGGTCCAGCGCCCCGGGATTCTTGGTCGGGCGAACTGGCTGCCTTCATGCGGCTCTGATTTTCCTCATACAGACGCATCATGCCGCGACCTGTGAAGTGAAGGGCATACATGGATGCCAAAAGCGGGAGCAGGCGCACCTGGACCATCTTATAGTTCAGTACTTGGGTCTCACCGGCGTGTGGGTCCGCATCGCGATCCTGGAACTGCCTCCGAACCGCACAGTACCGGGTCGCAATAGTGACACCGCGAGCCAGAACACCACCGGCATCCAGGACAATGTTGGAGCGCACCCATGTCATAGTACCAAAGACAAGAGATGGCACAGCAGGCTTAGCGTACTGGTTCGTCTCTTTGTCGACCTGACAGAAGCGGGCCAGCATGTTGACATGGGGTATCTTGACGTTGTTAAACAGCAGAAAACCATTGTCCATGGTGCTAAGGTAACCATTAGTCCTGGTGCCAGCTAAAAGAGTGAGAACCGACTTACTTGTAGCCAAACTTGGGGCCAATATCGCCTACATATACATTTTCCAATGGTTGATGAGTTTCGAGGTGACGGATCTGCACGACGAATGGATGAGGACCGTAGTTCTTGCCATCAATAAACAGCTGGGCCATAACAACAGCGTGATTGGCTGTCCGACCGAGAGATCCAATCCACCATTTTGAGGCAGTCAATGCTGGGGAGTTGATGGTGAATGTCTTATCGTAGGAGTTCCAGGTGGCGGTGGTCTCTAACCCGCGTACGTTCGACCCGTGGCCCAACTCTGTTTGTGCATAGCAACCGATAATCTCGTATTTCTCTGCACGTTCAAGGAACAGTTTGTGCTGCTCGGGGGTGCCTTGTTCCCGGAGAGTCACCTAGACAACGATCCAAGCGTTCAGTTGGATTCTTGCCGGGGGATGCAGTCGACTTACCAGGAACATGCTGGCGTGCAAACCATACGGAGTAGGTTCACCGATCATATCATTGGCCGCATTGAGCTCTGTCATTGACCATTTATGCTTTTCCGCGAGCTGCTGGAGGCGCTTCGCCTTGGCTAGTGACCGCTGGAGCCGCTCTACGCGGCCCAAAGTATGATTTTGAGACTTATCAAATACTTTTTCGGACTGCAAAAGAGCTAGGAGGGATGCTCGTTGCTCCAATGTTTCCTTTGTGTGCAGTAACTCGGACAATCTTTCGACGTCGACATTTGACTGAGCACGCTCCTGTTGGAGGAGTTCGGATCCTTGCGGACCGGACGGCTTCAGGGCTTTAACCCAATTAGGAGGAGGTGTTGGCATTATGAATAACACAAGGGGGGGTATATTGGGGATAGATGGAAGAGAAAGAATGGGGAAAGATGGGGTTATGAATCCAGAGAGAAGGATGGAGCTTGGAAGGGCCGAGGATCTCAATTGGGAAACAGCCTCGGCTTAAAAGAGCTGACTAAGGGAGGAAATGACGGAGGTCCGGGGAACTTCCAAATTTGGAATTTCCCAATTCCCGAGGTCGACTGCCTTGTCCACCCGTTGGACCCTTTTGACTATCTATGGAGTACTCCATACTCCGTACTCCGTACACAATTTCTGAATTACCCATTATTCATTCTGTAAACGGAGCCCCGCACATTCTATTAATTTCGATATGGGGAAGCG
The DNA here is from genome assembly GCA_928213465.1 of Penicillium sclerotigenum. Classification (NCBI taxonomy): domain Eukaryota; kingdom Fungi; phylum Ascomycota; class Eurotiomycetes; order Eurotiales; family Aspergillaceae; genus Penicillium; species Penicillium sclerotigenum. Next base: position 29,183 of record CAKMRK010000970.1, on the reverse strand, counting down.
GGGAGAAAATACACATGTCGGCTTGACGGGCTTTCGCGGCTTAACCGGTCCCGAAATCAGCTGACTCCGATCATCAGGTCTAAGAGAGTGATGAGATCTCACCCTACGATCGGCATTAACAGTCTACCATATATGGAGTACGTACCCCATTCAAAGGTTCACCTCGGTAAGGTGTTAACTTGCAAACTATGCGGTCATCCGAGTCAATTGTTTAATTAGGGGAAAAAGAAAAGCTCACATGAAACGGAGTATACCATTGCATACGGGATGAGCAACAAGTTCGATATAAATAATCGGATCTGATAACAACAAGGTTCCCGAATCCATTCTCACATGTCAACATGCGTGAGTTTTTATTCATTGTGTCTGTCTGACCTTAGTCACTCACCCGCCGCAATCCTAGCCACGTGATGAGAATGGCACCAGATAGGGCAATAAAAAATGGTTGTAGCACTTTCATCCCCTTGGCTTGTGCAAGCAAGCCGGCCGCAAAATGGGGAATTGTCACCCCGCTACCCCCAAAAGGCAGCATATAGGTGCCCAGGAAAAAGCTTGGTAACCATTACAACTGCCCCAGGGGAAAGGGGTCCGAGGAAGAAGCCTTGTAGAGACACTGCCACAGCCGGCGCATAGAACTGGGGTACAAGCCATAGAACCAAAGCAAATCCTATGGAGCAAACAATGTATATTGAGTGGCTATCAGTCCGGTTCTATCGGAAAAAAGCGTGGTGTTCACCGAAATTACAACTTTCCCGCCGATCCAGGGCGTTACAAACCCCAAATTACACGTCCAATCGTGATACCCAACTAGCACCCAGTGGCCGTCATACTGCTTGCAAAAGCACTACCTTGCCGGACTCGGATCATAAAAGTAACAATCCACCCTCCTAGCGCGACCTCTACTCCAACGTATCCCAGTAGGAACAACGCACAGAGCCACGTTACCGGGGTAGATGGGCGCTTGAAGACTGCATCTCTCAAGCCACCATTTTTTTGCTCTCATCCGCTGACGGTATGATAGATGCGCGGAAACGGGCGGCGGTTTATTTCCAGAAATATGCGCCAGAAACCGCCAATTCGATAGCAGCACATCCGATCTAATTTATTAACTTGTGGTCAAATATCTCCGACTAACCTTCCGCACTTACCATGATATGATAAAAGTAATACCACGGCAAGCCACCTTTGGCAAGCGTTGATGTTGCGATCAACGGACCTATAACTGCACCAGCCCCGTAGATCCCATACAACACTCCCAACACCTCATTTGGATTGGCCATATTACCAATCCATAAATTTCATGCAGCATCCTCTAGGCAATTTCCCGACCCAGCAAACATGAATACGACCGCTAGTATCGGATATGGTGAATGAACACAGTTGATAATATGGGCAATGAGAAGGCAGGCTGGCTCGATAATGGCCACACCGCGTTGACGGGACGTATAGTTAGTGGCTTCGGCGATCGAGAAAAGCGGTGACTGTATAATAGCCTTCTAAATGTGATAAGAAAACGAGAGACACAATTGTGTACGATAAATGGTAGTGTGTTCCAAGTTGTATGCTGGATGTGACCAATTGTCATCAATTGTAGGGCATTTTTATAGCACATATGGAAGTAAAGCCTGCAAATAATCAGCAGATATCTCGCAAACATTGGATCAAACTGTGCTCCTTTTGGGCCATATTAACTTACACCATAGGCCGCGTTATTCGCACCCATTACTAGAAATGGCCAGAATGTCGCAAGGGTTCAATGAATATTGACGCGAGGCTGGTTCAAATCCTCCAACAATGAAACAATGGGAAGTTCCACGGCCCAAATGTGAAGCTGTATCAAACTGGCCATGAGGCAAAGCCTTAAGAACGACAAGACTCGAATCGCACGATTATGAATGGCACAGGTAGTTGCCCATAATATCGATTTAGTACCATGCAGTTTTTTTCTTTGCAAATCAATGTTAATGACAGCCCAAACATCCATTGTTTCCTTGGCGAGGTGGTTTAATCCGCATTGCTGGATTGAAATAAGGGGATGGTGACGTCCCCAACATGATATGGATGATAGTTGTTAACTCAGAACGGCTTATTAGACATCATTCCCACTTTTACTATTGCTCGGACAATTCTGTGCTTTTTATATCTATGCGCTAAGAGCTCATGGCGAGAGAGATACTGTTTCGGTAGATAAATATGTACATGAATGAGTTGTTGTGAAGGGCTGATTACTCATGTGTCAAAAAGACTCCGCGATTAGATCTGAGCATTGGGTTTTGATGGAAGTTCAACGTCTATAGTTGCTTAAGACTTTATCGAGTACATTCGCTATGCATTAGGTTTGACATCCCATTACAGTAAACCCTATTTATAACGATACCGGATATAGCGATAACCCAGTTATAACGATCGAAATCCGCTACTCGAATTAATCCTCCATACAAAAATCGTTAATACCTCTTTACTACGAATATCGTTATATCGAGGGTTTGTCACGTCATTTCTAGGCAATTCTAACCAATTAAATGCTATGCTGTTGCATAACGTGGCATTCGACCGATTTTAACCAATTAAAATACATTTTCCGATCTATCCTAACGTCCTAGAAAGTAGTTCTATGAGAGGGACATGGAAGGCTATTGGAAGCCAGGAATCTAGGGATATAGAAATAAAGCGATATTAAGGGCCGTTTTAGAGTATAAATTTGTATTCAAACTAAAAATATATATTTAATATATCGCACCTTGATTTAACGATTACCTGGGTATAACGATAACTTTTCTCTGTCTATACTACACCGTTATAACAAGGGTTTACTGTATATCAATTTAAACCATCCCCCGTATGCCTATATATCACGTTTTACTGCTCAAACTTTATTTGAAACACTATTCCCCCTTCTACGAGTGTTATTTTTCCACCAATCAGAATATATCCATTTATATATAGGCCAACTCAACCATGCCGTCAACTCAGTATACTCTAGCAGCAATGAGTTATAACAATCCCATCATCCCGGGGTTTAATCCTGACCCATCGATTATTCGTGTCGACAAAGACTTTTTCTTGGTCACCTCCACCTTTGAATACTTTCCTGGAGTTCCCATTTACCACAGCCAGGATTTGATTCAATGGACATTGATTGGTCACGCGTTGACACGACCCAGTCAGCTTCAAATTCATACGCCAGAACCGGGAGGAGGCGTCTGGGCAGCCACAATTCGCTATCACGGGGGGTTTTACTATGTCATTGCCGCGAGCTTTCAGCGTTATCGTCCGCAACAGGATGACCGAGTTTGGCCCCAGGGATTTTATGTCAAAACAACCGATATATGGAATGAGAAGACATGGTCTGACCCAATCTATTTTGATCAAGTTGGCTATGATCAAGATGTGAGTTTTATCCAAGAGTATCACTACGTGTATGGATCACGGGAATGACAATTGAATACTATAGCTTTTTTGGGATGACGATGGAACAGTATATTTATCGTCCACTTACAGAAAAATTCAGCCAACTACTGGTGCTAACCTGAAGGATTTTGCAATTCATATATGTGCAGTTGATTTGGCCACCGGGCATTCCACGTCCCCCCCCAAAATGATCCGTGAATCTTCTTCCGGTATTGCTGAGGGGTCACATATCTTCAAACGCGGCCGTTATTGGTATTTGTTCACAGCAGAGGGCGGTACTGAAAGTGGTCATAGCGAATGGGTGAATCGCAGTGAGGTTAGCCCATTGGGACCGTGGGAGCTCGGGCCAAATAACCCTCTGTTGCGTAATGGCGTTGAGGACGAAGTGCAATCCACGGGACATGCCGATTTGGTTGAGGATACCAAAGGGCAATGGTGGGCAGTTGTTCTCGGTGTCCGTCCTTCCCGGAAGGGAGATATGTGGGAAGACTCAGTGCTAGGTATGGCACCTCAAAAGTATTGGTTGACTACTATACTAACCTGACTAGGTCGAGAGACATTTCTAGTCCCCTTAGAATGGAAAGACGATTGGCCTGTGATGAACGGAGGACGGAAAATTGGTCTCAACTCCCATGGGCCTGGTCTTTACCAATTTAATACCCCGGTCTCCTGGAGAGATGAATTTTCAGACTCGCAAATGCAAGCTGGATGGTATCGAAAAAGTGAGCCCTGAAGAATGAACCTGCCCGACCCCATCTGACTAGAAAATAGACACACCCTTCGTAAATGACTACTCACTTGCTGAGCGCCCCAATTACCTTCGTCTCCACGGCGGACCATATAACCTGTCAGTGCCGGTCAGCCCAACCATGTTCCTTCGCAAGCAAACCCACCACCTCTGCAGATGGGAAACAAGGCTCTCCTTTCGGCCAACGCTAGACGAAACGGAGGCTGGCACTGTGGTATGGTTGAATTATTTTACCTATAGCAGTATAGGTATAAGGAAGGATAGCAATGGCCGTTTAATTCGTTTCCGACCATCAGAGGGCGATATCGTGGAGCATAGGTTGAAAACGGAAACTGCTGTCACTCTCACGGTTGACTGCGGCAGTGAGTATCAATTTGGGTATCGTGAAGGCACAGAATCTGAAGTTCACTGGATTGGATCAGTTCCTAACAGTGCTGCTATGGCAACACCACCAATTGGGGCCAACTTTACTGGCATGATGCTGGGGCTATATGCATTTGGGGAGCGCCAGCGATGCCTGGCCCCGGCTGATTTTGCGTACGCAGAGTTTAGATAAGTGAAGGATGCTAGTGTACTGATGTCGTCCACTGAGGATATTTGAGACATCTGAAATGCCTAGAACGTTGTCGTATCTTCCAACATTTATTCATCTGTAAAGCCGATTATCCACTTAACGTATTTCACAAGCGAGCGGCGCAGTCCAAAACACATAGTAAATGTGATATTTTCTTCACTTATATCCCAACAACCACGTTGTGTTTTGATTTCATTGTCATCGATAGTTATCGATAAAGGGTTTGAACACCGTGTATCAATTTCAACAAAATCGAACAGCTTCATCATCACGGTATTGAAAATTACGTTAGCAAAAGCTAGAAATATATATATCGCAACTATAAAATTATAAAATTTCTTTAAAATCCATTAAGAGGCTAGATATCACTAAAAAAGCATTAACCCATAAGCAAAAAGCCCTATAGATTACTGTTGTTGAGATATCAAATTGTAATTTATCGCATTTACTATATGTTTTGGACTGCGCCACTCGCTTGTGTGCGCCACTCGCATGTGAAATACGTTAATATGCGGATCCACTGTTGTCATCTCTTAACTCCGGGAGTAACTCCGATCGCCAAGTAATCTGATGGGGTTCTTCCTCAACATGGGGTGGCCAGCTTCATCTTCAGAACTGTTTCTCCTAAACAAAGCGCGACATCCTAATGCTAATAGCCAGAATGGCCGAAACTTTGAAAATGGACCTTGAAATCTCCATATCCGATGACGCTGACAGATAACTGGACTGGACTAAGTGACCCGACGTTCGGCGACAGAACCGCATAAACCAGAGGGCTTACCGTACTTCACTTTTGCTGCAGTCTGCCCAGTAAGAGCTACTCATTCGCCAAAAAAGCGCAAGCGACTGTCATCAACCAATGATATGAGCTTTATTCTTCTTTCATAAGCTGACTTAGGGAATATCTCTAAAAAGCTTTTGTAAAAATTCGGGGCTGCCGCAGAAGTTGAGTTTCGGATTGTCTTGAGAAGAACAGTGTTGGCACTGGACTGTAGAGGTCGAATAAGGGGGTCGTACTAACATTCCTGCAGTCATTTCGGAGCTTCGAATACCAGCTACGTAACTGTCAGCCCTGAATCGTAAGATGAACTTTTTGGGGAAGGAACCCACTTACGCCACCGTGGTTCGAGTCTCATTCATATAATGATTCTCTAGGACAATATGGACCAGTTAACGAAATAAGAACCGGTCTTGAGAGAAGCCATTCTTCGATATTTCCCAACTCTATCAGCAGTAGCGATAGGGAAGCCACGAATTTTATTCCTACGCCAGACCGGGGATACCTCTTGACCATCAAGGATATTGTTGTACCACTAAATTATCAGGTACTAGTCCTCATGCGCACAGAAACAACAAGCGAAGCTCTAGATCCCCGGCCGACGTCGGATGATGTGCTTACTCTCGTGGCATAGCAAGATTGAACCAAGTCGGTTTCAACCCTTCAAAATCGGGCATTTAAGGAAGAGGGTTCATCCAAACACCTGGTTCTCTGTTACGACTTACGGATGTCCTTTACTTCCGGAGAAAGAAGCACGCTCCTAGAAGCAGCGGTGAGAGGCGAGTGTCGTAGGGTATAGACCTTACACCGTTTGCTATTCATAGAACTTTTAGGGAACAAGGCTTGACGTGAGATCGATTATCCATCTCGACAAGGTAATGATATACTACAAAATTGCAATTTCTCCCACAAGGACATCAAGGGACCGAGGTTTGACAAACCAGTCACACAACGAACTGCTGTGCCACTTATGCGGCTCCTGCAATGTCAGCTCAAAGTTCCGCACAAGATACGGAATTAGCTTAGACATCTCCAAGAGGCTAATGTTTTTTCCAATGCAAGTCCGTGCCCCGGAGCCAAATGGAAGAAAGTACCTCTCCATTGTTGCTAGGGCCACCGGCTCTGTTTCCAACCAACGCTCTGGGCGAAAGTCTTCAACATCTTGACCGAAAACATCTTGATTTCTATGGGCGACCCATGCGTTAATCCCTACAGTGGACTATGATGTAGTAAACCAGTTAGCAACCCAAAATAATGGCCAACTGAAGTGCTCAAACTCAAATAGGGACCTTGAGAATAGAGGAGTAGGCGATAAATTGATGGACTTACCCCTTCTGGGAATTCCACTCCCGCAATCACGGCTCCTCCCTTTGGAACACGACGTGCCAGCGGCATACCTCCAGCTGGATGAAGCCGGAGACCCTCTTTTATGACAGCTTGAAGGTAGGGGAGGTTCTGAGCTTCTTTGAAGGTAAAGAATTCCTCCTTTTTCTTCTCGGGATATCTGTTGTTTATCTCGTCGAGCAGGTTTCGTAGGCAACGAGGCTCTTGCAATAGGTAGAAGAATATGGCGCTCAGGCTTACACCGGTAGTGTCGCTTCCTGCAACGAAATTTGCAGACAGAATTGAGATGCCTGTTTCAATGGAATAAACCTCTGGCTTCTTATCCCGCTGCTCCAAGTAAAGGGTCAGGAAGTCAGCAGGTCCACTATGAGACGACCTCTGTGTCTGCAACAGACGCTCCTGCATCGTACGACCGGCACAAACTGCGATCGTAGTTGCTGGATCGTATTTCAAAATGCCGGAAATGAAAGTATGAAGAGCCGGGAACAGTCCAACAAAGGAAGAGTATTTTTGAATCCCCTCAGCTAGAGCCATCAGGTTGTTGATATCTTCTCCACTGTTGAGAAACCCAAAGGGTTGCCCAAACTCAAACAATAGTTAGCCATCCTGAATTGTAAATTTCTGTCGGATATATTTACTGTTATTTCCTCAAATGCATAACACTGCAACCAATGTAGCAGGTTTATTGACTTTCGAACTTTCGAAAATTCCTTGAAGTGTTCCGACAGTCGTATCGTGTTATTATCCACAAACTGCTCGTATTTGTTCAAGGATGACATTGAGTAGAACCCTGCGTATTTCTTTCTCATATCCGCATGTTCCTTCGGATCTTGCATAGCAAATATATTATTGAGATGAGCAAATTTGACCGATGCCGCCGCCCAGTACCAATCACCCTTGGTGAATTTCGAACCTGCACCATATATGGTCTTGACGGCGGAAGGATCATCCACACTGAACTCGTTCGGTCGAATCCGTACAACTAGTCCTTTATTGAACGGTACAATAAGAATCATTTCAGAGGCTTGTTCCTGGATATACCATATTTCTTATGAAAATCCACACTAACGGCGTGGAAAGAGCCACGCCAAACATGTGTGGCTAGCCAGAGCCGGGTGAATTTGGTAAGTAATGGACCTGGTATTCGCTGAAGCGGATGGAGAAACTGCTGTACCAACCATGCCAGTATCACACACAGGGGAATGGCGATAATTGTGGCAATATGCGGAGCCATTGGTGCCTTCAGTAGAATATAGAAATGTTCAGGAACCCCTTTGCTGGGTTTGATTCTCCTCTTAGAATAGGGGTCGTTAAAAATTTGATACTTAAATAATCAGCGGAAGCTAACTAGTTCACTATGTCATGAAGTTGGGGAAAAGGGTCTGATGTCCTGAAGAATGCCGGGGTTCCATCATAGCCAAAGGAATCCCCTAGCTCCTGGCACGCGACGGGGCACTTTCTTTCACGGTGAGGAAAAAGGGCACACATACGTATGATGTCCTAGGTCATCTGGGGCAACCACCGCGACGAGTAATGAGTATTAGAGCCAGTATATTGGCTAATCCTGTGGATTATTCCTGTTATATGCAGATTACATACGGATAATGTGCGAAGAACAGCGGCCCGGATATCTATGAACCATGAACTTCCGCTGAGGTAACAGAAATAAATGTAACCATCTTTCGACTATAATTTAATGCAGACTTTTGGCGGGCCACTCCGTACTAATAGCCAGTTCGGTGAGTGATCTGATCACTCCGCCCAGGTCGATTTTTTTAACGGCGATCTTCCAACCCAAACCCCTAACTATTTTAAATGTACCTTACATATCATAAATATAGAAGCCTCTAGTAATATAGGGGCATTTTTGGTGGGCTCGGAGGACGTTTCCACTACTGTTTGAGTAGTTCCTTGTTTTGGTGGCATTGAATGGCCCAAGAAGGTAGACATGCCCGCGCATTTTCGGGCAGCGTGATCAGCCCGCTTGTAGATTATGCTAGCGGCAAGATAAAACACAACCTAATCTCTCATCACAGAAAGCATGCCTCCCTTGAAGACTTGTTCCAGGCTAGCACACGTTTGGAGTGACAGACGCGTATCGGTTGGGTCATCACCATCAGACTTGTCTTAATCAGCGGAAGTATTCGATTTCCCCTGGACGATCTTTCGGAACGAGAGGTAGAAGCTACGTCGGAGCTTCCCCGCAGCGGGAGTGTCTTGATATTAAGTAGCTCAAATTAGGGCTTTGACGTGGCATTCTCGTCTGTCTTACGTTATCTTAGTCAGCGGAAGTATTCGGCTTCTCTTGGACGATATTCTTAGTATGAGGAGTAGATGCGACGTCCAGAGCTGAGGGTGAGCGGCTTGATCTAAAAAAGGTATAAAGGATGGGAGAGTGGTCTTTCAGCCCTGGGGAGAAATCTCTTTAATTGCAGAAGCAAGATGGACTTGAACGCTTTCCCCCCCCCTTCTCTACCGTCGGTAGGCTTGGCAACAATCACCGTCCTGGCCGTGTTTTTGCTTGTTGATTACGCACTAATTCTCCATGTGCGTCGTCGAATGCCTCCCGGACCTCTGCCATTGCCAATAGTTGGTAATTATCTTTCTATTCCAAGATTTAAACCTTGGGATTACTTTGAAGAGCTATCAAGAGCGTATGACAGCCCGTTGATAACTATTTGGAACGGCCGTCAGCCGTGTGTTATTTTCCACGATTGCTGGGCGGTAAATGATCTCCTAGAGAAGCGGGCTGGGGAATTCAGCTCCAGGCCGAAGATGGTGGTTCTATCTGAGCTTACGGGATTCCTGAAAACCAATGTCGTATCCATGGAATACGGAGGTCAATGGAGGATGCATAGAAAGATACTGGTAAGAAGTCTAGTCCAAAGGGCGTGTTCAATGCATGGTTACTAACAGGATCATTAGCATTCAGCCATTGGCACTCAGGCAATTGGAAAATACCGGTCAGTGCAGTCCAACGAAGGGAAGATCCTCATGGAGGATCTTTTCAAAGCACCCAATGATTTCACTGAATCAATCGAGCGCTACGTATGCAGCGTTATCAGTATCATCGGCTGGGGAAGACGAATAGAAAAATCCAACGACCATGTCATCAAAATTGCGAAAGACGGGATGGAGGTGGTCGATTGGGTCGTTCCTGGCTATTGGTTGATGGAGGCTCTCCCTTTCGTTGCGCGTCTGCCCTCCTGGATTAATCCTCTGCCCTCCAGTATATACAAGGGAACGCAGGTCCTCCAGCGATATTTCTACAGTCTTGCAAAGGAGGCAGATGCAAACGGGAGAGATCATTTCTCCGGCAACTTGATCAAGAAAAGAAGCGAACTGCAGCTGAGTGATAGTGAAATCGGTCTTCTGTCTTTCACCTTAATCGGTGCGGGCCTCGATACTACGAGCTCCACGCTGCTCAGCTTTATCCTAGGCATGTGTGCCTTTCCGGAAGTCCAAAAGAGAGCGCAAGAGGAGATTGACCGAGTGATTAGCCGCGAGAGGTCCCCGATTGAAGAACATGATGAAAAGAACCTGCCTTACGTGGATGCTTTGGTTCAGGAGCTTCTCCGATGGCGGCCTGTTACAACATTAGGAGGCATTCCACATGCGTCCTTACAGGACCAGGAGCATAATGGCTATCACTTTCCTAGAGGAACATGGTTCATTGGCAATACTTCGGCAATTCATCGCAACCCTAGAGAATTTCCGGATCCGGACCGCCTCGAGCCAGAAAGATTCATTCAGGGCTCATCATGGCAGAGACCCTATCCAACTCGCAAAGGCCATAATGCATTTGGTTGGGGCAGGCGAGTGTGCAGTGGGCAATATCTTGCGGAGCAGGGTTTATTTATCACCATCACGAGGCTCCTGTGGGCTTTCAACATCCGACCGGGATTAAATGAGGAGGTACGGTTACACGCTTCTCCACGGAAACAACAGTTTTGAATACTAATACTATTAAAAGGGGAACAAAGCCGAGGTCGACATATTTGATTATACAAACTGCCAGAATACTAGGCCGACACCCTTCCGAGCCCAATTTATCCCCAGGGATGATTTGACGCGAACCATGATTGAACAAGAGGCCAAGGCTGCAAGGGAATATTTGCAGCCGTATGATGGAGAAACGGGTCTGGACATCGGAGCTTTCAGATAGTATTCTTTTCACACTGCATCAATTGAAGCCGAGAGAATCTGTAAACAGGTTTGTTGTCTACGTGGTAGTTAGTATGGGGAGATCACATCAACCTTCCCCACGGATAGCGTCTGTTATGTTGAGGAGAGGAGATCTGGATCTAAGGAAATTGAATGTATGCGTCAACTAGGAATTGTTTGAAGTTCGCAAAAGTGGAATAATCCCTGAATAGAGGAGTACTTGATACTCTCCGCGCTATCCTTCATACAAAAAGCAATATGGAAGGGTACGCTGAGTGAGTGAGTCCTTAACACTACCGAGCTGGACAAACCCCCGACCTGGACACCCCAGAACGTATAGTAAAAGCGATAAATTACAAAATAATATTTCAACAACGGTTCTTTATATGAGCTTTTCCTTATAGCCTAGTTCTTTTTATATGATATCTAGTCACTTATTAGGGTTTAGGGGAACTTAATAAATTAGTAGGTGAGATATATATATTTCTAGAGTTCAGCGATATATTTTTCAATACCATAACAATGCAAGTTCTCAATTTTACTCAAAATTGATATATGATGCTCAAAATGCTTATCAATTGCTATCGACGAGCAAGGAAATTAAATAAAAGGGTTAGTTGTTGAAATATCATGTTGTAATTTGTCGCTTTTACTATACGTTCTGGGGTGTCCAGGTCGGGGGTTTGTCCACCTCGGTAGTGAAATACGTTACCCCTCTCAGCTCCAGGACCTGAGGGATACTCGCCAATGATAAATTAAGTAAGCAGGCTTGACGGGTATCCCTGAACTTTTAGCGGGTATCCCTCAACTAACACCCCTGTGTGGACAAAGCTGACTAAACATTGTGTGCAATTTGTATGGAGCCGGGTTCCAGTTGAGGGATACCCGCTAAAAGTTCAGGGATACCTGCCAAGCCTGCTTACCACGACCTGAGGGATAACGTCTTTCACGGGTTCCAGGAGAGACCAACATCCGCGATGGATTTCGGAAGATTTTTATTATTCCGACCTTCCGAAGTCATCTGGAAGCCTAGTTCAAGTTAGAACCTAAAGTACAGGTTTTATTTATGTAAATCTCCAGCGAATACTGAAGTAAACAAGTGTCTGCCGGCTAAAAATAGAAGTCCATTTTAACTTGGGCATTCTTCAGGACAGGGTAGCGATCTATAGGTGCTTTCTACCCTTCGTTCAAATCCATTCAAATGAAAGGCAAGCATCATCTTCCGCTCTAAGACGTCTCTGCATTATCCTTCTGCCGTCGCCTAACAAATATACTCCTTTCACTTTTAGTGATTCATTTCTCAACTCCCATAAAGACTCTAGAATATACTCACAAATCTCGAATTTTCTGAAAATGTCTCCAGCCACTACCTCCGCGGCTCCTCAGACCTCGATATGCGAAAATGGCCAGGACCTTCACAACATCCCCTTACAAGATTATCTTTTGTGCCATGCCTTAGGTAATCATACCGAATTGACGTTCGACTATTATGCGAGGGCAGATATTGTCAGCTACTGCGACGATTGAGGCATTTACTACCTTGTCTCCGACAAGAACGTTTTCGAGATCGTTCACTGCCTCTACAGAAAGGGAGCTCCCTAGAAAGATGTCTTCTGCAAGGGAAGTGGAACTACAACAGGAACAGCAACAGCCCTGCCGACCCAGGCTAGTATTATTACATGTACCAAATCCTCTCCAACTGACCCTAAAGGACGCACCAAGGCTGGCTCCTCAATTGCATCGGTTTCTGTGGGTGCAGTACCTATATTTATTCTCATTCGACGTTCAATACTGCTGGCTTCCTTGTCGGCTCGCCGCTCCTCTCTGCCACCGCTTCTGGGGCTTTGAAAATCCAACCATGAGAGTGTTAACACCAAACAACTGTACTGCTTCCGGTGGGTCCTGCAAAGACTACAATGACGGGATAATTTGGGATATCATGAAGAAATAGAGAGAGAAATGGGTTCCCTCTGTTTTTCTATCGGTGTTTTTGTATCATATAGGGTAGCTTTAGAGAAATGTAAATAGTATGCTCCGAGGGTTATTCCACGCCATGATATCATTGTATTATCCAGCGGCGAGTGTCAGGCTTACAGCAGGAATAATCGTCGCATGCAGAGCGAACTTGTGAAGATAGCACCTTCTATATTTAGACACGCAATCGTCTTGTCTTGGCTGCGAAATTTCCAGCTCCCAAGGTAGTAACCGGCAGACGTTCTGTAGGTGATGCTTTGCGATCTCTCTACCAACTTTAGCAACAGCGGATAGCCGGATGGCTTTATAAAGTTGTTGAAGCTTGACAATAGGGGGTTTGCAACCCTCAGCAATGTTGATCGCGCTCTGGCATTTCGGGGTTTCTCCTGGTCCGAACAAGCTGTCTTGGTGTTGTATTCTTCACGCTTTATCTGTAATTATCGCGAGCAAAAATAGGTGCTTTGCTACACACGCTAGAATCCACATCCCTTCGGAAAGTCGGGCCAAAAAAAGTTCTTCCGAAATCTCCTTCTGGGGTCGGGATGTCATGTTTCATCATGGGCAATCGCTGCCCTCTTTCATTATTCTCCCGTTCGGAACATTTTTCAATGAAAGGGAGATCTTCCCCGGTGGCTTAGTTAACGCGTCATGCAGTTGTGTCCGTGATCGGCCCTCTGTATATCACTCGAACAGGATCTTGGATATAAAAGGCCTGTACAACTGTGCAGTGCGACAACATCCCATCTACAACTAGAGACTGTGAGCCGCATTCCAATTTCACGAACTTGGTACTCAAGCCGAAACTTCATCACAATGACGAACTTCAGATGGTTGTTCGTTATATCATTTGCCCTCCACGGAGTCACCACATTGGCGCACTCTAATACCCTTTCCAGTCGGAGTTTGGATCATTGCGATGCCAACAGGAAAAGGGATATGGGCCAGCATTTAGGCCTTGGCCGAAAGGAGTTGATCATGGAAGAGAGGAAGGCGCGAGGCATTGACGTTAATGGTAGGAAGCTCCAAGCGAATATATATCTATATGAACACTAACATAAACTAGAACGTCTCGTCGCGCCGCGCGATTACTATGATGCGCTTGCCACCGACCACAATGTCACGTATACTGGATTCAACGGAGACACAAACGAGCACCTCTTATTCTCGCGTTACGACGAGATCTGCGTTCTGGATCCGCAGGCTACCTACGGCCCGTACTGTTCGTACTATACCTATCTGGCATGTTGAGGGTTCCATGGCTAACACCAACCTATCAAGATGTATCTGGTGAGCATATTCGAAGGAATATCTCCGATACACAGGAAGGCATTCCTTTGTCACTGGAGCTACAACTTGTTGATGTCAACACATGCGAGCCAGTTCGGAACGCTTATGTTGACATCTGGCATTGCAATAGTACTGGGATCTACTCTGGAATTGCTAGAGATCCGAATCTCGATCTTCCCGCAAACGGGGACGCTGACGACGTAGCCAACGTCAATACAACATTCTTCCGAGGCATTCAAAGAACCGACGACTTCGGTGTTGTGAGGTTTGAGACAAAATTCCCTGGCCATTATGCTCTTCGTGCAACCCATGTACATGTTATTGTTCACGAGAACCCCCATGTGCTACCCAATGGTACTCTTGAGCTCGGAAGTGGTCGTATTTCACATGTTGGTCAGGTTTTCTTCGACCAGACCCTGATTGATGCTGCTGATACAATTTATCCATACACGGAAAACACCAACACCATGGTTTTGAACCATGAAGATGCTATCTTTTACGAGGAATCATTGATTATGGATCCTATGGCCAACTACGTGTACGTGGGAGGCTCCCTGGCAGATGGACTGGTGGCATGGATGGCATTTGGAATCAACACAACCAGCGACTATACAGATGATGTCCAAGAAGCCAGTTTCTATGGAGTCGAAGGCGGGGAGACCAACAAAAACTACAATCTCACTAAGCTAGGGTCACTTGGAACTATTCCAAGCGGCATTGCAACCCCGACAGCCTTTACCACCACCATTGGTCTCTAGGATGTACGCGGGGTTTCGGATTGTTCCGTGCTCTTGCCGATCGCATTAAACTTGTTCTCTAACAGTACTGTTCTCAGCCCTGAGGTTGCTGTCATTCTGTCTTCACTTCATCCTGTTGTTTTTATTTATCTCCCATCCACATTGTCCCAACCTTGTGCCGTGGTTTTTCTGACATTGTTTCTGTCTCACCCCAGTCTGTCTTTTCTTGAAACTGTTAAATATATATTTCCATGCTCAACTCCTTCTTTCACGCGTAAGTCTTGCATCTAGAAGGCGATCCTTTTGAAAGAATTCAGCTGCTGTATCTTCGAAGGCTGTGTCTTCTGTCTTGACAGGGGCGATCGTGGTTGGATGGGTTGGGTGCAGACGTGAGTAACCTTCGTGTATGGATAAGGTAATTTAACCGGACTCGTCGCGCAATTGTGTTCAGGATGTAGGCTACTAGAACTATGGATATATCGAATAGGGATGGATAGACTAGGCAGTCTAATCAGAATATACAGATCAACTCCGTTGAGTAGTAAGCTTTATTTTGCGGTCATGGTTTCTGTAAAACACTGTCATAATATAATGCATCTCGGTATTCCGTGGGAAGGCTGATTTACCCTGAATCTACTCCAAATACTGAATATCCCGAAGAGAAAAAGCACAAAAGGACTCTTCCATGTAGAGTTGTACTAATCATCAAGTCGGTAATTCATCCTATTTTTGACTACTACTATGTTTCATAGGGCGGCCAGCCCGTTACTATTCATCATCATGTTGGTCGATAACGGGAAGGAGGATACCAAATCTCGCAAGCTTGAACAAAAAGCCACGGGGATCGATGGACGAAAGCTGTTGTAATATAAGTTAGGAATGTAGCCGCACAATTAGAAGCAATTCCCAAGTTTCTATACAAACAACTCAGCTATAGAAAGCTAATCTTCTCAATATATATATCCTTGCATTGGCTCTGGAATGATAAGAAATAATAAAAACATAGGATTCCGTTTGATCTATATGAATCGTGCCTAAACTTAAGAAGAGCGTCAACCTGGAAGGAGCCATAGGTCACGCCCGAGTGGAGGTCCGTGGAGCTAGCATCACACGAAGTATTAAAGTCAAGATTAACGGCGGCCTCCCGGGTGCTGGTATCGGTGCCGTCGTAGCTAGGCTTACTGTGATCTGTACGCTCTTAAATTATTATCTTGCTCGTCATAGTCTTGTTAGGAGAGGACTATGTCGAAGTGCGTGGTGGAATGTGAGATGCTTGATTGAGTAGAGAGTTGTAGAAGCTAAGTTCTAGACTATGAAACCTGACAAGTCTGTACCTGCAGACCACATCCGGTAGGGTGTCAAGCTTTGCTGCTGCCGTGAAATACTGTTAGCACAGCAGCCCCCCAGCCACACAGCACTTCATGATCTACTCTACGGTCGGCCCCATATTAATTCACATATTGATGCCTTCATAATGATGCCTCCTTCAAATTATGTGGTCTATATAGGGCTAATTCACTAGGGTTATCATGTGATTTGATGGAGGCATCATTTGAAGGCATCAATATCAATATGTGGAATTAATATGAAGGTATTAATATAAGGGCATTAATATGTGGAATTAATATGGGGCCGACTGTAGAGTAGATCATGAAGTGCTGTGTGGCTGGGGGAGTTTAGGGGCTGTGTTTTTTACTGTGGCGATACCATAATAAATGACACTTAGGCAGAAAATAGAGAGCTAAGCGAGGATATCCCAAAAGGGTTTGGGCTGCTATGCCAACAGTATTTCACCTGCTACCGAGGAAGGAGTCGTGACCACACTGGGTAAGGTTCGGAGTCGGGCCGGCGCGTGGGCGGTGTGTAAGAAGCTTGTTGGTTGGCGCCAAGCTAGGAGAGAAATCTAGGCGTATAAAATGTATGGTATGGATGAAAGATTTGTATGACTCTTAACTAAAATGATAGTGCGGACAAAGCTAACTAAAATAGTATGCGATTTATATGGAACAGCATGCTATCATAGCGGTCCGAGTACTTTCTGGGTTTCACTACCTATATTTTAAATCGTATGAAACCATGGGTTTCGACAATCAACCTTACCTACTTAGGTAGAATGGCACTTATATACAAATAGAGTGCTAAGATATGAAATCCTAAAGGGGTTTAGGTATTCGTGCCAGTGACCAGTGAGATCCGGTTGGGTTCTCGAGTATAAGCAACCGTACTGCGGTACTGTGGGTCCTAAGTGAAACATCTTCGTAATGTTTACGCAACACAACCACGCGCAGCTTCTTCAATTCCAGCAGCACATTGATGTTCGCTTCCCCATTTAATATCTGTCCCATTCCCGAGTGTATGCTCAGCATTGCTCAACCAACGTTATAACAAACTTCCTTATGACAACCAAACGCCACTATGGCCATTACCACACTTCCTATGACAGCTAGGTCGACTGGTGCTTGGCATTACTCAAATTGGCCTGGCGGCAAACTTAGCTATAGCAGCGGGTAGTTTCGTATTGGCGGCTATCACGCTCTCACTGATCTGGCCTCTGACTTCCTGACCCTCGCAGCAGTTTCCTAGTCCAGCAAGCCTCCGAACCGTCAATTCCCTAACTGATATGGGAAGTTAGAGAGTATCGGTTCTTTTGGAGTAAGCTTACTTCTGCTATGTGGTGGGATTTCCATGAGCCTCAATGCATGGTGGGGGCTGTTCGTGCAATGTTACCCGGCCTTGTTTCAACACGTGTCCCACAGCAACGGAGACCCAGGCAGTGTTGGAAGCGCCGTTGTGACTTCGATCCTCGACACTGCATGGCTAATTGTTGGCTCCATTGTCATTAAAGAGTCGCTATACCGCACTAGTCAGTATCCTTGTCTGACTTTGCACAAGTCTAAGTTTGGCTGACCCCACCATAGCAATGAAAATTGTGAGAGAGCGCAAGTCATCAGTATTGGCATCTAACGCCACCCACCACCGGATTGATTGTCTGACAAGCTTCGTTGCCTTGATTACAACGTGCGGTAGTTTCTGTCGTCAAGACTGTGCGTGGCTGGATCCACTTGGCGGTCTCTTCATATTCTTGTTTTTCATGAAAACCGGCTGTGGCCACGCTGAATGATTATTACCTTTGTGATTTGAGGCTGCCGCAAATGAAGTATAAAGGTGCGCGATTGGAAATAATGTGGGAAAAAATCCAGCCATTTTACCACTAGACCATAATAAAAACCAAGGTTACTATTTAAGGCCTAGTTAGTGGGGGCATACCCTGTCTGACAAATAAATTTAATCTCTCTTTAAAGACCACTAGGTTGATTCTCGATCAATTTGAATCTTCTTATATTGTATGTCTGCATTTATAGGTAGCCTCGATTATCCCCTTTTGAAATAATAACGATAAGTTGTCTTTTCATTTGCCTGATTGAAACTATTTTTAGTCGGATGCAATCCCCAAATGCTGATGAAAATTTCGCTGGGGCGTTGGTCGCGTTGGTCCTGCCAAGGTGAGTAAGGTTAGGTCCCTGTTTCAAACGGGCATGCAGAACTTGGTTGCAGAAATATCATTCGTCATCAGATGCTAGATATAAATAGATTGTTCCATTTGTATATGTGATTGGTAATGAAAGATAATTAACAGGTATCTGCAGGCACTGGTAGACCCACAATGTCTCAAATTGTGGCCCTGGGGCTGTACGATCGGACCTAACCTTTAATCCCCTGACGTCTTGATCGTCGCATCACGTGCTGCAGGCGGACACCAGCTCCTATTTCAAGCACCATCGCCCCGTCGATAGCATCCTCGCGCATCTTTGGCTTCGAACTGCCAAGTTCGGTAATAATTTCGAATCCAGAAAATATGCAGACCTTACAAGAGGGAGGCAAGTTTGGAGCTTGTGATAATTGTAAGAAGTAAGGTCCCGCTTTCAGACACCCTTTCCCCTTTCTCGAACTTGTTGGTCCTGAGCTTCATTCACTGTAGTTCAACTGTGGGCATGTCTATATTACAATTACTAAGCGAATTATGTTGGCTTCTATCAACAGGAGAAAATCAAAATGTACGTGATGACCGCTCTGGGGTTATCGACAGGAGACGGATCGCGGCTCACACAAGGCTAACCAGGCGACATGACTAAACCGTCCTGCAGTATGTGTGACGACCACGACTGGACATGCGCATACTCGCTACAACAAAAGAAGCCTGGTCCTCGCAAGGGCTCGAAGCACACGCATAGGCTTGACCTCAAGCGTCGCTTGAGTGCGCCTCCCATACGGTCACATCGTTGAGATCCCTAAGTGGCTAACAGACTATTGCAACAACAGGCAGACTCGAGGACCTTTTGAAACAGGGCAACCTGTCGGAAGGGACTCTCGTGCATGACTCGGCCTACAACGCTCATAATAATACCCGCTGTCAGTCTGGCCAGAGTCCTGCAAGACACTCTGTTTCTTTCTATAGTGAATCAGGGCCATCACCGAGCGACGCATCATCCCAATCCCAACTGCAGACGATCATGCATGCAATCAGCTGGACGCGGTATCTGGAACGCGAACCGCGTAGCGCAGAGTTTGGCGCAGGTCAAGGTCTAGCGTTCAGCGGTCACGCAGATATATCTGAGCAAGATGTGTCCCTTACCCCGGAACTTGAGCGTCACTTGTGAGTCTCTGTTTCTCGATCTCCATTCCTGGCTCTTGCTGGTACTAACATGCATCCTTGGTAGGCTCTCGCTGTACTTCACCTTCGTGTCACTCCCTGTTCCCATCTTTTGCAAGGCGAAGTTTTACCGGGAATATGAGGCAGGCCACGTGCCGAGGTTTCTTTTGTACGCCATGTTTGCACTTTCCGCCCGGTTCTCGACATTCCCCGGAATCCTCAGCATCGGTAGTAACAAACCGACACTTGTGGGACAGTACTTCAGTGGTAAAACGGCTGCCGAGCTCGAATATTTCACCAAAACCAACCGGGCCATTTCTATGAACCAGGTCAAAGCGGGATACCTCTTGGCCTTCTTTTATTATACCAACGTTTCACTGAGGGAGGCGTGGGAGCAATGCTCCAGAACCGTTCGCATGGCATACATGCTCCGACTGCACAAAATTGACGATTCCAATACGCCGGACGCAGAGTCAGACTGGGAAGAGAAACGTCGCGTGTGGTGGGCCATCTACACACTGGATTGGTTCTCTAGCCTTATCTTCTCTATTCCCCCGGGAATAGATGACTGGAGCTTGGCTACCTTATTCCCGTTGGCGTTGCTTTCCGATTCCTCTCTTGATGTCTCTCCTCCTATAACTGAACCTGGAACATCGGACAGTGAGATCGACTGGAACTGGTGTACGCTCCAGAACAAAAGCGTGCTAGGTATAACTCGGCACGAATCGCTGATATTTGCACACTCGTTGGCTCGCGAAACCAATCATCTCAGACGCCTAGGCCACGAAAATCCACAATGCAATTTGCAACTCCAGCTGGAGGGCCTGCAGAAGAAGTGGGATTCTTTATTCACAATGCACCCCGCTTGGTTCTTCCTCCCCGGTCGCCATGAACAGGACTGGACCGCGGACGATCATCGTCAGCGCCTTGAGGTATTGAACATTTGTTGCATGTATGTCCCAGGATCCAGATACAAGGACCAGGAAGAGCTAACGATCCGCAGCACCGGAGCGATGGCCAGCATTTCGCCTCTGGCGGTGACCTTGAATTGGCCTATGGCACAACGACACGACTGTTCCACACTAGATGGAAGATGGAAAACATGTATCGATTACGTCTTTAATATTGTATCTATAAGTCGCGAATGGACAACCGAATACTTCGACAAGGCAGACCCTATTATGCTCCCGATAACATGGACAGCTGGGTCGCTTTTGGCCCTTCAGTTGGCGAACGAGGCGCTGGTAGAGGCAACAGAAAAGCTTGCCTTACTGGATGCCCTGGATATTGTGATGGCAGGGCTGCAGAAAACCTCACGCTACTGGCCCATAGCTAAGATCCTTCTTCGTGAGTCACCATAGCCCTAATGCTATTGGATTCTTTTCCACTTCCACGTTTTCTATTGCTAACTTTGCAATATTTTCAAGGCTCACTTGAGGACCTACGAGGTAAAGGCTGGATCAAACTGGATCTGCTGGCTATTTTTCAGCTGACCCTTTGTGTGTGGTCTCCTCTCATGTGTGATTTACCAATCAACACTCAAATATTTTCCGGGCTGTCTATTGCAACCACTGCACAGGCTTCGATGATGAACGATAATATGGATGGATTGGTGGACCTAGCCCCGCAAGCCTGGGCTCCAGATGAGCTTCTATCGACGCTAGAATGGCTCGGCAGGTGCTAGGAAATTATATTTTTAGTCTAAAATAGAGGCCCAAGCTAATCAGACCCCTTTACACAAACCAGCAGAACATGAAATACATTTCTCGAAAATAATAAATTATATAATTATATTATAATAACTATCAACATTAATTCGACTTTTATTTAACCCCCTCATATCCTCATATTTTCTATTTTTTAACATTTATTTATGATCTATAATGCCATCCCTTATAATTCTATCGTCTAATAATAATATGTCATTCCATAATAATCAATATAGAAGGAGTAATAAAACTAATAGAGATTGAGCTTTAATATTAAGGTAAGGAGGGAGCGTTCTTCATATGTATAAAATATCCATCGCATATGTAAATATATATTTCAGTATACACTTTTAGGATTCTTCCAAAATCACTTATAAACCTATAACTACCACTTGAATAACGATGTAGAAATACACTAGAATATAGAGGTAGAGTATGAGCAATTCATTATTTAATCTAATATGAGTAAATATAAGATATAATAGTAGTTATATTATTGTGTGACATATATAGAGTAGATATCGGGTGCAGTTTAGTATAGTATGTTTTCGGCCAAGAAAGCCGTAGACGTGGGTATGATTGGACTAAATAAAGATTATATAATTTATCATTAGCGAGTATCCCTCAGCTCTAGAACCTAAGGGATACTGTTAAAAAGCGGATTCGTGTCATCTTAGTTAGAGTCATACAAATCTTTCATCTTGACCATATATTGTTGTATTCACAGATTTCTGTCATTATAGCATAGGACCAAGGGTCTAGTACCACAGTAGCACCAGTGCTGCAGCACTTGTCAAGGCCTACTAACACTGTCTCACCATCAAGGTGCATACAAAATGAATGCCGTGTAAACAACATTCGTTAATAAGTCTTGTACTTTATCCATCCAGCACACAACTTATAGACCCCTGTTCTGGCATTGTTCTCCCAGGACAAGTCGGGTTAATGGCTAGGCTCCCATTGTATCTAGAACTTAGCCACTGTCTGAGAACACCAAAATTACGGCACGTGTGTGTAACATCTGAGTCCACGTAGCTATGGTTGAGAGTAGGGTTGAACTTGGTGGGAATCGGTGTCATATCCCCTGAGCACATTATGTACTGGCGAATCTGCTCGAAGCAGTGACCTACAGGAACCTCCATTAGATTTGGGCGGGAATACGAAATTTGTTTCACATACGGTGATGCATGCGATGAACATGAGTATCTTCATAAGGGTAATATTCAGGATAGAAACGCATACGGATGCGATTCAGACAATGTAGAGTGTGGAACATATCAAAACTAAGTTTTATGTCAGCAAGCATTTGTTTTGGTGTTTCAAGATACACACCCGCTAATATAGCCGCCTCGCAAAGGACTCCAAAATTGTTGAATGTCGCCATATCTTTCTCCAAATGCACCTCTTGCCTCCTGTTCCGTTAAAACAACGTAGCGACCTGCATTTGTTAGATCCAAGTAGCATGTGGTGGGTTTCGCATACCCCAAGAAATTTCATCCCAGGCTCTGTCGAGTTCAGGGCTGGGGTCGGCAGTATAGTTGATCGAACTTGGACGTGGGACGTAGTAGGTACCATTCTCAGCAAATGTTGGACTTCCAGTAAATAAGACCTCTTCAACCTCAATAGCCGACCTTGCCGGACCTATCAGTCTTTTAGCATGTGCATTTCCTCTGGTGGCGGGTTTCGTAACACAATTCACTCACCAAAATCAGTCCTCCACCCATTTGAAAAGCTGTACGGCTCTTGAGCAGGTAGTGACTCGAGATACAGATAAAAGCAAATCCACGCGAGGATGACTGTGGAAGCTACCCAAGGGAAAACAAACGGCCATATTCGCTGTCGTGAAGGTTGGGACCCTTCTGAATCTGGGAGAAATGAACCAGATTCTGGGTACTCTAGGTCCTTTTGAGATTCAGTTACTAGAGTAGAGTATGAAGGGGTGGCTCTGTTCTGAAAAATCTTGAAGATGAAGTGATACATTGTAAACCAGTAGTATCGAAGCTCTGAGCGTGCAAGTTTTGAATGGACAACTACTCGGCTCTCCAAAAGATATTGCATAGGGGTATTGAAGTCGTGATATTGAATACTGGGTTATAAGGGGAATGGTAGAGCTTTGATCCGTCAATGTCATTTCAAATCAGCCCGAATTTGGTCCTAAATGACCCCTCTTTTTCCTAAATTCCAAATTTAATGAACGTACTAAATGTGCGTAACGCCATGGGACTAGTAAAGTACCAATTACTCATCAGCCAGATAAGGAATTCAGTAGCCAATCAAAATGTAAGAGATTACTTTGTCTACCTAGACGTAATATTGGATGGATGTAATGTGGTAATAACAATGGGTTTTTCCAGTTCTTAAATACAAGAGAAGTGGATCCACATACAGTGGGACTCCGAAGTATTGAGCGGCATTTCCGTACCCTCACAGAGATACAAAATGCCGCCAAATACGTTTTGCTACCTAATCAAAATCAAAAGATGGTTATTTGTGCCGCCGACGTCATAGGTCAAAGTGCTTAGGTTCCGGTCAATGATGCCAATGTTTCCTCGGCTGACCTATGTATATAGATATTTCCTTTCGATTGATTGTGTCATCCTCTCGCACGGTTTGTCAATCCAATAGTAGAACAGTTCCGCAACCCATAGGAGCACAGGGGTTGTCATAAGAAAGGAAAGTGCAATCCCAGAGCAATACTTGAACGAAGTATCCTTCCCTACCAAACGCCAAACTAGATCGACGGTTCGAAATGCCAGAATATGCAACAATGGCTCATGCACAATATACAAGGAAAACGACAGTTTCCCCAAGTATCGTGCCGTTTGTGTGGTGAACAACCACTGCACACGTTTAAAATGGCCTAGCGACCAGACTAGCAATATTGCTCCACAGGCATGCCACAATTCATAGGAAGGTTCCATGAAAGTTAGCCACCGGTAACCGAGGGCTGCCGTATTGCCCCGAAACCGAGGGAAAGATGAAAAATAGAGCCCGAATCCAGCAAGTAAGAGGGGTGTGAATTTGGAAAGATATATGGGGAGGATGCTCTTTTGAAAAGTAACCACGGATGTTGGAGCCAAAGAATCTGTTTGCTCCTCCTTTATTAGATCATATTCTGCAATTCCCATACCACTAAGGTATAGTGCAACAGGCCATTGACCATGGGACAGGCTGAATATGACCAGAAGTAAGAGGGCAAATGCTCTAGGTCGCACTCGAAGCCTGGACAAGCCTGTAATGGCGATAAAAAGGACCATTGAGCAGCGAAATTGAAGAGGGATTGTCCAAAGATGAGCCCCGTAGAGAAGGGGAAGGTTTGTTTTCGTAGTCCATGGATTTGCCAACTCGTCAAAGGCAAAGTCGAACCACCTCATGAACTGTTGGGAAAAGGTCAACGATAGGTCCGGATGGCTGGGTATGTGTCCAGGCAAGCTTGCGTAATGGTAACTGAAGAAACCTGTTTGCGCTAATAACATGACGATGAAGGTTGAAAAAAGCGGTGGAGGGAAAATCCGGAGCCCACGACGGAAGATTGAAGACACAACTGAGTTCCTAAAACCCTCTATTTGTGCCTGTCTTGCAAATTTCATGGGTTTCAAAGCCATAACATAGCCAGAGATGACCAAAAAGAAAGGAACATTTGGTCCTGAATACAAAATTCGTATGATTGGAAGTTGAAGAATATTGCTATTTCCTGGTCCCTGACCGAAACCGCGATCGATATTTGGGAGCCATGGAAGCAAAAAGTGTCGGAGGAATACCATGAATGAAGCCACACCTCGCAGACCGTCCAGATAAGTAGTGCTGTGTATTGCCTTTGGCTCTGCATCTCTACCATCAAGTTGGGCACCAAAATATGAAGGCAGGAGGGCAAGGTAAAGTCGGTATGTCCAGTCTAAAAAGTGACGATATGAAGGAATATTAATTAAGCAAGCCATTTCAATAATAGAATGTTCTAAGAGAGATGAATTGAGAAGGATAGTAGACTGAAAATCAGGGAATGCTGATGTTACGGGGGTGGTGGATATACGGTAAATCTCAGCTGACAGGCGGCGTGGAATGAATTTTGAATAGTTAACCCAGAAAAGGAGTTCCTTGAAAATATTGACTGTAAGATTGCTAATCCATGGAAGACTCGAGTATTGATTACGCTAGATCCCACCAGGTGATCTTACTCTAGGGCTAAATTGTATCACATCAATGACCAACTCATTGAACGCGAGAAAGCATCACCCAAATGGTATTCATGGATAACTGGAAATACTACATTGGCTGTTATAAAAGGGCTGAGACCGGTATCAATCGGAACTCCGTCGGGATCGTCCTAGGATTGTGCGGTAATAGGAAACAATCATGCAAGTTCCCTTTTATGATCTTGGTCAAATACGAGCATCAGGTTTAGATTGATCCTTTAACTTAATTTATCGCTAATGACAGGTTTGAAAGGCTATGTGGTACTTCATCTCAATATTGTGCTCATGAGTTATGCTAGAAAATGGAAATTGGTATCAAACAGCAAACTCAGGGATCTATATTGGAGGAAATGTGCTACTGTAGGTTTTCCATATACAGTCCCACTATCCAGAATAGTCGCCAGCATGGATCTTCAACTAGTCCTCCCTATCTCCCTCATAGCGCTTGTCCTTGTTGTCCTCCTTATCTCCCTCATAGCGCTTGACCTTCCTGTCCTCCCTATCCCCTTCATAGCGGGCTTCGTGGACACCTCTTGCTTGGAAGTCAAGAGTTGTAGCAGAAATGCCATCTAATATAGGCGTTAGCACCACTGAAGAGGATAGGTAGGTGTCACTTACTAAGTTGGGGCACTGGGCTAGCTGGAGCCAACAAAAAGAATCCGCAAATGAGGGTAGTAATGGCTTTGGAGAAATGCATGATGGCGGTCAAATAATATGTCAATTGCGGAATCTTCCGACGTTTGAGGTAAGTAGGATATTTGTATAGGGCGTGCAAAGTTTTCGGTAATTGTAGGAGTGGAACTGAGGTGGTACGAAGGTATAAATATTGGCCTCTTGCATTTTGTATCATCATTAAGTCGCGGAAAAAAGAAAACGCCACAACTGGTACAAAGAAGAAAGCAGATTTCACAGCTTGAAACAGTCCATCTCATCCATTGAATCTTTTTTTTACCGTCAATTACCTCATTCATTGGTGGCGTCGGTAACAAAAGCCCAAACTCTTTCATCGTAGGCTAACGTGTGCATCATGCACGTCCAAAGTCACAAGACTGTAACAAATCTAAGTTCTCATTCATACCCACTATTCCCTTAGTCTATGGTTGCATTGCAGAGTAGGACCGCTGCCCAAGTATCTAGTAATATCCGGCACATATTTGCCGTCTTTGAGATCTCGAAATTTCCTAGCAGCATTAAGACTGTACAGAAGATACCCAATACAGTGCGAGTGCATTGGTATCTATATAGTTGGTCACATTCCGTATACAATACACCCATGGAGTGTGTTTAAGGAAAACGATCTCCTATATTACGTATTGCGGCCCTTTGTAAAGAAAAGTAGCTCAACCACAGTGGGAATTACTCCACTTCCAGTTATCGTGTCGATACAGATGCTCAGTATTAACCATTCAATGTCTCGTAGTTAGGGACAAGCGGATGGCCAGTCCGAAACTATCCGAAATAGTAATGCTCATTCACTCTGAGCACCCTGCTGTTCTGTTGTACAGGGGGCTATACAGTGGATAGACTTCACCATATAACATATCCTGCCCTTCTGGTCTATGTTGATCAGGCTCATGCCAGTCAACCATTGACATTTCCCACTCCAGGTTCTTTGACATCCATCCATTAATGGAAGACCAGTCCTTACATTGATGAACGGTACCCCAGCCATCGGCTACCCTTCTCTCACCATCCAGATCGACTCGGGCTGATTCGTATGTGAGATCTAAATTGCATATGAGCAACTGTCGTAGATAGTCAAAGCAATGGTCTGGGCGACCAGGGTGATTGTGAGCCTTGTGTCGAGTGCCCGTATCCAGTGCGTGTCCAAGGATTAGCATTGTCATTTCGTTTCGCAATGTCCTCTGTAAGTTCCTTAGTATAAATTTTCCGGAGGGGAGTGAAGAGTTTATCGACCTACTAGACAATGAAGCCCGTGTAGTCCGGACACGATAAGTCTTTCCCCGTGGCTAGAAACTGGAATGCCCGGACTTATTGAATATCGGGAAGCGTTGGAGACAAATATATGACCATGGTGAACTTTGTTCGTTAACTCAAGCATTGAAAGAATTCCAGCAAAATCTTACGCATGTCATGCCATTTTCTAGTCGGTATCGGATCTGTCAAGTTCGAAAACTCAGGATGAGGTTCAAATTTAACCTCTATGGTTGGAACTGCGAATTAATGAGCGGTGGTGCATATCGGCATAGAGGGAGAACCCACACTCTGGTATAAGACCAGGAGGCACTTCCCTTCGACTGAAAATCTTGTATGAGAGGGCGAGAATCAATGCTGTGGCTACACCAGCTAGAAAGCCACTGCCGAACAAAAGGTAAGATGCGCGTGACTGCCTTGCCTTTTCTTGCATTTTAGAATTGGGAGTCAACTGATCCAGTTCATCATCTGCTTGGTGTAGGGCTTTGTATTCTTCCATTTTCGATGTGTGATGAATAACTGCAGGTTGACCAAAAAACCTGGCATATGATGAATAGCACAGAACACAAAAATATTTTCAAATAATGAGATCTCTTCAGAAGAAGGAATCGAAGCCAACGTAAATTTCTACTCTACAGTATAAGGTGGGGGTTATTTTCACCAAACGCATTCACATACCACCGTTCGTACATGGGTGGTGTATTTACTAGATAATGCTTGGATGATGCATCCCCTATATGCTGCTAGGTACCTGTTATAGACCTTTTACCAACGTTAGATATCAGTATCAATAGAAAATCTGACCTGGGAACAAACCCTATGCATACATAATACCGTGTATGCACCTTGTAAGACATTTCTGGACTCGTGGGGTTATTAGGTCTAGTGTCATGTTAAATATGAGCAGTATCTGCGATGAAGTGCCATCTGGTTGCAGCCAAATGCAGCTATAGACTAGAGCTAGTGCTACTTCTCTAGTGCGATGCTTTCAAGTTTGTTCAATGTGGTTGGTTGAGTATGGCGTATTATGCATACAATTATCGTAACAGTTCTCTCCCTCCCCTTGCGAAGATGCGGGATTAAGATTGTATTAAAGGGAATTGATAAGAAAGTTGGAAAAAATGGGTCTAAAACAAACAAAGCAAGAGACGTAGGAAGGGAATCAAGAAAGAACTTTACAGTGACAGGTCATAAGTTTCAGCACCTCCTTAGATACCGCTTTCCTAGAAAGTTGCACCGCCTACTTAAGTGGTCATACCACCCATACTTCTAGGTCTTTGATTCGTGGGATTAGGGCTGGCAAGATAAGGGTGGTGAAACTTATGGACCCTCACTGTATATTGTCTAGAGAGCGATAAAGTTTCTCGCGCGGAGTTTTACTATATAAGTCGAGTGATAGAGGGGATATTATATTGCGTGGTGTCAAAAACCGAGGCTCTATATATGGGACGATACCGGATCTTAAAAAGCCGGAATACTGTTAGACCGCCATAATAGCATGACCCATACAAATTATATAGAATGTTTAGTCAGCTTTATCCGCACAGATTATTTAAAAGCGGACTCGTGTTATTTTCTAAGAGTTAGAGTAATATAAATCTTTTATATTCTAATATATTATTATTCACCTAGATTTCTATTAGTTATAAGCCCGGATCTACTCTAATAGTGTGTTATT